>VWYI01013692.1:0-141362 GCA_013399455.1 Anthoscopus minutus | reverse complement strand
GCCTCGGCCGCCGCCAGCCTGCGGGAGCTGGCGGCCGCCAGCCGCAGCGCCCTGCTGGGAAAGGTGGGTGCCGGACCGGGAGCGTGTCCCCGCGGAGCGCCGGGCGGCCCCGGTTTGCCGGCGGGACGTCCCGCCGGCGGCGGCGTGCGCCTGCCCCGCACTTGTGGCCGGCTGTTGTGGTTGCCCCCCCTATGTAACGATGGGAGGCTCGGACGGGGATGTCCTCGAAGTACTCTGGGCGGCCGCGGGAGCGGCCGGGACCGCCCCGGGACACCCCCCTTTGGGTGGATTTATACCGGCTTTATGGGGCAGCTGCTGCACCGACGGGCCCCGGAGCTGCCCCCGGTGTTACAGAGCCGGAGGTGGTATTAAGAACCACAGAGTGCCTCGAAAGCGCTTTTATCCGGCGTGTCGGGCTGCGCCAGGTGCTTGTCAGGTGTGGGCAGGAGCCGGCTCCCACCCCCGCGCTGTTTCCTTTTTGAAGTCCCTGGGAACGCTCGGCCAGTCCCGAGCCCGGCGTTTTCCTCCAATCCCGAAATTTTCCGCTCCGCTCTCCGGGCGCTGCCGGTGCGGTTACAAACACCCCAGAACCCTCCTGACAGCCGGAACGGAGCGGGGTTTGAAGCTGAAGCTTCCCATCTCAAGGGAATGTAATTTCATTTTTATGTATAAGGTGTGTGATTTATAGAAGGCGAATACTGCAGCGTGTGCGTTTATTTATTGAACTCTTAAATCGAGTGCCCCATCTTGCGCCTTTCAAATCCATGACTTTAAAGGGCGCAACCGAGAGTCCAAGGGTTTCATTGGCTCGGGACAAGATGAGGGGACAAGATGAGTTCCTCCCACTGTTCTGAATTTCTCTTTCGTGCGATCTGATAAAATTTACTATTGGACCTCTTCAGGAGACTTGGGAATGGAGACAGTCTTAAAACTGTGAACTTAATCTCACTTTTAATGCCATATATGTACGGGATATGTTTAATTATCTTTGATCTTTCACGAAATCCACTTGAGCTGTAGTTTAGTGCAAAGGCTTTTAATTTGAAAAGGTCAGTATAGAGATTCCTTGTGAAGTTGTATTGCTGTAGTAAATGTTTCGATTCCTCCTTCTCCCCCCCCCCCCCCCCCCCGCAAAAAAGGACCTGTACTGGTGTTTCGAAATTTTCCCTATAGGAAATGAAGGCAAATGCCATACTTTGTTCCATAAAATTCAGTCCTGGAGTTGGAACTGAAATATGCTAGGCAGTATTTCTGGAAGGCTTGATCCTTTATTATTGAGCCGTAGTCTTCAATGAGCTTCAGGTATTTAATAATGACTTGTCCAATTTTAAGGAGAATGGAATTCTGCCTTCTGCTTTTTTTCCCTGTTTTTCAACTAAGCTTAGTTAGCAGACAACTTCTATCTTAGTTTCAGCATTATAAAAAGGGAAGTTTGCATTCATGAGGTAAAGTACAGTATGCCATGGTTTGGTTTGAAGTCCAGGCAGGTGTCTCTTGTGGGAGGCAGGGTCTGTTGGTTACACCTACAGTGTTTGTGTTGGAGGGGCAGGGTCTTGCACCCTGAGTAGGCTTTTGTGACTGTCCAACAAGAAGACAATCTCTGGTTATCAAATATTTAAGTCCTAGTCAAGCTTGCATATTACAGTGGTGTGCACATGTAAAAAAATGGTTGATGAGGAAAGCTATTTGCAAATTTTTAGGAAAATTTAATTTTCATTATTTTACCATAAATTGTCAGGTTTTTTTAAAAGTTGCTTTCCTAGCCTAGATATTTATTTCACGTAGGAAATAAAAGCACATTGCATTTTATTATTTTCTGTCTTTGATTGCATAGCACTTTGGTGAGCGTTGGCACTTCTGTTGTCCATTTCTGTGAGGGCTGTTACCAATCTGAATTTCACAGAAAGCAAAATTACACGACTTGGGAATCACATTTTGGCTGTTACGGTTAACAACTGTGATTCTTTTCCCTTTACTGGGGTTAATGGGTAATTCTGGGGCAGTGGGTCTGCTGGGACAGAGTGGGTCTGTGAAAGTGTTTGCTTGGCCTTTTGACTGATGACACAATTTTATCCTGGAAATCAATGCAATGTGCTTGATCCTTACAAGGTTCATTACAGTGAAAGAAAGTCTGAACTAATCTGCTTTTAAAAAAAGCAGCAGGGGAGAATAATCCTCCTTGGAGCTGCTGATACAGCTGATTGCTGAGCAGTCCTGGAGACAAGAGTGCAGAACCTCTCTCTGTACTAAACAATAGATGGTACAATCCAGGCTGGAATCAAGCTTTCTGAGGCTGATATGGAAGTGCAGAATTACATCCTTTTCTCTCTTGCATTGGTCTTTGACAGCTCAGCTGCCATGAAGAAAGCAGAAGTGATTCTTTGTGAGATATATATATTTCAGAAATTGCTGTAGATTTGCTGCCTGGGGCTTAAATGCAAATTACACTATTTTACTAATTATTACCTTTCATTTTAGACAATGCAGTGTATAAAATAGGACATACCACTGTGGGCTTTTTGGTTAGGAAGGAAACTGCTGATTGTGAAGTGTAATGGCAGAGAGCCAAGGTCACTTCTATCAGGCTTCAGTCTTGGCCAGATCCTTGGACCGGTATGTTAGAATCACACCAGGGATCTGTTTCTGTGAGAGTTTTAATTAACCTTAGAAGACAGAGCAGGGTCAGCCTCTGGGCTGCTATCATGCCTGTATTTTTCTTCACACCTTATACTTTGGAGAAGTCTTCTTTGCATAGGTGCTGTTTTCTGAAATTAACACATGTTTATTACCTGTGCAAAACTCCGTGGGGTTTGTATTTCTTTATTGGGCCTCTGGCCTTTCTTTTCCCATAGTTTGTCACAGACTTGGTCTGTACAGTCTGCTGAAAGCCAGTGTAAGAGGGGCTGACCTGGGAGTGAACGGCACTGGTGATGTTTCTAAAGTTGTCCAGTTGTTCAGAAACACTCCTGAAATACTGTATGTGTTTTGAGATATGTGGTACACATCTTCATCATGAGAAATCTGGAAGTAGCACGTACCTACTAATATATTTGGGATATATACAATATTTGGGATTCTGTCAGTATATAATGGGGTGACCCAATGCCTCTGTTTCAGCCTGTAAAAAAACAGCTGTCCTGTTCTAAGTGATTTTGCATATTTTAAGATGTTCACATTAAAGCTATGTAAATACAGAGAATGGTATTAGATGTTACAAAAGGGTCCAACTGCTGAAAGAGCACACTGGAAGGATGAAGGAAAGGAAATCCAACAACTGTGTGGCTCCCCCAGGGAATAGACAGGACGCTAAGAGTGGTTTATAATGGTAGGTGCATTACTCACAAGGTTATAATTTATTGGCTCCTCTGTTTCCATTACCACTGTCAAATTGCTTGGGGAATTCAGGTTCTGTCAAAGTAAATGGCTCCCTTAGATTGTTGAGGCATTATGGTAAATCTGCCTTTACTGAGTATGGGGTTTGGGGTTTTTTTATTAACAATTACTGCAGTTTGTCACTTTATTTTTTTTTCAGGAGTTCCTAAGATCTAATAACCAGCTAAGTGCATGCAAGTCTTTAGTAATTTCCTCCCAAACCAGGCATCTTCCACTCCAGGTGCAAGGTTTATTGCTTGTTTGCCCATAATACAAACTGAGAACAACATTTGCATGAAAAAGAAACAACCTAGTAAAACAAAACATGTCTCTCTTTTTTCCCAGAAGAGAGAACATGGCCGAAGTGATGGATAGGGATGTGGTGCCTTACCAGATGAGGTTGTGGGTACCAGTGGAGAGTAAGATGTGCACATAAGGAAAATGATGTGTCAGTGTGCCTGAGCAAAGTGACAGATGGGCTGCACTCCCGTACTGCATGGGATGAATCTCGTGTATCAGCTTTGCAGAGCTGTTTCACTGTTTCAGGAGGAAGAATGCCGTTTGCTAGCCCTTGTCTTCGCACAAGTTTTGCAAGCAGAGGGAACAGCACTAATTTGGTAAATAAGCTTTTCAGCTGCTCTGTAGAAATTCTCCAGAAGAGACACTCTGTCACTTCTTTAAGAATTCTGCCTCATCCTGGACTGGGTGCAGTGGATTAAAGGAGTAGACCTCACAGTATTTCTCCGCTCCCCTGTTTCTTTCCTTTTTGGAAGGAAAAGGTGAAGGTCCCACCCTGGATTACACAAGAGAAAGCAGGTGGAGTCTGGCATTTATATGTATTACAATAGGAGGGGATTGTGTAGGGGACAAGCTTTGTCTTGGGCAGAGAATAGTCTTCAGCTTGCCTTTTTAGTGGTCAGACTTGCACAGACTGGAGTGCTGTTCAGCAGTGTGCCGTGTACATAAACCCAGGGACTTACCTTACTTTGTTCATTCTCTCTGATTTATTTGCTTCTGATGCTGTGGTTTCACTGATCATCACTTGAACTTTGTCATGAAGCCATCCAAAAAGGAGTGATGTTCCACATGTCAAAGGCTCTGATCTTGAGGATTTTCTTTTTGTCTGGCAGATGGCTAAAAATGTGTTTTGACACAGGAGATTAACTACCTACTAAAGGGTATTGTGAAAAATATAGCCAGAAGTATTTAAAACCCCAGCAGCTGAAGCTGTCTTCACAGAAATGAGTGAGCATAGGAGAGGGGGTTGCTGAGGGGTTGTGTCAGAAAAATTCATCATTCACTGAGCACTTACACTTTCCAGAAAATGTGCCATTTGCAGGTGTCATCTTCATGTCCATTACGTTTTCCAAAACAGAGTATTTTTACTTGTGATTTTTTCTGTATGATGATGTTATCTTACTTGCAAAATGTTTGCAAGTAAGAAAAATGTTTGGTTGACCTGGTGTGACCAAAGGGTGCCAGTGCTGACAGTGGACTTTTTCTTCTGAATTGGAGTGGCCAGCAGTGGCTCAGTCACGCCTAAAAAAGTTGTGGGACCGTGGAGAGGGGTTTGTGCCATTAACCCCAAACCCTCCCTATTAGTTTGTGTCAGTGTGACATGCCTCTGTAGAACTTCTCTTGATGTCAAATGTGAATGCTAAGTTTAATGCCTGCACGTCATCCTTCTGAATGATTCATGAGGAACCCTGGTAACGTTTAGCATATGACAGGGTTCCATGTTCGGTAGCTGGTTACTCAGAGACAGATGGAAAGGCTTGCTCAACTCAGCCCTAAAGATCTTGTGTGTGTTTCAACCCTGGCAATTTTGCCCAGCTGCCCTAAAGCTCTGCTGTGGTTTCAAGGCACATACAGAACATGGTCATTGATGTCTAGAGAGCTGCATGATCCTTCTGGGCTTCACATTTCCCAGCTGGAAACCTGCCCCAGTAGCACTAGCTACTCATATGCTTCTCAGTCTTCCAAAGGAAGCTGCCATACAAACACAGAACTATTCCTAGAGAAACCGAGTTTTGGGAAAATTGGAAAGTGCTGGCTGCATACACAGAAGCTATGAAGGTTGTTTTCTGTCATTGTGTGGGGTTTGGCAGAGTTGCTGCACTTTGTTTGCGGGAGCGTCGGCGCAGGGATGCAGCGATGTATGCTGCACATGGACTGTAACAGTACACTGTATTCCTTGTTTCTAATCTTATCAGTTCATGTTCAGGCAGACTCCTGGTTCTGGCTGGGTGCCCAACAGGTCAGACAGGCTGCAGGCACTGGCTGGTAATGCTGGGTGCCTGTACTTGCAGGTCAGAGGCAGGCTATGCATGCTCTTTCTAGATGAAGCTGTGTCCATACGATCAATAAGCTGCCACATAAAGTGCTACAAAAATATTTTATTTATGTCATGGAGGATTTCTTTCTCTGAGAAGGTATTTTCTTTTACTGTAGAGTTATTTTTTTCTGCTGTCTCATAATTTTAGTTTAATAATTTTGTTATGATTTCGACTTGAAAAGGCTGGGTAGTTCTTGAGTTTTGCACTGTTGCCTTTATACTGTCTCCTCTAATTTCACTATTCTGTTCCATATTTCATGCTGTTTCTCTTAGAAAATACTGCTTAAATTTCAGATACAAAACATAGTTTACTCTTGCTCTTCATTGACCCGCCTGAAATATCTTCAGCTATGAGATGACACTTGTTTTCAAAGTTGTAGATCATTCTTGCTTAGAAGCCTTTCCTTAAGCTTCAGAAGGCCTTATAACTAATATTTCACTCTGATTAATGACTTTAAGCATTGCAAGATTGTAATTGATGACCTCCAGAGCACTGGATTCATTCAGTGTTCAGGAACTTTGTGACTTCTACAGACCCAAACTGCTGGGGGTGCACATGGTTTCAGCTTTCCTGCATTCACTCCTCACATATTAAGCAAAATTTTTGCGAGTATGTTCAATGCAGTCCTGTTAAAATCTGATATTTTACAACAGGTTTTCCCAATCTACCATAAGCTGCCATGAGAAGAGCCCAAGATTAGTTCTAATAGGACATGAGAGCCTGGACACAGATAAACTACAGGATTTGAGAAAGTTGCATGACCTTGGCGTTGCCCAGCTCCCACAGCAGCTGTGCTTCAGCATCTGGGGAGGGAGTGATGGGGAAATGGAGTGCCAGCTGAAAGCTACCTGTTTATTCCTAGTCTTGCACCGAACCAAACTGCTCCTAATGACAGAAGCCTTTTGCTTAGAGCAGCCTGGTACTTTGGCTGGAAAGTTACTGGTCTGACAATCATTAAAAAAAAACCAACCAACCACATAAAAAAAAGCTAATTCAACAATGAGAAAAAAATTCTAGTGCATGATGCAGATGGGCCTGGGGATGGGTTCTCTCCATATACCACCCCCATATCCTCTTTCTTTTGCTGGTTTGGATTCCTCTGACAGCTTGAGCCATGCCTTTTCCTGACTGTACGTGGTAGGGGGGGGGTTGCTGATGTGCTAGTTTTACTCACTTGGCTCCATTACCATCTTCCTCAGCAGTAATGTTAAACTTGTTACCTCCTCTTTGTGGGAAGTTTTGCTTATGTTGCTAGAGGATTGCTGAAAAACCTTTAAAATTGTTTGAATAGCTTTAAAAAGAAAAACCCAGAGCATGTGCCTAATAATTTAATCTAATTGTCTTTGTATGTAATTTGAGCGTTTTTATTCCGTTAGGAAGAACAAACATTAATTTAATGATACATGTACATTAGATGGCTCTTAGGGGAAGAACAGAAGGAGAGGGTATTACTTTTGGTATTAAAAAGACATTTTGTTTTCAAAAGAAGAGAGAAAAATGTAAAACATCTGGAATCAAGAATACTTTCTGCCCAGTCTTTTGAGCATAACTTCCATTGGTTCCATAGAACTTGCTGCACACTGATTGCTGTTGGCTGGGGTGACCTGTGAACTCAGGTGATGGGCAGCTGAATATCTGCCCAAAGGAGCTGATGGAGCTCTTCAGGGGGTCAGCGGAAGGACTTGTCACCTGGCACTGGGCTCAGATTTTCACATCTGTGGGCCAGCTCTTGAGGGGTTAAATACTGAAAACCTAGCTTGGGTTTGTTTTATAGCTGGTTTCTGGCATGCTGACTTTCAAAGTATGGGTTGGCCCTGCTGAAGTTTGGGTTCTTGTCCTGTCAGAGTGATTGGGATTTTTGGGGTGACTGGTCTGTTTGCATGTGGTTGACCGAGGGCAGGGGTTTCTGGTAGATGCAGATCCTCATGAACACTTTAAAGCTGTTTCTACAGCAGGTCTCCATCTTGTCCCGTTTTGGAAACGTGAGGGCTTGGCTGTCTGGTTCACAGCTCTGGGTGCCAGGAGGAGAAGGAAGGCTGTGGGATTCACTAATTTAAAAAAGGGAGAGGTGGAACTGTTTTCTTTCACCATGGTGTTTGCATAATATAATTTGACTCAGGAATGCTGAGGAATTTTTGTCTGCTTGCAGTGGCAATGGGACAAAGGTGCAAAACCCTTTCCTGCTTTGCAGCATTCAGCCTTTTTTTTTTTTCTTTAAAGATACCTTAAGGATTTGTGGTAGGGAGGAATTTGTCCCTCATGTTGGCTGTCAACAGGAATATGATTTAACAGACAAGTGAAACAAATGCTGTATATGGTTAAGAAGTGCCTTTCTGTGCACAAAAATGGTATTTATGGGAAGAGGTTGCTTCTTAGTCAATGCTTAGAGTGTCTTTCCACTGCTACAGCAACAAGCACAAGTGTGATTATTCAGGCAAGTTAGCATTAATTTTTTTCCAAGTTTTTTGAAAATCTGTTGCAAACCAATATGAATTTGCTGTTGCTAATTTTAGAGTGGTCTGGTTGTATAAGATAACAAATCCCAGTTTTACTTTAAAGAGAAAGTATTTTAACAGAAGGTTGGCAAGATTTTTATCAAAATGCTAATGATAATTTCTCCTACAATCTCAGTTATTTTCAGAGAGAGGACTGACTAGAATGGATACATAATCTGAATAATACTGATTTTAATATGTATTACTGTCTCATTAAGCTGTTACAGTCTTTCCCCTTCTGGACAAAGTTTCATTAATTGCTGCAGTTGGTGTATCATTAAAGTGGGTTTAGGTGCAAGATGAGTAGAGGGAAAGAGCGCTCTAAAATGTTGACTGTGCAGTAGTGGATGGACTTTTGGGTTAAGATATTACAGCCCTAACCAAACGAAGGGGACACTGCTGTGTTTGATTTGCTGTCTCCTGACTGCCTTCCCTGCAACAGCCAAGAAGTCAGCCAAACACAGGCATTATCGTATTGACTTTCCTAAATGATCATTTCAGTAAATATTTCTGAACATGTTTATTTGTGGATTACTTTCAGGCCAATTCCAATAAAAAACTCCTCTGTGACTTACTATAAAAAGACATGATTTTATAAATTTACTTTTCCATTTCTAAATTAATTTTGAAACAGCTTTAACAGCTTTTAGCAGGGTGCCTCTTAATGGCTGCCTTCATATGTGTTTTGAAATGCTTTTATTTCAGCCTATACCAGGTTTACAATATTGTCATCCTTATAAGCATATCAATATGTTTTCATTTCTAATAATAGCAATAATTAATGAATTGGTAATTATCTTAATGCAGCGAGGGAATCAGAAGGAAGCAGAAGAAAGATTTTTGTTTTGATTGACTTCAATTTACATTTAGTTGTCTGTAAACAAAATGCACACAAATACAGGTATGTGTACTATATATCTATATATCTATATCTATATATGTTTCTGTCTCCCTGAATGTATATTTTTTGGTCAGATGGTCCTGTTCCATGTATTCTCATGTCCATATCTAGTGAACTGTGCATTATTGTCAGATGTGGGTGTGTGTTGTGTCACAGTGCAGTGGCTTGGTCCTGCCTCATCTCTGGATGTGTGTCCCTGGGGAACCCCAGTCACAGAACATGTGTCCTCGAGGGATCATAGAAGTGCACACATACACCCCAAAACCACCAACTTGTGCTTGTCATGTGAGTGAGAAGGGATGTCCAGCGAGGGCTTGGCTGGGGAGGAGGTGGGGAATGTGTCCCGGTGTGCTGCAAGGTGTGCACTGTTCCTCGAGGATGCTGGGACGTGTCGTGACGGGCTCTTCCGATGCTTGTTGCTGATCCTCCTTGTGATTTCTTGCTAAATGTCACGAGATGAGACACAGAAATAGCACAGACTTTCCTGGCAGAAGTGTGGTCTGCAGCATGTTGAGTGGGCATGATGCATCAGTGCTGGGGCTGGTGCTGCTCGGCCAGCTCTGTGTAGGGAGGGTGCAGTGCTGTGGAAGAGGCAGGTGAGGACATTTTTGTGTTCAGTCCAGAGTATCTTGCATTTCAACCAAGAGGTTTTGTGTGGAGAGCCTCATTCTTTTGCATATGCTCTTTCTAAAACAAATCATAAACCCTCCTGGGAGAATCGAGTAATACACACACGTCATAATATACAGTAAAATAGTAGTTGACAACCATGAGATAATTTTTTTTGTTTATTCTCTTCTTCTCTGTAGGTAATTATGGTGTTAGAACGTAGTGGGAAATACCTGATTATTTATATTTCAGAGTCGTGCAGCAATGTAAAATCTGAACCAATTACACCTTTTTAACAATTAGTACATTTTTTGTTAAAGGAAAGCATGTTACCTTTGATCTCTGTTGCAGAAGGGAAAATTCATTTTTTCCTAGTTAGAGTTTTATCCTTTCTTTTGATAAACACAGGACTTCATTTTATGTGAAGTTAGTCTCACTTCTATCTGAGCATAAGCTTCCATGATGGCTGCTACTGTTAAAAATAATTCATTGTGTTTTTAAGAAGGGACTGTGGAGGTTTCATGATCTGTAATAATATTGTTCAGCCAGGGAGATGTCATTTTGTGCTTCCTAATAAAAAAGAACTCAATGGGCAGGGTTGAATAGCCATCTCCCCCCCATCCCTGGCTTCTAAAACCAGGAAGCAAGTATCTAATGGGAAGGTTGGTGTCTTCCTCCCTTTGTCTTGTCAGCAGCACACTGCGAGGAGTACAGAGGTGTTCAGAGCCACGAGGTGTTCAAGAGCCACATTTGCTTTCCAGTTTCTGGAAAGAACTTTTGATGTTCTTTTTGTGAGAATCCTATACTGTTGAAATCACTGGTGCTAAGAATTGGTTTTGCCTGTTGTATTAAAAAAACAAGACCAAAGCAAGCAAGATTCAGCATTGAATTTGCTGACTGGTGCAGTGTTTAGAGCTGAGAGACAAGCCCTGTCTACCCTCATAAATGAGAGCAGGAAATAGGTTTGGTGCCTCAGGTCCCTGTGATTGTCTGGGGGACTTGGGTGAGTTTGTTACGCTGTTTAATGCATCTCCTCTCCCAACTGTTTCACCCACCTTTAAAAAGATACAAAAAATATGAATACCAGAAGCAAAGTGCTTTGTTGGTAGTGTTAACAGAAGATCCAGCAAAGGATCTGTGTCATCTTGTCCTTCCTGCAGCACTTCATCATCGTTTGAAGGCATCCAGCAGTCAGGAGAGGGCAGGGACAGTCTATCCAGGGGCTGGGCTCTGGTTCTCCTGTCCTCTTTCTCTCTCCACATGAATCCTCACTTTTCAGTGGGCTAGGGCACCTGCCTGTGCCTTCACTCCTGCTTGTTGAATGTTTAACCTCCCAAATTAGCACATCCTCTCTAGCCTATATTGCAGAACCCAGCTTTCAGGATGTGCATCGTCACCTTTTTATCTGTGTAATGAGCTCAGAGAAGGACCTAGAAGATCAGCTCCTTCCATGCTGATGATTAAGTGCTTCATGAGTCATTGGTGATGCTAGTGGTCAGGGACCCCGGGAGAGGGGAAAGCTCGGTGGTAGCTAATGACAGGATGGCTGCACCATGTAGAGTTATTCTGAAAGGCAGCACAGAGCAGGGCAGAAAACGAGAGAGGCTCATTTTGGATGTTTGGTTTCCTGTGGGAGTAGGGCTTGTGTGATGGCCTAATCTTAAAAATATGAGGGGAGTATTTAGGGAGAATTTTCCCTGGCAGCATTGTAGGTTGGTATTCAAGTGCAGTCAAGAGTAATGCTAATAAGATTTGGATATCATGTGGAAATTTCTAAGTCTTTGTACCCTGTTCTCTGAGCTCAGAAATCTCTGCTGCACCAGGGACATGACCAGCTGTTGCTGATGAGCATCTTCCTCATTGCTACAGCAAGAAAGGAGTTGGTGGGCTTGTGCCATGGCTTATTTGTCACTGAATTAACACTCCCTAGTCTCAGCCTACTTTGACTTCTCTTCACACAGGCCACCACCTACTTAGAAAACAGAGGCAGGAGCAGCTGTCTGCAGGCAGTGAGCTTAGGAGGAGAATTTAGGGTGCACAGAGGTGACAATAAAAGGGGCACAGGAGGAAGAGAAGAGGGGATGTTCCCAATGGCTGATGTTCTTTAAGTCTTTGTAGTTCTTTGTTATTCGTCAGATGAGGCTTAAAAATTCCAGGAGGTGTTCCATTTGTTCCAGCTTCCTTCATGTGTTTTGGCTTTTTGTTAGTTAGATTTTATACAAAATAAAAGTTTAAATTCTTCCATTCTCAGGTGAAGAGATGAAAGGAAATGACCTTAAGTTGCACTAGGAGAGGTTCAGATTAGATATTAGAAAAAAAATTCACTGAAAGAGTGGTTAGGGATTGGAGTGAGTGGAGTCACTGTCTCTGGAAGTGTTCAAGAGTCATCTGACTGTGTCACTTGGGGATATGGTTTAGGGGTGATTATAGTGGTGCTAGGTGGATAATCTTGAACATCT
Organism: Anthoscopus minutus; assembly: GCA_013399455.1. Taxonomy (NCBI): domain Eukaryota; kingdom Metazoa; phylum Chordata; class Aves; order Passeriformes; family Paridae; genus Anthoscopus; species Anthoscopus minutus. Next base: position 129,190 of record VWYI01013692.1, on the reverse strand, counting down.
CATCTAACCCTGATGATTCTGTGATTCCCTCAGCGATACCCCTCATGTAGTGAGTAGTTTCTAGGCTAGAATGCTGCCCTGACAGAGGGGGCCATTCCTATTTAAGTTGATCACTTGAGAATTAATTCATCTGGTTATGAAAATGGTGGTGGAAGAGGGGTGTGGTTTTTTTAGGACCTTGAATGTAGGAGAATTTCCTTTAATACCAGAGCTATCGTCAGGGAGACTTCGTTGATGCAGGGGCTGGGGTGAAAAGAATCTGAGCTCACAGTTAAAATAAGAGATAGCAAGAAATAGGATAGGTTTGAGATTCCTCAGCTGGTCTAATGCTTTTGATGAATATATGCTTCTTTGATGGAATCAGCTCATGAGTTTTGGATAGTGATGCCGATTCCCCAGATCAGTGATTGCTGTTCAGTGCTGGTGACATAAGTAGAAGCTAAACACTGAGCACAGACTGTGTTCAGCCTGAAGTTGTCTCATTAGTGTGTAAACTCAGAGCAATTGGCAGTGAGCAGAAAGACCAGAATGAATCTCAGGTAAAACAGTAAGGGTTACTTTGAGGGGTTTTTTTGGTGAATATTTTGCCTCCCTTGAAGAGTCTAAAAGAGCAATAAAGATGCTCCTATAGCAGTATTTCTTTTTTTGTGGTCATGTAGCTGCAGACCCAAGAAAGTAATAGTATGAGGAGATCCTGGTCCTTGTAAAGTTCAGTACGCTACTTGTTTAGTAGCTCTGTCTGAGTGAGCTTCAAATATACACTCTTCTGGGTTTTGTGGCTTTTTTCAGTAATTAATGAAGGAATGTGAGTAATCTGCTACTTGGCACATCTGCTCTTTAGGACTCTTGACTCTGTTTGGTGGGAGGTGTGAGAAATCACTACAGTAGTAAGTAGCAATATTGTAGCACCTCAGTAGAACCATTTTGGAGAGTGTTGCTGGAAGGCAATGGTGTCCTTCCTAGGAAGAAAAGCTTGAGAAACATCATTCAAATAGCTTTGCTTCATTGAGCTGGTGAAAATATTATTCAAGATAATGGTTTGCACAGATGGAGTTGCTGTATTACTTCACTGTAGGTCTGTCAGGTGTTACTATTTTCTGCTCTGCATGCCATGAATAGATTTGCTTTTCCCCCTCTTATTTCATGTTTTTGCTTTCTTTGCGCTTGCAAGAAGCAAAAGGAAACAATTTTGCCAGGAATAAAGATCTCACATGGAGGCCGTGTCCTGGTCACCATGGGTTCAGGCCATGGAGGGGTTTGCTTCTGTTGGTGTGTGGGAGAATGTATTGTATTTTCACTCAGGCTTGATGGGAGGTGACAGCTCAGGAAACCCCCATGGCCCACTTTGTGCCCCTGTGGTGTCCCGTGCTGCTCGTGCCCCTTGCTGCTTACAGCTGCCTGAGCAGCAGCAGCTCTATGACCCCACTGCCTTCCCCCCTTGACATTGTCTCTGCCCCATTGCCTTCATCCCTTTGTCCCAGGATCCTCTTTGTGTGAGGCAGCAGACAGCCTGTGGAGCAGAGCTGTTTCTGAGCTTTGACACTCCCTGTTCATTTTGCATGTGAGCAGCATTGGAGCAGGGATGGACTGCATGAATGGCCTATGTCCAGAAGGAGATGTGGACACCATGTGGTGTTCCTTATGTTCTTTACTGGGACCAGTACTGTTCAGTGTCTTTGTTAATAACGTAGACAGTGGGATTGAGTGCACCCTCAGCCAATGTGCTGATGACACATGTCAAGTGGTGCAGTTGATATGCTTGACAGAAGGTATGCCATCCAGAGGAACCACGACAGGTTTAAAGAGTGAGTCTCATGAAGTTCAGCCAGGCCATGTGCAAGGTTCTGCATCTCTGGCAAACACCACTATCTCTGCAGACTGGGTTACAAATGGACTGAGAACCACTCTGCCTAGAAGGACCTCAGGATACTGGCACATGGAAAGCTAGGCATGAGCTGACAATGTGTGCTTGCAGCCTGAAGTTCACACGTGTCCTGGCCTGCATCCAAAGCAGCATGGCCAGCAGATTGAGCACGGTCATTCTACCCTACTTCACTCTCATGAGACCCCACCTTGAGAACTCCAGCTCTGGGGTGCCCCACACAAGGCAGATGTGGATGTGTTAGAGTGGATCCAGAGGAAGGCTGGAGCACTTCTCTTTATCAAGACAGGCTGAGAAACTTGGGTTTGTTCAGCCTGGAGAAGAGAACACTCCAGGGAGACCTTATTGCAGCCCTCCAGGACCTAAAAGGGGCTTCCTAAAAGGAAGACGTATAGAGATTGTTTTCACTAGAGCCTGCAGTTACAGGACAAGGGGTAACAGCTTTTAAGTGGAAGAGGGTAGATTTAAATTAGATATAAGGAATACAATCTTTGCCATGAGGGCTGATAAGACCCCAGAACAGGTTTCCCTGAGAAGCTGTGGATGCCCCATCCCTGAAAGTGTTCAAGGCCAGGTTGGATGGGCTCTGGAGCAATCTGGTCAGTAGAAGGTGTCCCTGCCACTGGTAGGGGAATTGGAACTAGATGATCTTTAAGGTCTCTTCCATCCCAAACCATTCTGTGATTCTGTGACTCCATGACCAGAGAATGAGCATAGAAAATAGGATGTGGCAGACACAGCTACAGACAGTGAAAAGTAAATATTATAAAATGCATGTGTATGTGTTTCATGAGGTTACAGTAGTTCACATCTCCACTGTTGATTCTTTAAACATCTTGATACAGTATGAAGATGCTACAAGGAAAATTGTATTTTTGTGCTGAAAGGTTTCTTTGGGTGTAATGCTTCCAAATTGAATACAGAATTGAATAAAAATGGAGTAATTCTCTTATCTTTATTCCATCACAGCTTTTCTGGAGGAATTCCTTTGATTTGCAGAAAAATTCATAGTGGAAAAATAATTTGAAATTCATAAAAAATATAGTCTCATCTTTAATGGATTGTTTCATTTTGCAATAAGTGCAACTTATTTCTGAACAATAATAGTACATTCCTGACCTTTTGTTACAGTTTCCAGTTCTTCAGGAACTGGAATAATAAATTCAGGAATCTTCAGTTAATGTTTCTTAAATCCATATAATCCTTCATAGAAAACAGTAAATATCAGAGCTTCCTTTGTGGATGAGAAGTTAAAGCATGACCAAAGGGACCCACTACTGGCATGGCAAACCAGGGGGTGATCACACACCTCCAGACTGGAGCACTGTGCTGTTGTGGCACTTGATGATCTCAAGCTCTTGTCATCATCCTCATGTTTGGAAGGAGCGTGACAGACATTTCACACGAGTTCCACCTCCTTTGCTGTGTGCTACAGCTCTCTTTGGCTTATAGCCAAGTTTAGTTACTTTAGTTGCTGAAATTGTTTTCCTGGTCTGTTTCCTAGTATTAAATTGCTGTAAAATTAACTGGAAAACTACTATTATGTACCCTGTTTCTTTCTTTTGTCTTCACATTTTGGGTTTTTTTTTGTTTGCATATGTTTATTTTTCCTTTATTTTCTCTTCTATTGCATCTGTGAAGCTTTTGTTCTCAATTTTCATGTCAATTGACATATGAGAGAAGCCAAATAAAATATTTCACTTTTCTGTTTCAAGTTAAAAACCAGTTTTTATGCTGAACAATAACTGTCTTACAAGGAAGCCTGATGTGCCCTCAGTGCCATTACAATATGTTGAATAAAAGGTAATTTAATGGAAACAGCGGAGTATTTGAAAGTTCACTGCATGAAAATTGGATTTTTGCCTTTTATTATTTACATTGCACCTTATTCATATCTAAGGCCACAGGGATTATCATCTTTCTTAATGGCTTTATTTAATAAAGACTTTGCATTTCACAGTATAGGATCTAGCGCAGGCTTCAATCTCTTCTCAGGATTTCAGTTAACTAGCTTTAGCTTTAGCTGACCTATAAATCCGATAAATATATCTAAATAATTAATTTACTTTCACTGGCTGATAGTGGCTACTTTTAAATACAGCTGCTATGTACTTAGCTGCTGAATGGTTCAACAATGCTCATAACTTGCTTTTCTTCTTATGATTCTAAAGATTACATATGTCTATTGAAGTGACTGGCTAGGCCAGGGCTGGTCTCTCAATATAAAAGACCTTGTAGAGGGCCTGCAGTTATGGATGAGGACCATTGCAGCTGGGATGCACGTGCACCTTGAATTTTGGAAGGAGAGGCTAGGAACAAGTAGATGTTGTGGATCAACACATCCCTTAACTGGACTGAATCATCCTCTGGCTGGGATTATGTATATTGTAAACCGAGGGTTGGATGTAGTTGATTCCAGGGTGGAGGAGTGGTGATAAATACAGGAAAGTGAATGAAATTCTGTTGCTCTTACTTTTGGGTTTTCCCTTCACCTATGAAGAATCATGCACCCATGTAACTTTGCAGTCAAGGTTGAGGATTTTTTTGAGTCGCATTTACTTGCTAAGCTCACGAAATGAATAATTATGTTAATTTTTTACTGTACCCTTTTGAATATTGAGAGAGACTGAAATTTGATTTTAAGTGAGCATCATAAGCAGACAGCCTTGAAAAGGGGTGCCTCAAAAGTACAGAGATAGGTTCTATCACTTCCAGTGTTTCCTTCTGTAAATTCACTCTCTGCACACCAAAATGTTGATACCCCAACATAAGGAATCAGCATCTTGCCAAGCTCTAGGGACAAAACAAGTTCCAGTAATTGGTTTGGTGGGATCAATGAAGCATGAACATAGAGCCAGCCAATGCCCACCAAGACTGCCACCCTTGCCCCAGAAGGGAGGAGCAGTCCATAGCCCCAGCTGTGGAGCAGCCGTGCCGGCCGCTCGGTGCTGCACACGCAGGTGCTCAGCGATTCAAGAGCAGCAGGATGACATCCAGATTGGCAGCTGAGGAAAAGCACTGTTTGATGTGATGTTCCTGGTCTTTTCAAAGTTATTCCTCACGTCCTGAGGACCGAAGATTTGAGCTCTTCAGGGACCTGCAAAGACCAGGATACCAATTGAATTTAAAGTGCTTAAGTTGCAATACCTAAAGCTTTAAAGATATTTTCTGCCTATCAGTGCATGATTAACTGAGTGTATGTACTCAAAGAGAAATGTAATATTTATTAAACACAGTTAATTTAGACATTTTGGCATTTGGTATGCAAAAATTATGCATTTTTCCCAGGAGTTATGTTAATTATTTCAGCATGATAACTTTAATTTTAAAAGGGTTTTTCATTGCTAAAGGGAGGGTTATATGTGCATGTGTACAAGAAGAACTTTAATTAAAATGTATGTTCTCCATTGTTTCAGGAGTTTAAAATGCACTTTTTCCTCTCTGAGTCACAAAGACTGCTTGAATTACAGGGCTCAAAGGGTTAATGTATGAAAATGAAGACATTCAAGGTTGTATTGCTGGCAGCACCATTGTGTTGGCAAAGGAAAAAGATAAAACACAGCCTCTATTTACTTCTCTTGCTAAATAGTATTTTGTTCTGTATTGTTAGAAGAAATCATTCTATATCTGGAGAAGATGGAAAACATGGAAATCATCATGCTACCTTTGATGTCCTTAATATGATTTTATTTTTGACTATTTCTCTCCTAGACCTCCTGAAAGGCTTGAAATGGAAGCAACTTTGGTTTTCTGAGGAAGGTCTGAGAATTTGAAATGTGATCCTCATTTTTGGTGTCTGCTGCAACAGATAAAATATGAGAAGTTCTCCTAATGTTTGTCTGTACATCTGGACACTGGGAAACTGATGCTCTTAGATACATATTCCATGGGAAAACAGGATATGTTCGATAAGTTTGCAAAACATTGATCAGTTGGTACATTGAATTTAGCCATGGTGTAGGAGATTGTTGCCAGTGTTAGAGAATTGATTAATAAACTGGGGTGGAGGGGCCAGGGTGGAGAAAAGCAAGGTAAGAGTTTGTGTAAAAGCTGTCTGTTCTCATAGGTTTCTACAAGTTCTTCTGGAAACTTCTATGAATTTGAATGGAAAAGGAGAAATCCTAAAAAAACCAAAAAAACCCAACAAAACATTTCTTTCCTCTTAACAGATGTTGTTTATAAGACTGTTCTGATAAAAATACAAACACAGTAAATCAGTACTTGTCCAGAGTAAGCTCCAGCCATGGAGTACAACAGCACTCCAGAGAACCCAGGAGGGACACCAAGGTAGCTTCTCCTTGAAAACAATCATCAAGAGGCTGTGATCATTCACTGGGAGACGTTCACTTGTGCCTGCACCGCCCTCTCCTGTTGGGATTCTCCCAGAAAAGTCAGGAGGGAATAAATGCCTCTGCTGCTGCAGCAGTCACAGGTTTCCTCTGGTGGTGCTCTTGACAACCTGTCCTTCTGAAGGAGTTAGGATTTGCCACACAGATGCTATTTGCTGAACCGGTAGCCCTTAAATATCGTGTACTTGGGCAATACAGGTCAGAGGAACCACATCACTGGAAACTGCTCATCTGCTAACCTCCATCTGGCAAAGCAGCTCCTGAACCAACAAGAAAAGCAAATAAAGAAGAATATAAATGTTTTGATTCAGGAGTTGTATTTTCCTTAGAAGGCTGATAGCGAGGTGTCAGTCTATTAAGGAAACTTTGGTCCCACTTCAACTCACTGCCTCAGTGAACCTTTGTTTTGTCATTTAATTTCAATATAAATGTTGCTATTTTTACCTTAAAAATAACAAATATTACTGATAGGAAATAGTCAGCTAAGACAAACATTTATCTGTAGCTAGTAGGAACACTTCTGCTTCTTCTCTACACTGCACATACATCTTTCTCTTGGGTGTTTGTACTCAATCTGTTTTTCTGCTGTTTGCCAGTGGAAAGGCCCTGGCTCATTTCTTTCTAGTGAATCATATCTTGATTGTCTCATTTCCTACTGAAGTGAGTAAAGTTGATTTGGGCATACATAGACTTCTACATATACCTCTGCTAAGCTGTGATGCATGTTAATAAAATTTCTAAAACTATCTTGTGCTATTAACTCATTTAATGCACTAAAGCCTTCTAAATTAGTTCAGAATAAATGGTAGGGTTATCCATGTTCAGTATTCTTACCAGGTGGAGGCAAGCAACCTGGATTTTCAGCCTAGGTTGTGGGCCAGGGGACCAGGACTCCCAGGTGCATTGAGAAACAAGCACACCTGGTAGGGTGAAAACAGCCCAGAGGGTCTTTAGCAGCTACCTGTAAAGTATTGAAACTGGGCTGACATGCCTCATGGGCTGTGTAGAATAGTCTGGGTCTGAATATGAGAAATGTGTCCCTGCACATTGCTGGTAGATCACAGAGTCAGGGAGTGTTTGGCTGGGACCTCTGGAGGGAATCTAATCCAACTCCCCATCTCTCCTGCCACCAGTTGGCAAGGAACATGAAAAGAGGTACTGAACAGCAGCACATGAATGCAGCAAAGACTGCCAGGTCATGGCAATGAAGACAGTGGTTTCAGAAGTAAGCAGTCCTTAAAACTGTAAACCAGTTTTTCATGCATCATTAGGCTCCCTCTTTGTTAATCTTAAAAGAATGCTCTTAGCTAGTTTCTTGATTGGACGTGTGTTTTTACGTTCATATCTGTGCTATCAGCAATTGGAAGCAGAGCTGGCATGTGCAGCCATTTCAGCCACTTAGATGTGAGAATCTTTCTTTCCTTCAGACTTTGGAAATTGTCACCTGTCTTGAAAATTTAGTTTGTCTTTGCTTTGGTGGCTACTGTGAGTTAATCTGAAGTATTTATGGTTATTACAGTTGTTTGACAAAGAGGTTCAGCCTAATAAGAGAGAAATCAGCGGAGCAGATTAGCAGCAGGGGGTCCTTCAAGGCTCATCACAAGCCATCAAAGCAAGCAGTCACTTTGTCAGTAGTATTGAATGGATGACTATTATAAGCAAAGAGGTCACCAAGTCTTTGCAGCCTAGCTTTCCTAAGAAACAGAAGGGCTTGCCAAACAGCTTTAGGATTAGAATATAGGCGTTTTATGTATTCAAAGCATATGGGGTTCATAACTACTGTTCCCTTTGGTATTGGTGAGTTTTCTGAAAATACAGGAAGGAAACAGGTTTTTGAAGGAGCTGAGACATGACGTGCAACCCATCTGTTTTTCTGAACCATTTCTCTAAATTTATTCCATTGCTTCCCAAGTAGAGTTAATAATAGGATGTTGAAAACAAGAGTATTTCAGAACCAATTTTGAAAGGAGTTCCCAGTGGCCTGTTAGAGATGCAGGTATTCTGACAATAAATCTCCATTCCCAGGTGAGATACACACTTAAGGCCTTTGTTCAACAGAGGCTTTAAAAGCATGCTTGTGTTAATCTCTGTTACTACAGTTTTGCCTGTGGTTAACTCTAGTAGTGTGTTCTCGATTTAACATGTTTCTGATGTGTCCTCTGCACAAATAAAGGGCTGACTTGAGTTTAATTTCCTCTAAGTAGCTACTGAACTCTGTTCAGGCTGTACCTGTCTGCAACTATTAAGCACAGGGCAAGGCGGGGACTTACATCTTCCTATCAGGAGTTGTTTAAGAAAACAGCTGAAATCTTGTACTTGATTAATTCATAAGAGAGGAGTTGAATGAACTATGCAAAAAGCAGGACTATAAAACATGGTTTTGAGGTTACTGCTCTTCGTCAGCTGTTGCAGGGACAATGAGCATTGCAAGTGTCATAGGCGCCTTTAATTATATATGGCCTACTTTCTGAAATATTCATAAGAAATGGAGATATGAAGTGACAGTTCTGGTTGGAAGGTATAAAGGTTATTCTTAAGCATCAGCAAGGTGATTTCCCCTACCAGGCTCTCCATCTAGCAAAATAACTGAATTGCTGGGAAAAAAAAGACAAAGCTGTTTTTTCAGCCATGCATATTCTTTCACCCATGTCTTCCTTGCCATCCTACAATAATGATTGGTGTACATGTGTCTGAAAGTCCTAAGCACTTCAGGTGTGAAAAAATCCTGGCTCCTGATGACGAGCCAGGGAGTGAAGACAGTGATTTATAGGACAACATAAGCACTGCAGAATTCAGAAGCAAGTATACTCTTCAGTTTTAGGTTTAATGAGTCCTGTGAGCCCTGCAGGACTGGTGAGCCCCATAAACCATATGGTTAGCAAGTTGTGTGAATTCCAGTCTGAAACAAATGTAAAAACAGAAGAACTGATTCTAGCACTTTGGTTTTTACTGCCTGTGCTTACATTAGGATTGTGTTAGAAATAGGAACACTAAACTTTTACAGCTGGCAACAGGTGGAGGAAGATGAACAGAAGGACTCTGTTCTGGATGTGCAAGATGCAGATTATGGGACTTGAAGGTGCTGCTGTTTTAACAACATAACTCATTTAAGTGTGCCCATGACTCCCCTACAGGCAGCCATCAGTCATTTCTGCACACTCAAGACTGCCACCAGCACAGTGTGTGTCCCACTCCCAGCCCCTCACTCTGCTGGTCACACATCTGCTGGAAGGGGAGGAAGGGTGAACCAAACAACTGCAATGTCATCCTAGTGCCCCCCATCTCTGGAGAGTCCTGTGGACATGACTTTCTAAGCCTGACAGAGTTTTCAGCCTGTTAGTGGCTGATCTGTTCCCAAGGGAGAATCTTTTGGGAACTTCTCTTGTCAAGGATTGTTTTTTGTAAATAAGTTTTGGTTCTCACAACAATGTCACACACACGTTCTGAATGTGTTTTTCTCTTGTTCTGCCAGTGGGACCAGAGAGGTGGTTCCTTTGGCCAATCATGTTAACCTGTGTCAGAACACCTTATAGAAAGGGTTGCAAACCCTGAAATAAAGGCTTTCCTGCCTCTCTGAGAAAACCTCACTGTGTGTTCGTGAGTCCACACTTCTATTTTGTGTCCCCTAGCGACAGAGTACCTTTCACTGAATTTTGTTTCTCATGTCTTACGCAAGCAGGGAGCAACCTCTGCACTACCAGCCTGCACTGCACACTAGCAGTTCAGACATGGCAGCATTTGCTTGAACCACTGCTCTCCTGTCCCCTGCTGTCTCTGCAGGTTGCTGATGTTATTCTCTGTCTCTGACACCAGCTCAGCTATATGTGACCCTACAATGCTTCCTCCTTGTCTGCTCAGTTATGTTGTTCACTGCAGGTGCCCTTAGTCACAGACATATTTGGCTACAGTCATACCAAGCTTCATTTGGTCATCTTGAATGGTATTTCGAGCCAATTCATGGTCATATTTACGAAAAGATCCCAAACTTAAGCCTCGCTTTAACCAGATGACTTGTTTGGAAATTTACTTGCAGGATATTTACTAATTCTACCTGGTGTCTGCTCTTGTCTTCCCAGCAGGTACCTGGGTGCACGGGGAGCTTTGGATGGTCTCAGAGACCACTCCTTCCTCAAGGGTGACGCAGTGTGACCCAGCAGAACCCTGATCACTTCTGGTGCCTCCTACTAATTCACATGACCCTCCTAAAAGTGGTGTAAGGCAGTAGAGTACCCTTGGCCTATGCTTGCCAACGCTGTATATGTGAATGGAACCATGTGGTCATTGCCTTCAGTTTTCTCTTATGGGACACAACTGCAATAAAAAGGTCATTCTGGAAAGAGCCACAAATCACCTGTCTCCTGTGGCCTGATTCAGCAGAGCCTACAAGTCACTTATGAGCATTTTTTTATTAAATCTAAGATCAAAACTTAAAGGAAACAGTAGGAGCAGGATGAGCCCTTATAGTGTTTCTAGATCCCTAGGATAGGATAGAAAAATCCAGTTCAATATACCCAGATATCCAGGAAAACATCTCCCCCAGCTGGGACTCCATTTCACATGAGCATGGGAACAGCCCAACATGTGAGGAGTTTAGTGCCAGGTGTGCTGAGCTGTGCCCTGCCCAGCTCCATCTCTTCAGCTGTGGAAATCTGGACACTGCAAAACCCATATTTTAAAATTGTCACAAGCTGGCATTTTGAGAGCTGCCTCTTCCCATGACTTGGAAGAGCAGCTGATTCCCAGCAAGCCTCAGCACGTGACTATGCAAACTGCTGCTTTCTTACCTATTTGCAGCCCTTGGAGCTCTGTATGAGGTCAAATTGCTCAACTAGACACTTCCTCCTGCACCTCCCCAAGGCCTCATTTTAGGTAAGTCCTCGCTGGCATGAAGAGCTGCAGAAGTAGTCTCAGGAAAAGAGCAGTCCTGAGCATGGGTCCTGCCTGGCTGCATGGGATGTAAGCACTTGGTTGCAGTTCTTAATTAAAGCCTGAATGATAATGGACCATAAAGGGTTTTTACTAGGCCTCTTGGGATTTTTAAGTTTTTTTCTTTTTTTATGACAAGGACAATAAGAAATAATTGCCAGTAGTCTGCATCAGTAAAGTCTGGAACAGATCATAGGGACAAGCTGCTGGATCTCTGATTTGTCCTTGATCTCAGCAGTGCTCCGGGCACCTGATAATGGAGCAGTCAATATACTATGTGTTGTCTGATCAGCAAAATGTGAAGGAACACTGGTGATTTATGCCAAATATTATTCTTCTGCCTGCCTTATGTGTCTTTAAGTATATTGTGCATATATAGAGACAATATAGTTAAAATCTCTTTAAAAGGTATGAATTCTGTGACTTACCATGAAAGTTCAGTGTGGACTCTGGCCGTTTGATTTGTACAGATACATTTAAAAGGAGGGAGGCTGATATTATTTTCAGATAAATGGAGTGCTCTGCTGTTGTTGGTAGCCACTAGTTTGACAAGGGATGAAGGACTTTTAATTTTGTGACCATACCTGTGCGTCATAGAGAAGTTGGGATGAGTTGTGGAGCCAGAAAAGATCGTGATCTTTCTATATGCTTGTTCAGTGGTGGGTGTTTAACATTTATGTTGGTAAGTAAATCTTTCTTACAAAAAACAAGCTTTAAAGGAAAAAGAAAGTCTACCTGTTTGCAGCCTCAGACCTGACAGCACTTTGGTTTTCATTATTATTTATCTGCATGCACCATTCTCTGTAAGAGATCCCAGTTTCTCTCACACCTGGCAACACATTGTGCTGTCAGGAGTCTATAGTATATTTGTGTTTAAAAAAATTATGTGTATTGAAGTGTTACGGTAAAAGCATCATGTGTTATATTTTAGATGTGTCAACCAAAGGGAAAAACATTAAAAAGAAGGAAGGAAGAAAAAATTACATCAGAGCTGAATAATTTTTATACTTGATTGTTTCACAGTAAAATGTAGTACAGCGAGTGTGTGTAATTTACTTTTCATGTTGACTCCCTTTGCAGAACTGTATCTGAATCATTTCCTGTTAGTGAATAAAATCAAGAGGTTTTCAGGGTTGTTTAGTCTGGGCAACTGGGAGTTGGTGTAGCTAATGTGTTCCAGGAGGTTAACCACTGTGAACTCTCTCGTCTGAGCTGTTTCCCTTTTTTGGGTGGTTTTCTACCCATACAGTTGCCTTTCAGGTAGCGAGTTATCAGCAGTCTCGCCTGTAATGTGAAAGAAATGAATCTGTGGCAGTGTAAAATCTCAAAAATCATGCATTGTCTGTCTCTGCTATAGCCAGGGAGAGAATGAAGGAGAGAGACTCTTCTACAGCAATGATTTTTACTCCCAGAATAAAGACATTCATGCTTTATGTGCAGTAGGTTTTGAAAGCCTCATTTTGTATTCACATAAAATCATGGTAACAGGCAGGGTATTTATTTGTGATTCACATCTTTAACTCATGGGAATGTGTTTCCTCTGAGGCATTTTAATGGAAATTTTTATTTACAGATACAATCCAAAAATGAATGGGAATTTTAGGTGATGCCAACAATGGGGAATAATTAATACAGACTCCTTCTGACCTCTGTGGTGCTCTTGTTGTGTAAAACTTGGTGCAAGCAGTGTGCCTTTACGCTTTCAGAGCCATCTGGAACGGGTGATTACACAGTTTGCATTTGGCTCCTGGTGTCAAGATCCTCAAGTCAGAGGGTTTCTTCAACAGAGAGGTTTCTGTGGCATCAAGTCACTAATCATGTGTGGGATGCCTGCAGGCAATTGCTGCTGGCAGTGCTTTCTTCAGCATTTAACCTGGACGATTTGGAACACCACTGCTTCTTGTACCTTTTTTATTAGCTACATTTGCAAGCTTTTCACTGATTTCCTTCAGTTTAAAATTTTTTTTAATTATTTTTTTATTTTTTTTGTCTTTTAACTGCAACTGGTCTATTTGTAATTTATTATTTAGTGGGCATAGTGTGACATAAAAGGGAATATTGTATGAATCAGTATATTTTTCTCCTTTGTGTGGCTTTTCTCCCTGCTCTCTTGAGATCCCCCCACAGCTGATCTCATCATGATGACAGTAACTGCTAATGGGCTTCCACTTGTTTGCAGTTATAGGTGTGCTACATCTCCATCCCTGCATGGAGAATAAATTCTCAGGCTCCTTAATGGATATTTGGAGAGTATTTTTCGTGTGTAACAGAAACATGCTAATGGATAGCAAAAGCCAATTCCATTCTTGGGTTTCAAATTAATTTGTGTAAAAGCTCTAGGTTTAATTCAGTTCAGAATGTAGTCTTAAATCAGTAAGAGAGGAAGAATGGTAAATATAGTGGATACTAGAAAGCTTATGTTTATTATATTAATGTTTAGAAAAGAAATGCATTCTTATTTGTCATACAGTTCACATTAACAGGATGGCTGCAAACCATGGAACTCCATTGTAAGTACCCTATAAACCATTTCTTTACAAATTTCTGTCTGACTTAAAATAGTAATCAACCCTTTTGAAGCATTTTAAAAATGCTACATAAACCCCTCCAGTATTTTGTGGTAGGCTCTTTTAATTAGGCTCATAGTGGACCCTATATCTGTAGAATTAAATGAAGGTGAAAGCCTCTTAACAATTTTTTATTTATTTGTATGTTTAACTAAAACTGTTCCAGGTCTTACTGGCCTGAGGGTCCAAAAGAAGCACTGACTGAATCATTTTATTTCTAAATACATGTACCTTGACGATGGCAATTTTTAATGGCATTTTCATTCTTTATGTATGCAGGTATAAGAGTGCTTCGGTTAGCTTAACAAAACTTAATGAAAATATGCTGACACTGATCTGTCTGTGCTGTTTACAGAAACTTTTAGTTAGCTTCTGTACTAATTTTCATCCTATAAGGCCAGAGAGATGATTGCATTTGAATAATATATTGGGTTTTATTAACAGTTCTTTTATGAAATTTACTTTCACATTCCACATGTAAGTTTTACATGCACCCAAGAGGAAAATGAAAGCACGGGAAGTTGTGTAGCAAATGGCTGTCTCTCATCATTGTTTAGGGGTGGATGGTCTCATGGATGGGTGAGGATGTGAGGTGGGACCACGTTGTCCATGACATGGGGCTGTGGCCATACCTGTTCCTGGCACCCCTCCCATCTCTGCTTCTCCCCTCTTCAGAATGTGAATTGAAAGTTTCAGCTTCAGACAGAGGCAGAATTTAATGCAGGAGTTGAGCAAGTTGTCTGGGGGAAGGGGAGGAGTGAGAAGAGACCCTGAAGCTGCCTGGTGCAACTATCTTCTATTGTTTCCCTTCTACAACTTCTGGTTGGGCTGGAAAAAATAAGAGATCTATAGCCTTACTATAGCTTTTGGAACCCTATTTGAATGTTTATTAGTTAGAGCTCCTCAAATACCTTCTTTCTTTGAACATCTTTAGACAACAGTAAGGGAGATGCTTCCTCGCTCAAAATCTTGTGTTTTATGCTGTTTCTAAAAGTTTGCTTTAGCCGTCTTATTTGGGCTCTTGCAAAAAGTCAAATGAAGAACATTTCAATTTTGTGAAGTGTATTTCTGAGAAAGAGGTTAAAACTGGTCTATTTGAATGATTAGGAAATACACCTAGTGATGTTTCTCCAGAACCAGAACACAGTGTGCCCTTTGCTGGCTCTACTCAAGGCTCTGCTTATCAGCTTTACAGTGTTTACAGGACACATACAGTTTTTTCTTGCAACTTAGACCATAAACTCCTGAAAGCTAGGTTCCTGATTTAACCTGCCAAGTCCCCTTTTAGAAGGCTGTTTGCAAAAAAGTATTACTAGTAACAAGAGCTAGTTACAGTGCAATAGTGCTGTTCTCCAGTGCTGCCCAGTCATTCAGAGGACTTCCCCTTACCTCAGTTTCTCTGGCTTTGAAGTTAATGTTACTTTACTTTCTTATCAAGATGAGATTCTCTGAAAATTCCATCATCTTTGCACATCTCTGTATAACACTTTTCTATGGTCTTGCTGCTTGTGGATTGGTGTTTTTGAGAAGTCTGTAAAAAAAGTGGGCATCTGGCTCTAAATGAGCTTTTCCTGCAGTAATGTTTGGGACATTTTGCTTTTTGTTTGTTTGCTTTGTTTTTGTCTGTTTATTTGGATTTTTTAGTGCTGTGGGATTTTTTCTGTAGGTAAATGTGTTGTTCAGAAATTGGCTTAAAAAGCAGGAAAACAGCAGACATGGGGACGATGGTTTTTTTCCTCTTATTTATGTATTCACTGCTTTCCAGAAACCTGTCATAGAATGTTTTTAGGAAGCAGTAAGGACTTCATATCTTCACTCTTTTGCCATGTTTATTTTCTACAGACTCATAGAATTCCCTTTACAATTGTTAGGAATAGTTACAAATTCAGGTGTGAAGTAAGGTATATTGTTGAAAATATGCAGATGGGTGTTCATAAAGTCTTGAGGGAGGAGGCCTGCCTGCTCTGTTTGCAGTGCACAGAGCACCTCAGCAGTCAGAGTTTTGCAGCTAACTGATGACACTTGGGGTAAGGCTAATGGAATCACTCTTGCACGAACACAACACGTGCTTCAGAAGTGCTAGGGGCTAAGGAATAAGGTGTTCTGCAAGGATACATCAATAGGATTACAACATTAGATAGGAAACATGATTTTTCAAATGGTTATTCTTAGGTTTGTAAGATGTGGTTTTATTCTTCCAGCCGTGACACACTGTTGAGTTCCTAAGGTCTTGAAAAGGATATGAGAAGTGGAAGTGTACTGAATACTGCCCAGTCCTACAGTTGTTTTCCAGCTTGTTCTCTAGCCCTCTTCATTTTCTGTGATACTTAAACACAGCTCTTAATTTCTGGTACCTATGAATCTGGGAAGTGGTGGAGCTTGAATTAGAGCTTTAAAGGTGAATAGGGTTTTTACTGTCTACTGTAAATGACAATTTAATGATGGGAACACTACTCTTGTAGGGACTTGTGGTTGTGCTGCAGTTACCTGGAGCTAAATCCCTTCATCACCTATGGAAAACACATGATGTTGGTAACACTCAAGGAACGTGGCATGTTTAAATTAACTGTACAAGGGGGCTCAGTGCTCAGCACACCTATAGGCTGTGGTCAGAATCAACATGTTTCCATGTTTGTCACCACAGAAAGGTGCACTGTTGGGTTCTGGGGTGCCACAGCCCTTGGAGGTGCGACCTGACTGCAGCACTCTGGACCGCTTGGGTCCAGTATTCGCACAACCTCCTATGGTGGGAGTGGACATGCCATGATTAGAGACATGCAGAAAAAGGTCTTTGGGTCCCTGGGATCTGACTTTTAGTTCCTTGGCACCAAATTGCCAGGTAGCCAAGAAGGCCAGTGCCATCCTGGCTTATGTCAGATGTAGTGTGGCCAGTAGGAGAACAGAAGTGGTTGGTCCCCTGTACTCTGCACTGATGAGGCCACACCTCAAATACCAGGTTCAGTTTAGGGCCCTTCACTACAAGAAAGACATTGAGGTGCTAGAATATGTCCAGAGAAGGGCAACAAAGCTGGTGAAGAGTCTTGAGCATGAGTCTTCTGAGGAGCAGATGAGGGAGATGGGGATTATTTAGCCTGGAGAAAAAGGAGGCTTGGGGGAGACCTATCAGTCTCTACAACCACTTGAAAGGAGGTGTAGTGAGGTGGAGGTGGGTCTTTTCTCCCAAGTAACAAGTGATAGGACAAGAAGAAACACCCTCAAGTTGTGCCAGGGAAGGTTTGTTTTAGATATTAGGAAGAACTTCTTCAATGAAAGGGTTGCTGGGCATTGTAATCCAGGAAGTGGTGGAGTTACCCTTCCTGAAAGTGTTCAAAAAATGTGTGGATGTGGCACTTGAGGACATGGATTAATGGTTAACATGGTGGTGGTGCTAGGCTGACAATTGGACTTGATGACCTTAAAGGTCTGTTCCTGTCTTAATGATTGTATGATTCAACAATCTGTTCCCTCCTGCCTGGGCGGAACTTGAGCCAACTTGAGCGTTGGAAGACTCGGGTTTTGTTTTCTGTTCTGCGGCAAACCATGGTAAAAACGAGGAGTTTTGTTTTGTCATGGCCTTTGTTAATCCTGAGGTGCAGTTTCAAGAAAAAAAAAATATTTAAGATGTCAATAGTTTCAACAGATGTTTTAAACATGGAAATGGTATATCAGGAGAGAGATAATAGAATCACAGGATGGTTTGGTAGGACCTTGGAAGAGGCCTTAAAGATCATCTAGTTCCAACTTCCCTGCCGTGGTTGCCAGGGACACATCCCATTTGACCAGTTTTCTCAGAGACTCACCCAGCCTGATGTTGAACACTTCTGTGTGACCACTCATTTTACTGATCAAGGTTAATGAAGCCATGATTTTAATTCCAGGTCAAAGGTGCAGGAGGGGTTTTTTCATGTTGTCATTGGGAATTGGAACCACTGTGTGCCACTATGTGGAAATCACTCAGCTGTAAATTTTATGTTGTTGACCATCTGGTCTGCTGCTGTTGGAGACCTCAAGCCTTGCAAGGGTACGTTGAGGCACCCTCCATTTCAAACCACATTGTTGAAACCTGAAGCAGTAAGATCCTTAGTGAATGGTTCATTCAAATCACTTCAGCAATTACAGACTGAGAATGGCATGTCTAAGTGATTGCTCTGTTAGTAGGAGAAAACGTTTGCAAAGTGTTCTGGTCGTGGAAAGTTGCATTGTTGACTTATAGAACAGGCTGGCCAGGATTTTGTGCTCTGCAGACTGAATTAAATTGCAGAAGATTACTCAAAGGTTACTCATTACCTTGTAATGTTACATGATGGTGGAAAATACTTTAAGGGTTAGATAAAATTGTCCTGTGGTCTTGAAGGCTGCAAGAACTATGGAAGAAAGAAGTAAAGCAAATGAAATTTGATATAATTCTTGTGTGTTTGGTGTAGAAGGCATTTTTATTGTAAAGTGAATTGTACCATTCATCTTTCCAGAGGTAAAGATGGAATTTCTATAGAAAGGATAATGTTGATGCCAACAAGATGTACATTCACTAACCCATATACTGTGATCCTTGTTAAATAAGCCTAAGGAATAGTGGGAATACTTCTGTTTAGAAGTAGATGCACTTTTCCTCATCTGTTCTGTTTTGTCTGGAAGCCACAGTTGGCCTCTGTAGCATAATGTGGTTATCAGTATCACTGTGCTGCCAGGCCTAGAAAATTAGTCTTGTGGTGTGCTTTAAATAGGACTTAATTCAAGTTTGAAGCAAGCTGTTTGTGTTTGCTTATGGTGAGAATGTTTTTGTTTTTAAATAAATCAAAGCAAATAAAAGAAAAAATAAGTAAACCGTTTACGTCTTTGTGTTTGGAAGTGTTTTTTCAAAGACTACTGTGATTTTAGAACAAAGCCATGTAGAAAGCAAATGTACATTCAGCTTCAGTTAAACTTATCTTTTCCAACTACAATAGGCATTATAACAAGAGTACTTATAATGAAATTTATGATACAGTCAAACCTTATTGAAATGCTTTTTCTTCAGATAGAGTTTTAAAAAAATAAAAATCACAGAAGCAGAATCTAAACATACCTCATCTGTTCAACATCTCTTGGAGGCAGGCTGTTAGAAGTAATGAGAATAGTTCTTGCAAACAGCTCAGTCTCCTTCAGGCTATTTAAAAAGCCTCAGCTTTTCCTACTTAGTCTTTATGTTTCGACATCCGTTACGGGATAGGATGCTTTTCTTCTCTTTGCTGCCCTTGACTTGTGTGCTGGGGGTTTCTCTTCCCAGCACACACTGTGCCAACACATTCACACCATTCTTGTAGGGATCTCCATTGACAACCTCCCAGCTATGTCATGCTGAAGCTGCCTCAACCAGACAGATTATTTACCAGAAAGACATGGGGAACAGCTTGAGGTCTGCATTTGTGTCTGCACTGCTGTGTGTGAGCAGCCGTGGAAAGGGGCCCAGTGCCAGCCTTGTCCCTTATCTCTGTTGCTGTTCCGTGGGAGGGCACTGGTGGGAACGCTGTGGGTGATGCAGCCAGAGTGTGGGGCTCCTTGACTGCTCTAGCTGTCTCCTTGTATTCCATCCATCTTAAATAGGTACCACAAGACTTGACTTTTAGCAGACAGAGCATCATGGGATCCTGCCCAGAAGGATCTCTGTCTTTCTTAAGGCAAAGACAGATGGGATTTGTGATTATCTGGAGCACAAGCTGAATTGTGTTCAAACTGTCAGTGCGGAGAAACATAAACCTGCAGCTCAGGTAAGCTGAGATGTTGCTGTTGAGACTAATGAAACAGCACAGCTCAGAGCTACATTAAACAAAACTGTCTTGAGTTACTCACCAAATCCACTGATGTGGAAATGTGTGTTAAGAGAGACATACCTCAGAGGCTTGCATGATGCAAGAGGTGAGACATGCAGTCAGCAGCTTTTGAGAAATAAAATTTCCAACTCAGTTGCTGCAGTCCTAACTTTCTTAACCAGGATGGCACCATGCCACACTCACACCTCAGTGTGGATGGGAACAGCAGCACTGCCAGTGAAGATGAGAGGGAGTGAAACTGAAGTCCCGACACAGAAAGCAAAAGCACAACAGAAATTCTGTTGTAAACTGCTTTTGTCCTGGAAATAACTTTGTAATGCCATTGTTATGACAATGCACTGTGTTACTTTGTCAATAGAAGTTTGTGATCATTTGTAAATGTTCGGTTGAGTACCTGGTTAAATGGCAAAGAGTGTGGAAGCACTTCCATGTGCACATGTGTGCTTCTGACCTGCATGACAGTGGTAGAAAGCCTCGCTGCCATGGAACTCTGCAGAGCGTCATCCCCTGCAGATGTATTTTGAAGGTTAGTAAACATGGCTTTCCATCAGTTCTGCTGGCTTAAGTAATTATGATTTAATAATACACTATTTTAATATTTCTCCAAATTCAAAGAACATTTTCTTGCAAAAAGCATCATGGACTATGATCTTGTGGCGCACTGATGACAATAAAGACAAATCTTTCAGTGCTGGGGACTTTCTGTATGTGGACTGCACCTCTGTTACAGGTAGTGCCAGGCTTCACCTTTTACGTATGCTACCTGCGAGGAGGGAAGGAAAAGAGCAAGCAACTGTGATGTCTTCAACCAGAAAGCTATTATAGAAGCACAATTATAACAAGCCCACCATTATGTAGTAAAGGTGGACTCCCTTTTGCCCAGTAAACTTGTTTCTCAACTTCTCCTGTCTGTTCCCATGTCACACCGTGTGAGAGATGTCACGACATCACCAGCTTAGAGCTCACCTTAGCTCCTTTCCTATGTTATAAATCTCATTTCTATGGGGATTCACTTTTTTTGTTTTAACTGCTGGCACTTTAGAACCATTTGACAGGGATATTTCTGAGATAAATGTTCCTCCTGCAGATAAGGATAAATGTAGGTATGTTATGGAAATAACTAATAGTGAACATTGTAAAACAGCACGGAAGGAGTAAGGACAGATGGGTTTGTTTTTCCTCAGGGAATCTAAAATAAACTTGATCTGTCTTCTTTAAATCCTTACACTCAGTTGACAAAAATATAGGAAGTAATGTTTATTCATGTAATAGAAATATCTTTAAAAGCAGTTACATCGGCTAAGGAAATTTGGCAGGTCAGGGATTTGTTTATGTATGTATGTATGTAACTAGGTTTAAAGGAGGGCTGGTGCTTCACTGTACTCTCTCTGATAGTAACATAATCTGTTTTATTTTCATAGATGAATCCAAAATATGTATTTGACATTCTGTATGTTCTGCAAAGGATATTTCTTTCTCAATTTAGGTCAGAGATTTTCAAAGGCATGTACAGCAGCTAGGCATTTAATTTGCACTCATGTTAATAGAATTTGACCAGTTTCTTCTTACTTGCTTTTTAGCATTTTTCATGTCACGGTTTTTATTTCAATTGCATCTGCCTAGTAAAAAGGTGTAGGCAAAATAGGCACATGTCTGCCAGCCCTACTGCTTCTTGTACTCTTGATAGACCGTTGCTTTACATATTGCTGTGCTTTTCTTTTTTTTTTTTGCTGGCGTTTTTGTCTTGTTTTGTTTTGTTTTCTGTTACTTGCCACATTTCTGGATGCCCAATAGGTAGAGTGAGCAGTAGCTCAGGCTGGAAAACTGGAAATCCAACAACCCAGAGCCAACAGCTGCTGAGTGCTAGCAGCCAATCTGAGAGGCTCCAGACACATCATTCTCCCTGCATCTGCAGGATGAATTGCTCCTGACCCACATGATAAATCTGACATGTGCCATGCATGGCAGAGCTGTTGTGCATGTGTGGATCAGATACACAAAATACCAAAGACATTGCCATGATTTTGAATTTATGGTAGAACACAGACCAGCTATCACCTAATTCTTCCTTGCTGTCTTTAAGATAGATTTTTCTTGTACGTGTGTAAGGGTTCATATCTAAAATAGCCATAAAACCTACATTGTAGTTAAATTTCTAAACCACACTTTTCCTTTAAGTGCAGAAATACCGAATTACTCCATTTTTCTCTCTTTTTTTTTTTTTTTGGCTGTTTTAGTTTTAAAAATAATTTCTGTAGTTGTCCATATTTTGCTTAGCCATCGTGCCTGTCAGCAGTGGCCTGTGGTGATCAGCTCTATGCCTTGCCTGAGGGAGTGTTCATTTGGATGTGCAACTTTGTCAGTATGGAACACATTCTGGGCAGGATGCGAGCTCCCAGCCCCAGGGCCACGGCAGATGTCTCAATTGCTTTGGACTGAAATTGGTTCATTATTGCCAGTGTCCTATTTAGACCAGTTAGAAATAAGCAGTAAAAGAGTGAATTGCTTGAGCTATGTTGAAGTGAGGGTAAGTGCAACCATTTTGCACCAATGCAAACATTGGTGTTAGTAATGCATTGTTTAATAATTAAGAAATTTGATGGACAAATATTTATTGCATGGTTATAACTGATTAAATGCTTTTCACATGTGTTTATGTGATAAAACACTCAGTTAGCTGCCCCAGTGATGTGTCATTGTTGCTAACATGCAGATCATATATCTGCATATGGGAAAATACAAAGTATTTTCAGGGAAAATCAAAGATTCTCATCTAACCAGATACTGTACCTGTATATTTATGGAGCAATTTTTCAGTAGTTATTCCATAAAGGACATGTAATAATCTCTCAGACCAAATTAGTAAGGTACTTCACTGCAAATATCTGTGTTGTCTTCAAAAATAATAAAAAGAAGAGCCAAGGATTTGACAGGCACTGCTGTTTGCCCTTAAATACACTTAGGAAAAAGGCAAATAGATGTGTTTAAAGGCATAGTGCATGCAGATTTGCATAAACATATATGGGAACTTCCTGCAGTTCACACTGGCTCTTGCTAGAGCACCAGGAGCTCAGTGCAGAGGAGCTGCATGGTTGTACTTGCTGCCAGTGGCCAGGTCCCCTCATTGCAGACCAGTTTTGCTGTGTGGTTGGTCTCTGGAGGCTTCTGACATGCTGAGCACCACTTGTACATCACAAAGGATTTGAGAGGAAATTCCTATTCCTGCATATTGAATGAAGTGAGTGTCCTTTCTGTGAGGCCAATACAGCAATAACCTGGGTCACTGTCTTCTTCCATGTGGGATAACTCACCTGGGGCTGGACCTCTTGTTATCCCAGCATCCTTCCCAGAGTCCATCCGAGGGAGGACTGCGCTTGCTTTGACTTACATACACAAAATGGTAGTGCCCATCCTGGAGCCAGTGACTAGGCACAGGCTGCCCTTCCCTCTGTCCTTCCTTGGAAACCTGCCTGCTGTCCTGTCTGCAGCCTCAGGAATGCATGGGCAGATCTCCTGGAGTGGTCAGACTTCAAGCAAACCTTTTTGTTAACTCATTGCAGAATACTGCTGGATTCTTTTTCCTGTGGATGAGATGGAAATGATACAAAAATAGCCCTGTCACATCATATTCCTGTATTTCTGCTTCAAATTGGACACAAAATAATGGGTTAACAGTGAAGAAGGCTATGCTTGCTTTTGGAAATCCAGCTAACAAACAAAGATGCAAACTGCATTTGCTTACATTATAGTTTAATATACAAAGGTTCAATTCTCTGTGTCCTTAGCCTGAAACCCAATAATAGGCTAAATCTGATTTGAACCGAACATGTTGTCTCCAGTTTATTTGTCCATTAAAGTTTACTGATAAATTGATCTTTCTGTAATGGTTTTAGTGTAAGAGATAGCCTATAAATCACTATTTTAATGGAAACAAATACAATATTGATGCTAAGTTCTTACAAGCAAAGCAATGAAAGATAATTATCACGATTTATTAATAAACCAAAACAAACAAGGATCTGGTGTACTATCCAAGAAATTTGATTTCTTTTGTTTAATCAGATGTAGTAAATATGTTTTCATCATTATAATAAGGTTTTGTATTTCTGAAATAGTTTTCTCTTTGATGTATTCATCAAACTAGCCAATATACAGACTGACTCCTATGATACCTTTTTCATTTTGGTTTTTGTGCCCAAAATTGCATCACTTTTTAAAGACAGATTTGTGTCAAAAGTAACAAGGAGTCTGGCTTGGAGCAGAATGTACTGGGCAAGTGAGGGACCCTCCCTGCCCATCATCTGGGCAGGTCCCCCCTCAGAGCTGCCTTGGAGGTGAGGGTGGCTCCCCAGGCAGTGAGCCCAGGGAGAGCAAAAGGAGCAGGACTGTATGAAAGAGTGATTCAGATCCCATGGGCACTTTTCATCCTCCTGCCCTGGGGGGTTTCAGTGCTTTAACTGAGTTTCTTACATACATTTGAACCTCATATATTTATAATGTGTGGGATAGCAAAGCCCTTATTATAAAGGACCACATAAGTCAACAGGTTTTGTTTCTGACATGGCAATGCTTGTACTTAAGATTCCAGCTCCACTATTCAATTTTACAAATGCTTTATAGCTACCACCTTGTTCTCTGAAAGTATCAGGAATTTTCTCATGATTCTTCATGTTACCCAAAGTGTACTAGAAGGGCTTGTACTCTCTTAGAAACAGGCATGAGTGTGAAAATCACATGCACTTTGCTATGTCTGAGCACTTTGATGATAATTTTAATTTGCCATTTTCTGAAACAGTCCCTTTATGTTGCTTGTAAAAAAAGCTTCTTGAGGAAGCCTGCATACCCAAAGAAAAAGATGTTTAATAATTTCCATCTTAACACAATAGCAATTGCATTAAGCTATTTTCAACCTGTATGGAAATTACTCAGAATTTCTGTTTTGTTAAATGAAATTCAAAATTTCTGTTTGTCTTGATTGCATAGTCACCAGTGTTGTTCTTTGACCACCCTAGACTGGTGTGTTGTAGTAAACAAATAAGTGAAAAATGGGGTTTTTACCCACAACCACACATAAATATGCACAGAAATCAGAGAAAAATGTCAGGCCCTACTTCTTCTGCATCAAACTACATAGCATCCCTCATTAACTGAAATTGCTGTTTTTTCTCTTCTGCCATTGCTTTTCTTGAAGCACCTTTTCTGAGCTCATGTAGCTCTCAGTATCTCATTTACAGATGTACTGTGTGTGTGGAAAAAGGAAGATAGGAACTTACACTGCTAAACCTAAAATAAACTGTTAAAGCCTGAAAGAAGTGATGACATTGGAAAGACTTTGGAAGGGGATAGGATCCTTAAGCTTCACCACTGCCATGAATGAATTAAGAAGATGATACTTAAATGTCATGAAAGCTGATTGCAAAATGTCCAAAGACATTCAGCATGGGTCTGGAGCTGATGTCCATTCCAGTTCCCAGCAGCAGCTGTCTCTGCTGGGTGGTTGTGCTTCCAGGGACACTGGAATTGGAGTGATGACCACTGCTGCACACTAGCACAACTCTACCCTGGATACCCACCCTGTCATTCCCAGTAGCTGGGTGGGTTGCAGGGTTAGCTTTCAAGGCTGCTAAAATGCCTAGGAAAAAGAAAAAATAAGCCCTCCACTTTTCCCTTTCGCTTTCTTTCCACAGCTTCATATGACCTGGAATATCCCTCTGGTCAGCTGGGGTCAGCTGTCCTGGCTTTGTCTCCTCCCAACTCCTTGTGCACCCCAAGCACCCTCACTGGTGGAGTGGGGTGAGAGGTAGAATAGGTCTTGACTCTGCATAAGCCCTGCTCATCAATAGCTAAAACATCCCTGAGTTATCGACATTGTTTCCAGCACAAATCAAAAAACTTAACTCTATCCCTGCCAAAAACCAGCACACTGTAGGTGTTTGAAGATTTGGATACTGGGAAAGGACATGTCCTTGCTTTTTTTATCTTCATCTTTGGAGTGAAGTTCTTTAGTTTTTTATTAGTGTAGAACTTCTCATTTCCAAGCTCAGCATGTCTTTAACAGTGTTTGGCTATGCAAGAAGACCTAAATTTCTGATTTACAGCTGGTTTTTCCAGTGACATTAATACATCAACAGGGTGAAGCAAAGCTATCTGGCAGCTATCTTAGTACCTACTGCTCTCGTATTGCAAAGTTTATGATATCTGTTGTAAGTCCCTTGAAAACGAAAAGCTTTTGAGAAATGTTGATATGTCTGTTCCTTTCTTTAGTACCCTGCACACAAATCACCCACCCTAAGATAAAATTGGAGTCTAAGGAATCATAATTTGATCTTCTCCTGAGATAGCAATCTGCTTCAGCAAGTCCTTCAAATGTCTCTTGCAGGAGCCTGCTGACCTTCTCTGAATGACATATTAAAGAACAATAGAGCCAGCGACGATGCCTCTGGAGCTGCTGCAACTTTGAGGTCAATTAATTGTCACTTAGGATGATATATCTGAATTCACCATTAGTTTCTCAGCCTGCAAGGGCCTGGGGGCAGGTGTGCTTGCCTTGTACATGGCTTAAAGGCCTTGATGCCCTTGACGAAGGGCAGTATCACACAGACAGCTTTATAAAGTCTCCTGTTGATTTCAAGGAACTTTATGCTTCTTTCCTGATGTGAGAGCCTGGACATGGTGCTGTGAGGATAAACAGCAGTCTGGTGTCCTGACCACTTAGTCAGGCGATGCGATGCAAGCTATTAATTCAGGATCCAACTGAAGATGGGCATTTGCCTTGTTTTCTTTAGAGAGGGTTTGGAAATTCAAAAAGCAAATACACAGCCCAATCTGAACAAATAAGGTTGTTGTCAGGGAATTTTCAATACTGTTTAATGCCTAAAGGTGGTTGAAATGCTCTTTGTGGAGACACAGGCTGATATATAAATAAGCTGGGGGATTGGTGATTTTTTTCCCCACAAGAAATGCACAATTTATTAGGTCCATAGAATAAATGGGTGAACCTGCACTGTCTCATACCTTATCTCCCTAGACTGCCTCTGGGTTCTGTCTCTAGACAGATAGTAGCTACTCCATATGTACTGTTCTTCCTCCAAGCTGCCTGCCTGACCCAGCTGGCTTCCTTTGAGAAAAGAGTTTAAGCATGGCCTGGGTACAAGCCCCCAAGGCTGTTGCCTGCTGGCAGGATCAGGCACATGGAGTCAGGCTCATTCCTGTCTGTGCTGTGCTCTCACCTTTCTCTGCAGCTCTTGAAGCCTGCCATGAGCCCAGACCCAGGCTGAGCCTTGCTGACTTTCCTGGTAAATGCAGCAGAGGAAAAGTGGACGTGACTGTGATTTTGGAGCCTCTTGTTCAAGAACTGGAGTTGGGAGAATTAAATGCAGCATCCAGTCAGCTGTGTTCCCCAAAGGTTTATCCATCTGCTTGCTATGCAGAAGGAGCCTGAAAGAAGCTTTAGTTTTAGTCATCAGTTTAGTTTCTGCTAAATGCTGGGACAGTGATGTTGGAGTACCAGCTCTGCCATTTTCAGCAACTACTTAGAGCTTTTCTTCAGAGAATATATTTAATTACATCAGGTTTTTAACGGATGTATTTTCAATATTCTAATGTCTGAATATCACACTGTATATATATTAAAGTAAAAACCCCAAGTTTTATGGCTTGCAGAAGAAATTAGAAGGATCTAGGAGCCATCTGCTTGTTAGAAGTCAATCAGTTATTTTAAACATTATTTTGGAGTAGATGTTGAATATCTAGTACAGAGGGGGATTGCAATGGTGATTCACCAAAATATGACTTACAATAGACATTGCAAAGGAATTCACGGATCATTTTCCACGGTGCCTCTGTGGTGGTGGGTACTGCAGCCTGTGGCAACTCCCAGAGGCTGCTGGGGACCAGCAGCATCAGATCAGCCATCCCTTGGGCTTGCCTCTCCTTGCTGTCTTAGCTGTGGCCAGCAGCTCAGACAGCTTTCTCTGACACAGAAATACTCCCAGGCTTCAAAATTACCACTAACAGTTTGTTGTCACACATTTTTCTCATCTGCTGCTACAGCTTCAGAGGTGAATTAGATTGAGGAGAACCAGAAAACAAAACTTATGCTTCAATGGCTAGTGAGTAAATGGCTTATGGTGGAGCTGTGCCTGATACATCTATTTTTTTTCTACCCCTAGAAGTGCTGAGGCTGCTCAGTTACCCTCCAGGTCAGGAAGAGAAAAACTGGCTTAAGGACAACAGCCACCGATCCCTTGTCATCACAGGGAGGGCTGTGACACCAGGGATGCCACCCATCAGGCAGGAGGTCATGCTTGTATCCTGCAGCAGATAACTGTCTCTGACTGTGAGACTTGTTCTGGTTGTCCAATTGAACAGACTGTGGATGGTGATTTTGTCAGTAGTGATGGAAAATGATATTTTGAGACATTTGGCAAGAGCTAAGTGCCACTTGTGAAGGGTGTTTCAAAATGAAGGATGAGAAACCTTTGGGACTTCATTTTTTTTAAAAAGTGGTGAAACGGAGCAGTTGGAGTTCTCTAAAATATTTTGCAATGTAACACATATCAAATATTTACCAGATTATTTTTTAAATTCAAGTGGAAGTTGTGAATCCTTCTAACAATTCTGAAACTGCGTGTTTGACAAATAAACCCTTCATCCAAAAACTTCACTTGACCATCTTGTTATCACTGTAGTATGTTCGCACTTCGAACAAAATCATCCCACTCTCTAATCCTGATACTTGCACTCTGCCATTTTCTAAAGTGTCAGCTCAGTTTGAGAAGGGAGCAGAAGTTCAGGTCTGCAGCAAGGGCAGAGCTACACAAAACAGGCTAGAGGTCTACAAAAATTTGCTGTCCTACCAGCTTGTTACTCTCCAGAAGAATAGGGCATCTGAATCTGCTTGCTGAACCATTTTGGCTAAATATAAACCAAAAGTAATACATTTGAATTGGTTGAAACATTTCCTTTTGACATTTTCAAAACAAGACCAAGTTAAATTCTTATTTTGAAAATGCCATTCCAATTGAATTAATGTTAGTTTAAACTGAAACAAAGTCAACTCCCCCAGATGAATTTCTGTAAGTGGAAGATACCCATCCTTGGTCCCTGGCTGTGAGATCTGAAGGGTTATTGTCTTGGTGGGACATCTGATGGCAGCATATCCCTCCCTGGTGTGGTGATGCTGCTGTTGCCACAACTGCTCCTTATTGGTGTGGTCAGGTGGGGCTGGGGTCATTTGTGGGCCCTGGGGAAGGGTCAGACAAGCCCCGAGCCAGCAGCTGGACTAGAGCTCATGTTTTCAGCCAGCATACTTACACAAAGGGAGCTTCCAATTTCTTGAGGAAACACAAGTGTTGAGAGTGCCCAGATTACTGGAGCAAGCCTCTGTAGTGGTGATGTCACCCAGGTGCTCAAGAGGAAAAGGTTTGAACCCACAAAAGGTGCCCTCAGGAGAAGAAGTTCTGACTTAGGAGTGCCCTTGTCTCCCTGGAGCCAGACTGGGCAGCGGAGAGCTGCATCTGATGCTGTCTTCCAGCATTTTGCAGCTTGTTTTTCCTGTATCTTATTGTAGCTCTAATGCTGCTGCAGCATTCGAAGTTGGAAACAAACCCACCAGCCTCCCAAGCCCTGGCCCTGGATATTCCTACCTTTCCCAGGGAGAGGGATCACTCTCTGCAGATGTGATCATATTCATTAATCACATGTTTAGAAGCCCATCATCTTTCCCTAATGTCATTCTTTCTGCAGATGCTTCTCCATGCTTTTCCATCATGGTTTCAGCCAGGCCACAGCACAAGGGAGTCAAAAAATGTAGCTATTCTCACTCAAAAAATTCCATTTTTGAGTAGTAGGAACATTTATAATTCATACACAAACAGACATGATACGGCAAAGCTTTTTTTTATGCCACACTACACTGAAATTTTTGTGGTGTTTGCCAAACACAGCCATAATTCAAGGAAACAGATAGGACCTGTACTGAGTGCAGGAGTCTCTCCAGCTGCTGCTACCAGCCACCAACCAGTCTCTCTTTGCCCTCAGCCTGCAAAACAGGTAAAAGTTCTGTTGCAACTACCCCAGAAAACCTTTGCCTTGGAATTAAGAAAATTTTCTAAGGTGCTTAACCAATTTTTCCCCAGCCTCTGTGTTAGGAATAATGGGAATACCATGGTAACAGCTTTCCCTTGCAAGAAGGAAGTCATATTTTGATGGGGCTGCTATAGAAGATGGAAACAAAACTGATACAAATGCTGTGATTCTGAAATGAACTTAGTAAATTATAGATAAATCTTCTCTGGAATGTATTATGTAGTTCTCTTCCACATATTTTTATCCTTCTATAGATCTTTATAAAAGGAATGAAAAAATTAGAATTCATTGGATGAATAAAACAGGAAAAGCAATAATAATAGTTGATAATTTTCATCTACAGAAGGACAAGATTTAAGGATTCTGCAAAAGACACTGAGATTGTTAAAAAGAAATGAAGAACAACCCAACCTCACTGTAATCCCTAGCTATTGTAAATCTCTTGCAGTTTGAGAAAATAGATGGCAAAGTTTCTTCACAGATAAGAGCTTACTTGAAAACAAAGAATACAGACTAATCACGGACATGAAAGGTTTTTAATTTTTCTGGTACCAACTAAAGAAAATAACTGAGAAAAAAATTAAAGGAGGTTTATTTTCTGTTGAAATAGTGAAGAACTCTTATCCTAAGTAATATGAATAAAAATCCTACAGAGGCTAGTGAAGACATCATTGAAGGAAATAACAAATCTCCATTTACTAATGGCTCCTCAGTGTTCTGGCACAAACTTCTCATTCTCATTCAGGGCTACTGAGCTCTTTTACCATCTGTAATTCTTCCTTCACAGTTGTGGGTTTAGGACTATCCACTTTGCAGCTGGAAGGACTGAAGAGTGGAGGCATGTTGACATTGGATTATATGGTGACAGTTCTAGGGGTGTATGAAGTCAGGCTCACCAAGCTGTTTGCAGTTTTGATACAAGTGCCAAATGTGTTCTCATCATAATGTATAAAAAGGGAAGAGATGCAGATGTTTTTATCCTCAAAATCTTTGTGAGTGATGGAGTATACTAAGAATAGTTGTTTAGGTTTTTTGTTTTTTTCGTGTTCATACCTAATGAACTGAGGCACAGACAGGCTTTCCCAAAACCTGAGAAGTTGGCCTGCTGTGCTAACCAATGCATTCTTCACAGAGAAAAGGACTTTACAATTGCTTTGTAAGGGTTGGGACTGTTAAAAGTTCAGTGTTGGCAACAAAGAAGTACTAGAAGAGGTCAGATAAGAAAGGCAATGCAGTCTGGAGTTGTTACAGGACTCCAGATAAGCAGCAAGGAACAATGCTTTCTAAGAAGTACAAAAAAGGATGCTGGAAGTTACTAGCTGGACAATATGCTTTGAAATACTGAATGTCTGTCTTGTTGGCAGACTAAATGAAAGAGTCTTTTATCTCTCAGACCCACTGGACTAACACAGAAAAAAGCCAGGGACTAACCTTTAGCCCTGAGGCCAAGTCACAGATTGGTTTGCACCCTTATTGCTTATAGTGAGCTTAATCCAGAGCACACTCAATGCATCCAGCCCACATAGAGCCTGACCATGAATCTCCTTGGGGCCCCATGTGGTGTTCTAGAAGCCCTAAGGTATAAGCATGGTGAGGTTTATGCTTTTCTTTTCTGTTTGGAGTTTTTTCTTTCCTGTTGGAGTGGTGGTTTTATTTCATGAAGCTGAAGATGCATGTTGCATGACGTGGCATGTGGCATGAGGCTGTAACTGAGCATACAGAACCCGCTGGGGTAGCATTACAAAGCTGCATGGAACATGGACAGCCATACCTGTTGTCTTCTCCATGCTTTGGGGGAGCACCCTCCAGAGTGAGTTATTCCCAGGAGGATGCTGAGGCACTGGCTCAGGAAAAGCTAACTGAAGCAAACAAAGCCAAAACCAGACAGAACAAAAAGTAAGCGCTGGGGATGACTGAGGCTCTCATGACTGACTTCACTCTAAGTTTAGCCAGAAAATAGGGGAATAGATTGTAAATAGTTAAACATGCATGATAAGGAAAGAACAGCTGTTTTCATCAGTTAATTTGCTTTCATATCCACAGAAGGAGTAGAGAAATACTTCTTATCAGAAGAGGCTGGGATCACTCAGTGCTGGTCTGGAAGTATCTGATATGAACTAAGGGATGACCCGTGCCACACCAGCCAGACCCAGCCGCGAGCCTCAGAGCCAAGCCCCAGCTAGTTTTGCAGTGAAAGGGTGGGGCTGCCATCACCCCAGGGCTGAGTGCAGCTCCCAGCTTGAGACCTGTGAAAAGACATGTGAGCACATGAGCCTTGGACAGGCAGCACATGGGTGCAAGGGAGGCACCCTTGGGGTGTGAGTGGGAGGCAGTCAGCCCAGTCCACCAACATGTGCCTTCATCACCCAGTCTCACCCTTGGCCTGCATTTACACCTGCTTTGGGAAAGAGAATGGCTAGAGAGGGCTGTTGGGTGCCTGACATGGATTATCCCTCTGGGCTGCTTTCCAGCAACTTGGTAAACACCTCTGCTCTAGGCAGACAAGTGGTCATGGAGCCAACACAGCCAACTGGCCTCTCTGCCTTCTTCACAGGGCCCAAGTCGGGCTTTGAGGATTGAGATTGCAAGATACTAGAAATAAAATTTCTGATGGAATGCCAGTTATTTGTGCATTCTTCTGCAGCTCTTAAATTTATCCTTGCCCTGGTTTGGTATGGCTTCAATGCAATGAGAAGGTACAATGTCCAACAATTTCCTTTCTTATTTACTTCACATACAGTGCTGTGAGTTTCATGGCAGAGATAACAGAAAAGCAAAAGCCAGAAGGAAAGTAAATCCACTACCTTAAGAAAAGAAAAAATCCCCAAAAAAACGGGATTGATAAATTATAAACAGCCTTAAAGCAGATTTCTAGCGGGCAGATGGTAAGAGAGAGTTTTTGTTACTCAGAATGGTAGTGGTTAATTGAACACAAAAGATAAGAAAATAACAGATGCATTCATCAGTTAATTGGCTTTTCTATTCAAAGACAAGAAAAATTATAGTGACTTTAAGTAGGAGTTGTATCCCTGTTACAATAAGAAAGGGCTTATTTGGAAGACAGCAAAAATAGAAGGAGGTTAAAGATGTCTCTTAAGTGGATGACAGAAAGCAATAACTGGCTGCATCTGCTTAAGTTTTCCATTTTTGTTTTTCTGTCATGAAAATTCAGATCCCTGTTGATGCAAGAAGATGAAATGTGTTTGTTAATTATGTCTGAATAAGATAACAAACTGTGATCTCAAAGCCATCTGTAAATGTAAAACCAGGTGGCTGAGCAGCAGAATGAAGATCGTAAATAGAGGATCATAAAAATTTGGGGTGTAAGAACCACATGTTTGTCTGGTCTGTTTATGAAAAAATGCAGTCAAGAGTTTCTATATTTGTAGGCTTTACCTTGAGAACAGAATTTCTCAGGATTCTCTTTTGCTCTTTGGCCCTTCTTTTTATCGAGAAAAATAAGATTTTTGCTGGCTGCACTGTGAGCGATTTCTCCCTGAGATGACCTTTCTTCAGTCCAGCCAGGTATGTTATTACCCCCATGTGATCTCTCATGCTTTGCCAAAGATGCCACTTAAGCCCCTTTGTGGAATCCTATTGTGGCTCCTGTCCACAATTAGTGTCACATACGCGTGAGTGTGGCAGGAGATGAGACCTTCACACAATCAGTTGTGAGACTCATGAAAAATGGTGCTTCGTATTTCTCTGGTTTCTTCCTCTGACCTAGATTTTAGGATTTACTCCCCCTCCTGCTTTGGTTTGGGTTTGTTTTACTTATTCCTGGAAACCTGCTGCGATGATCTGAGCTACGGAGGAATGCTCGTCCTTCCAAATCTGAAGTCAAAACCCATTTTCTGCACTGTGTGTTTTCTCAGTGTTTATCCTTCTCTCTTTTTAAAGATACCAAAATTAGCTAATTGAGATGAGACTTTACATACCATAACCTTTTTGTAATACAGAATTAATTATTTTCTGTAACAAGTGGGCAAATCACATAAAATGGGAAGAAGTACTTAAAAAAGTGAAAAAGACTTTTTCAGGAACTTTTGTGTAAATTTTTTTATGTGAAGTACAGATTCACATTTTTTAGAAATCCAAAAATCTTGACCCCAGATATTTCTAGTAAGCAAAGCCATTTCCATACACTTGCCAAATTTGCATTCAGTTGATACATGTTTAAGACAAGAATATGTGAAGTATAAGAAGGGAACCAAAACAAGTGCATACATTTTCCCTTTATGAAAATAATGTGCATATTTGTTATTTGCATGTTTGTTATCTTTGTTGCATGAAGTATATTACTGCAAACCTTTCTTCAGGTTTTTTACTTTAACTAGTAAACAGATAAAACTAGGTAAAATTTGGTTTAAGTTAGAGCAGAATAAGATAAAAGTCGGTGTCATTTAATTAACTTTTTGGGTTTGCAAACAAAAAAGTGTTCCTCTGCAGCATTTTAACACATGCTTTGGAAAACAGTCTGTCTTCATGAGTGCTGAGAGGCAGTGATATCCAGACATAACTTGCAAGAATCCTGCTCTGTGTATTGCAGGCATCTGCAAAGCTTATATTATTGCACCCCCTCCCTGAAATGAGGAGACATTTAACATTGCCATGGTTAATGTTAAATAAACAGTGCTGGAAAGCAGCTTTTAGAGTGAGCCCTGGAGTTTGATACGGAGGAGTTGTAACTCTGTAGGAAACTTCAGGTTGTTTCTAATGCAGCATTCGCTGTACTCTTGACCATGGTGGGAGCTTGTACCATTGGATCATGTACATGGCCTTAGTTCTGTGTCAAAAGTAACCAGAAAATGGAGCTAATTGCATCAGCATGTGAAAGGGTTACAGGAAAAGCATGAGGGTTTGAGATGGAGTAAAACTTTGAAGGGATTTGATTTTTGCCTTGTTGTGGAAAGTCTAGCCTTTCCAATATTTATCATAGTTTCTTGGAGTTATATAAGGTGTTTTCCCTTCTGAAATGCATGAATTAATTGATCAACCCAAATTTCAGTTTAATTAAGCTTTCACTTGCGACTTATTCTTTGATGTGAGTAAATATATTCTGTATAACATCAGCTCTTTTTCATGCTGATTTTGAAGTCCTTTAAAAGTGAGATGGGGATGCCTCTAATTGAGGCATTGGCTCTGTATCTCCAAAGTATTGTGCCTCCTAATTATTTATTACTTCCCTCTAGAGAACTATCAAAGTGATATTCTGATAATCTGAAATTCTGAATTTTTGGAATACACACTTTATTAAAAAAAAAAAGTTGGATATCTATTTGCAAGATTTCTTAAGCAATCAGAACCCTTTAGGATGATTTCTGAATTGGCCGTTACAGTACACGACACTCAGTGAAGTTAAACTGCCATTATTAAAAATTAGCAAGTAAAAATGAGGCAGAAGCATCTATGCAGAGTGTCTCATTGCTGCAGATTCAGAATCTGAAATGCCTGTCACATCTGCAGCTCGTTATGACCCGAAATGGGAGAGCGCCTGGTACATCTGCGAGAACAATGCCTGGTGACTGCTGGCGCAAGTGGACATAGCTGGTGCAGGGTGTGCAGGGTGCCAGCAAGTCTTTATCCTGGATGTCACGTCCCACATTGCCTCCTGACAGCTGGCACAGGAGGTCATCATCGTCTTCGCAGCACTTTGTCTTCATTTGTACTGAAAGCACTGAGAAGCCTCATTATTTTTGAGGAGGGCATTTTCATGGGCGGCTGGTTGTTGCCCACGCGCTGCCTGTGGCACCAGGGTCTTGTTTGCCATGCTTGTAGCCAGCAGCTCCTTAGCTGTCTTCAGCAGGCATGGGGCCAGAGAACATCTAGCATTGACAGGGCTGTGTGGAGTGGGTTGGTGGGACCCCTTTCCCTGGGTCTTCATTCCAGTGTCACAGACATGGTGGAGGTGTTAGCATCCACCAGTATGGGTGGTGGTTTTCATTTCATGTGGGTGGTGGGGCTTGGAGGGAGTTGAATACTCAAACTCAGTGGAAAAGTTCACAGGAACAGAAAGAGGTACATCTTACTCATGCAAACACATATGCCCCTCTCCTGCTGTTTTCAACTCTGAAACAAAGAAAAATTATGAAGACCTTGGGTTTAGTACCCATAAAAATTGTATTTTCCCCAGCCTTGTTTTCAGGAATAGAAGAATCATTTTAACACATCCAGCAAAACCAAAGCAAAGTGCTCCCTTGGTATAAGCCAAAACACCCGGCAGGGACACTGAAAGCCTGTCAGTTTAAGTTTGGCNGTGGCGGGGGGGGGGGGGGGGGGGGGGAGGCAGCGCCCAGCTTCTTTTCCCAGGAAGAACTTGTGCCAGATTCGGTCCACAAACCTCCTGCAGCTGAGATGATGCTTCCAAGAAAAGCAGCACTGCTGTGAAAGTTTCCACTTACCTGGGTCACGAACCCCAGACCTTACTTCTCTTCCCTGTAGTGTGCCACGTGTGAAAGGCTGCCTACAGAACAAAGGTATTTACTTCAACCTGTTGCTCACCAGAGAAATTTAGGACTCAGCAGCACAGGTGGACTCAAACTGAGCTCACCTCCATTCATCCGTGCACAAGTAAACAGGAAAATAATGGCTAAATTGAACAAAAAAACCACCCAGCTTGGCTTGACAGAGTTTGCCTGAGCATGTGTAGGGAAGTGGAGGTGGAGGAGAGGATAAGGGGGTTGTTTTGCAGGGATGGTGCTGGGTGGAAAGCAGACAGCCGTGTTTGCAGCAGCTCACTTTAGTGAGCACAATGCACACAATTACTGAAGTAAGAGATGTCAGTGAACAAATGCATTTGGCAAACTGTTTGTGCTTAATGTATGCTGATTTGTGAAGTCTCCGGTGGTTTTCTTTGTCCCTTGGGAAAAAGGATGGGGGGGAGAGAGAAAGTGTCCAGTTGCCATGACAACAGAGCAGGGCTGAGGAGAGATGAGACTTATCATACTTTCATTTTTGATGCTCTGTATAAAATTATGTAGGTAATTACACACGTACTGATTTGCCATGTGGCAGAGCAACTTCTTTTAGGATACTGTATATCATGCAACACCATGCTGGTCCCCTTTTAGAGCAGAGACACAAATGTATTGACATTTTGCTGGGAATATTGCTGGAGAAATTACAGCAGCAGGAACGAAAGAGGGTGTGACAGCAGCCCTGCTCTCCTTTAAGAAACAGAATAAGAATCAATTAACAAGTTGCCAGTGGAAACCTGGCTATAATTATAGCTCTATTATGCTGGCCGTGTTGTTTTCCCATAGAAAATACGGATTTTAATTAACTTGTGGATTTGGCACTGACACCTACGCACTCCCTGGCAGGAACAAAGTCAGTGTTTCCCTGCTCAGGATTGGCACTTTATCGTAACTAAAGGTGCCAGAAGCACCCACAGAGCTGCCTTTAAGCAGGATGATCTGAGCATGGTTTTTCCCAGTCTGGAGGGAAGCAGGTGTAACTCTTCTCCCCACATTGAATTTTGCAGATAAGAAAACAAAAGATGTTTTCGTCAGTGGAAGTGTTATCCTTCCTGGAGGGTGCCTGAACTGGTCAGATGGGGGG
Organism: Anthoscopus minutus; assembly: GCA_013399455.1. Classification (NCBI taxonomy): domain Eukaryota; kingdom Metazoa; phylum Chordata; class Aves; order Passeriformes; family Paridae; genus Anthoscopus; species Anthoscopus minutus. The sequence continues at coordinate 92,007 of VWYI01013692.1, read as the reverse complement.
ATGGAGGGAAGGAACAGCTGGTGTTTCTGGGGGAAGAGTGAGGTGGAAGTGAATCTCTCTCAGTGCCCAAAGGCTGTATCCTTCATGCAGTCCATGAGATCAGTGCAGGACCTGGGGGAGTACAAAGTCTGGCCAATAGCCTGAACAGGACTGATTTTTCATTGTCAGGAGAAGGTAGGAAGGAAGGCTCTGCCACCTAGGCCTTACCAATATATCCATTTGTCAAGTCTGTTTGGATTTTTTTCTTCCGTTTCCTTGCCTGGCTCTTTTTCTCAAAGGCAATGCTGAATTACTTGAGGGAAGTAAGAATATTTCAGCTGTGGCAAACATACTGCTTTTAAAATGCAAATGTGTTATACATGTATACACCAGGCACTGCTGCTGCTTTTCTTCTGACACCATTGCCTTGAGAGCAGTTCAGTTTTTAGTGTAATGCAAAACCAGGAGGGGTTTTCCTACAGAAATGCATTTCAGTGAGTAGCATGTTTCTAATGGTGACCTGTGTGGGGTGCTCAGGGAATGAGTCTAAAATGGAGGATGTTTTTAAAGCAATCTTTCTCAGTGGTATATTCTGCCAGGAACTTGGGAGTTTCCCAAGCTGGGTGTCATGTGTAGTTTGGAGGTCAGTAATGGATTTCTCTCTGAAATACTCTGAGAAACCTCTTATTTCTTCTCTTTTTGATATTTTTTTTTCACATACAATTTAGGCTATTACCTCATCCTGTAGCATTCAGATTCAGTTATAATTATGCTTTCAGTAAAAAGATAATCCTCTGATTTATTTCAGGCCTGCTGACTGATAATTTTTCACTGAACAATTTTTGTACAGTAAGAAACTGTGAATACTTGTGCTGCCCAGGCTGAGTCTGTTCTGTGTCTTCTTGTGTGGAAGGCTTTCCAAGCCCCAGCCTGTCCTTCTCAGCTCTCTTCTCATTCCATTGTGTCCTGTCATTGCTTGGAAGCTCAGTAAAGCCTGAGTCACCATGTAGGAATTAATGGAACCAAGCAATTTGAACTGTGTGATGCTTAGATTGCATTTTTAAGTCAAGTTAGAGGAAGCAGGTTTATCCATGTATATGCAGTTTGAAACAGCCAGTTAAGAAGGATAATAAATTATACTGTAAAAATAGTTTCTGAAACATTTTTTCAGTTTTCTTTTTGTGGCCAGTGAACTACAAAATCATGAGTTAGAGCAAGGCAATAGCTATAAAAGGTGGTATGGAACTAGATGATCTTCAAGATGCCCTCCAACCCAGATGATTCTATGATAAAAAAGCTGAAGGGTAACTTACTCTGTATTGAATCTTTCTCCACCTGGAGTCCATTGTTTGCTTAATTTAACACCATGTGTCATTGAGCTGTTAGTGTTACTTTCTCATCTGTCTGTGGAAGAGATTAGACCACTAATAAACAACATGAATATTGAGCTGTGGCCACACAGCGGGGAGATCCCTGTGTCCTTACAGACTCATAAACAGTTCAAGGGTTTTTTTTCCCTTTTGTAGTATCAGAAAAAACACAAAATGCAGAATCTGCACCACGGTCATTCTAGGCAGGCAAAAGCTATACTGTGCTTAAGGGATTCTCTGAAGCACTCACAAGCCCTGAGCCTTGAACGAGCAATGAGGATGGTTTGAGGATGGAATTAGGCAAAGACACTGGTCTAACTTCCTGGTTCTGGAGTGGGTGGGTAATCAGATCAGCCCAGGGATAAAATACAGTGGGATGATATAATGCAAGTTTATTTTCCCTCCTTCAGGATATCTCTGTAAGTCCTTGCAAGGTGAAGCTCAGCTGCACTAGACCATTGTCTCTCCTGGCAAGGCTTTGAGATTTCCTGTTTATAAGCCTGGGTGTGCTGTTGCTGGCTCAGGACTGGCCAGGGAAGGATCACACTGTGCAGTACTTTTATGTGACTTCATGTGGAATCACAGTGCGAGTGCCAAGTGACAATTTCAGGTGTTACTTCTTCTGATTTCATGTTCATAGTTGGGGCAGCCCTGAGAGAGGTCCCTCTAACATGAAAAAGGAGTTCTGGAAAAAAAAAGTGTTGATTTTTTTGTTGTTTGTTTTGTGTGGTTATTTTGGTTTGGTTGGGCTTTTTTCTTGTTTGGTGTTTTTTGTTTGTTTGGTTGGTTTTTTTCATTCTAATATCTGGAAATGAAAAAGAAAACTCACAGTTTACAAGCAGCTAGCTGCCTGTAGATTGCATTTTGGTAAATCTCCTGGCATGCTGTATTTATGATACTTTAGCTGAGCTGATTTTTGCTCTCAGAGAGGGCAGAGGTGCTTTCAGAGCCTCAAGGTGATTTGTGAGCAGCAGGGTTGGGGTGCTTAGCCTCAGCAGCTCCCCAGGTTTTTCTGAGCATGGCAAAGCTCAGGAGAGTGATGGCAGCAGGCTGCTGAAGGTCTGTTTTTTTAAGGCATGCTATTGTCCTGATGCTGTTTGGATGGGAATGGAGAATTGTGGTGAATGAAATGACTGTGGCCAGGAGGAATGGCCACATTTTTTATTTACAAGAGTCAAAGAAATTAAAAAGGAAAAACATTTTCTGGTTCTATTCAGCTTGTTAGGGTTAATGCAGTGAAATAGAGGTTTGGTTGGTGATTTTTCAGAAATCGTTCAGAAATCAGCAATCGAAACCTGATGGAATCAGTTCAATTTTTTTACGTCAAGGAATTCCTGTGTTTCCTCAGCTGCTGTTGCAGTAAAGATGGCTGGTCACTTTGCATATATATTTATAATGCTGGAGGTTCTTTTTCACTTTATTACTGAATCGCCTTTTACAAATAACAGATATTCAGCTGCTTAAGTGGCTGGACATTTGACATTGTGTTCCCTGAAATCTTGCATGAAAAGATATTTACATCAGAGATGCATGAGCATTATTACATGGGTAGAAAACTTACTAAAACAGCAGAAATGGTGAATAGAAATGGCTTTAAGAGAAGAGACTAGGATTCCAGCAAAGTTTGATGTCTGGGACATTTTGGCATAAAACATGGAAGCAATCTGAAAGCAGACCACACATTCTTACTCTGAAACAAGGCACTAAATATGGCAATCACAAACTTACCAGTAATGGTACAAAAGTGTATAAAAAAAGAAAATAATTTCAGTTGGAATATGGAAAAATGGGATGAGGCTTAGAAAACAGGGGCAGTTCATGCAATTGAAATAATATGAAGGGAAAGAAAAAAGACAGAGAGGTGGAAGAATTAGCCTAGTCATTTTGCATTTAAAAGTTTAAAATTTAAAAGTTGCAAAATCCTCCCTGTCTCCTGGGTCTCTGGAAGATTCGTGTCAGGAGATCTGTGTTTGTCACATGGTGGGGGACATGGGACATGTTGTGCATGACAGGTACAACCTTACCATCAAGCACCAGTAGAGAAACCAGTGGTCTGTTCTGGCTGTAAGATCTCTGTATTTTTTTAATCTTATTGATTACAAGAAGGGTAAAGTGGACCTTGTCTTTTGGGCAGTATGTCTTTTAAAAAGGAATGGCACTGCCAGTTTGTGTCCTTTTTTGCCATTAAACAGAGACATTAATTCTGAGCTTCTGCTTCAGACCTTTTTGTTGAAGTTGAGATGCTCAGCACTCCAGCCCTTTGTTATACAGTTATGAAGAAAGCTTGTGGTTTTGCTTGTCCTTTTTCTGAACTTTTGATTCCAGATAAGTGAATTTCAGGACATATGCCTTAATTCTTGTTATTGTATTTACCATGGGCCAGTAATAGCTTTTGGACTGTCAGTGATTTTCAAAGTTGTTTCTGTCCTCCTATTTGACCCTATTCCAAGGACTTTGGAGACTAAGCAAAGGTGACTCGCCACTTTTGTAATTCTACTTCAGGAATAGAAGATTATCTACTAGTAAAGTACTTACTAATTATCTAAACAGCTGTGTAATTCATCTTGCCTGTCTTCATATGACAGAGCTACTTTTTTTGTGGGGTTTTTATGGTGAGTGGAATTTTGTTGTTATTATTGTGGTTTTTTGTTTTGGTTTTGGTTGTTGTTTGATTCTGGGGTCTTTTGGGGTGTTTTTTTATTTTTCATTGGTTGGGTGGGGGGTGAATTTGTGGAGGTTTTTGTTTGTTTGTTTGTTGGTTGGTTTCTTGGGGTCTTTTTAGCAGTGAACAATAAAAGGTCAAATTTTCTTGTGGTTCCTTCAGTGACGTTTCTGGCTTTTGATAGGCAACGTCAGGTGTTAGCATAATAAGGCATAGGAAAGTTAGCTAATTACTGTCATTTAATTTGAAATTGTCAAGGTTTTTTTGCTATTCATCGCCTTTTTAGTTGGTGTAGTTTAATGGACTTCAGTGATAGGATAAATGCCTCTTGGGTCATCACAATATTAAGTGTGTGAACCCTGTATGCAGTAAGGTATGGAGTAATTATTTTTTGCTCCTGTTATATGATAGATTTTGTACCTTCAATTAGGAAACAGAAGCTGAATTACATCTGTGAAGAGATGGAGTTAGAGTTCTTCAGGCTGCTGTGTTCTCTGGGAAGAAGTAGCAACAACATACCAGAAAGAAGAGGGTTGGTGAAAAAGTGCCTTTCAAGGAGGCATGAGAGATAAATGCCAGGAAAGAGGGCAGCTAGCCTTTTTACTCTGGGGGGGTTTTCCAAATGGGTCTAGTTTGCAATGACCATCCAGCAATTTAGACATCAAGCTAAAGTAAATTGGTTTAGTTCATTATTTACCAAAAGTTGCAGCTCAGGGTAAAACAGTGCTACAGAATTGGTTCAGTGTTTTCAAAACCGTTTATGTTGATATAAACTAAATGATACAAAAAGGTGAAAATATAAAAAAAAAAGTAAATTGAATCAATTTTTTTATTCAAACGAAGGACTTGTATAGAATGGAAAATTTTTTTTTGGTTGGTTGGTTGGAGTTTTTTTGTTTCTTTGTTTTCGTTTGGTTTGGTTTGTGAGTTTGTTTGGGTAGGGAATGTTCAGTCAGAAAAGAAGACAGTAAAGTTCTATTTAGCTGTTTTGGTGTCTTTTTATCCTAAGATCTTCTCCCTTTCAGGAGAACACTGGGTAACCTGTCTACCTGGAAACACCAATCCATGCAAATATATTACAAATGTAGTACCCAGGTCCATCAGTCTTATTCCACTCTGGAAGTTGTTGTTGTTAAGGGAAGGGCTCATGATCTCATTCTTTCTGCCTGTCTTCTAACTTTTATTTCTCAGTTGAAACAGCATTTCTCAAATGTCAAAATTGAGATATTCTATTGCTTTGCATGTATAGTACTGTCAGCTGATCAACATGAAATTTTCTTCTATAAATATAGCTATAAGTAAATGTATATGAATTCCTGAAAAACACTGTACTGTAAAACACCATAAAAATTCTTCAGGACTATGCCAACTAGAGGAGGGACACTGTGTTAGACTGAAGCTGTCTGATCTGCATGTTATCAGAAAAAAAAAGTTGTTAACAAATGGCTAACGCTGAGATACAGAGATACGGTATTTTCCTGTGCAGGGAGGTACTTCACATGCATTCTTCTCAAAAATCTGTTTCAGTGTCAAAATACCTTCCTGCTCTTTCGTAATAGAAACTCAAACAGGCGTAGCACAAGTGTCACAATCTCTTGGAGGCTTTACTCCTAGGAAATGTTTTGCTCCCCAAAGGTTGGTAATTACTCTTGGGGGAGGGGGGGCTATTTCAGAGGTCCCTGTAACCCCTTTCTCTGTTCAAGTGATGTTCACAGTCAGGAGCCCACTGATCACCACCATGGCTCTGAATCTGAACTATAATTGGTTGTGCTGCAAGTTTTAAACATTTCATGTAAGCAATCAGCTGCTGAAAAACATGCTTCTATTTTCCATATCACAAAATGAAAGAGTAGTTTGCTTTCTGTCCTCATTTCTGTTTTCCTTTCCACAGTTGTGGGTTTGTGTTTTGTCCACAGGCCAAGTCTATGTGGTTCTTGGCAGGCTGCTTGGACATTTTTCTGCTGAGCTTTTATCAGAGCATCTTAGTCTGGGTTATCCATGAGATAAAACAGAAAGGCTCAATAAAGAGAAACCTGTGCTGCAGCCTTTAATTAACGCTGTGTGCGAGTGCGTGTAAGTGATGGGCGATAGGCGAGCCACAGATGCAGCGTTTCATTTTGATGCTCTATTGCTTTTTTGCTCTGCAGTGACATTAATAAATAGATGCAGGCGAGCATTTTAGATTTCATTACTGCCTGAAACGCCTTTACTTTTTGCCTTGCCCCAGTTCATTTATGAGGCATCATCATGCTCAAATTAGAAAGGAACTAAGCTGTATGTCACCGCTGAGAATTATTGGATTATTCAATTACAGTGAACAGTGCTCACAGAATAAAATATTCAAGAAATATTGAAGGAAAAATCCCTAGATGACCTAGCTACGTAAAGGTTACATGTTCAGGCACGGTTATAGTCCAAATGTAAGGCAGGGGGGTGAGATTAGGGCAAGGGGCAGCTGCAGGGTTGTGGCTGGTGTTATTTGGAGTGATGACTGCTGCCCTAGCCCTTTTGGTGAACTGTCAGTGTGATTTAACAGAGGAGGGGAAAAAAGTTCGAGAGGCATTCTGGGCTGAGATCTCCCCAACAGTTTACAGAGTTGCTGATGGGTGCAAGGTGGTGTTCCCAGCCAGGTAAGCCTGGGGACCAGGAAAAATCCCACAAGACTACACTAATTTCTTTGTCACCTGGCAGTTTATGGAAATGGAAAACAAATGGCATGTGGATATCTTCAGTGTGTTTCTCTTTAGAAAATGAACCTTTTTCTTTACCTGAATGACTTAAGGCAGGAGCTAGTCACAGTCTCCATGCTGAACTGATCTCTGGGTTACCTAAAGCTGAATGTCTAAATTATTTCTATTGCCAGGTCTACATTGGCATCAAACATGGGATTAGGCTGTTTTGTTCATGTGCAGGCTAGAGTCACTGGTTTGAACCAAACATAACCTTATTAGGATTATGTCTGTACTTGCACTTCAAAGTTTGGCGATCCTTCTCCCAGGAAATATGTGTTTGTTTTATTTTAACCACAACTCCTTCATGGTAATAAACATTCCTATTTAATGAAGAACTTTGGATAACTGAGAATTCTCTGGATGGTGGAAGTTTGCCTTCTGTTGTCTTATACACAGTACAGAAGTAGGTAACTCAGTCAATAGCAAAGCATTACAGGAAACCAAAGCATGAATTCATTAATTTTAACGATAATGTTGCTGTTTTATACCAAGCTTAAGTGAATATAAATGTAACTTATTGAAGAGTCACGGGCAAAAACCATCTGTGCAGGTTTGTCGAATTGCATCTGTGCTTAAACTAGCTCTGCATTCTAAGAAGCAGCAGCAGCAGCAGCAGAAGCAAGCAGCAGCAGCTGACCTTCAGCTGATTCCCAGCAGCATTTCCCCTTTTAGCAGCAGCAAGGAGCGGCCAGCACCTCTGCTGTGGCTGTTTGGGATGGTGGCAGTACGTCAGACCTTTTATTTTTACCACTAACACGGGCTCCCCATGTTTGTTATCAGCGGGTGGTTTGGCAGGATAGTTCAGATTCGATGCTTTGAGCAGATAAATGGTGGAATGAGCTAATTCTCAATAGGCTAGTTATCCCTTCACTGCTGTTTGCAGTGCTGTGGTTAATAGGGCATCAGGACTCAGTCCAAGATGTTGAAAGAATGAAAGAAAAAGCCTATTGTCTCCATAGTGATGAAGGTAATTAAAAGAGAATGGGACTGAGGGGTTCCATATGACATAAGTCATTATCTTTGGGCTTTTATTACACCTCAGACCTTTTCCCCCGAATGAAGCTGACAAGTATTTCTGCTCTGTAAATTTGGTTCACAACTCGGTGATGGCTTTTTTGCTCATCAAGGGGTGCAAAAGGTTTTTGTTATGGTCACTGATTTTCCAAGAAATCTTAATAATTTGCAGACATATGCATTCATTTAGATGCACAGAAGGAAAAAGATAATTTCATCTTGCTTCTTTGTGATGGATCTCTGTTTTTGTTTAAAAAAAAAAATTAAAACCAAAAATACACCCCGGGAACAGATCCTTAGGGAAATCACCGGAAACAGTTCCATGTTATATTTATAGATCTAGATATGTTATCCTTGGCCTTTCTTGAAATGCTCCAGTGGGATGTCTACATGAATATATTCAAAGGTAATAATATTGATGAAGTTAAAGTGATGTGGAAAACTGTTTGGTGTAATTATTCATTAAAAAATTTTAAAGCTGCTATGAGCATTGAGTCCCAAATCATGCTAGCAGCTGCAAGACCAAGTGGGAGACATGCCAGTTTTGAGAGGTATTTTTTTTAACAGTACTTATTTGACTAAAAATAAAATAAGTCAGAGTTGTCAGCATCTTCTGAAGGATCTTGAAGTCAGACAACTTGTATTTTTGTTACAATTATTACTAAACTTGACTCAAATGGGCAGAGATCATTAAATATGTTTTTAATGCTGCTCCCACCCCTATACACTACCAAGCCAAGGTCAGAGGTCAGCCAGATAGCTGATTATTTCATCTCCCACCCTGCTACAAGACAGTGTATTAGAGCAGCACTAATGTCTGTGCTAAGATTAGTAGCAAGCCACTTTTAATCTCAACTTGCAGTTGGACATGTCTGACCTATAAAGTGTAGGTGATGAGAAGTGATGTCAGATTTAGTGGCTTTCCTTTGCTAGAGTGGAGATTGTCAATTTTGTGGCATTTAAAACTGTTTCTTCTCTGCTGGGAGCAATGACTTAAGGCAGCAACCAAAGCCTACGAAAATGCAAACTGACCTGCAAATACTCGTCAGCAACCAGGCAGTTTCCAGCCTCAGATGTGAGCACATTAAAGGAGGAGGCAGTCCACATTCTCCAGGGCACAGAAGTGACTCTCTCTGCTTATGAGGATTAAGTTTATCAGGGTCATTAAATTCTGATGTCACATATGAATTTTAAGACATGATTTTTCGAATCAGCATGTCTGTGGAAAAACTTGAAAGCATTAAGATTTTCTAGTTTCATACCACTTTCATAACACATTTCTTTTATTAAATGGTGACACAAAATATGTTTGAAGCCAATGAGATCTTTTGATGAATGCTTACTTTTATATTCTGTGTGTCCATAAACTTCAGGCTGCAGCATCTCAGATACAAGCAAAAATGCAGAACGTGTGTTTTGCCGTGACAGACTTACAAAAGTCATGTGTCTCCAAACTAATAATTATATTAGATACAATTTTTCATGTTCATTTTGAAAAATATTGCTATATAATCCTATAACCTTGCTTCTTTTACAAAATACCACCATGGAATGCACAATAAAATTTCATCCTGTTACTTGTTTAATGGCATCACTTGCATATATGGAAATATTTCTCAGAGTGCTATTAGGACTGAATAGTTTGTCAATAATATATCCACTCTTTAGTTCAGTCTTGCAGTGATCTTAATCTTGTTACATTCTGATGCTGATGTAGCTTCACAGCCCAGGCCTCTCTATAGTGAGCTGTGTGTTAGTGCAACTACACCTTTCACATGTATGCACAAATCTGCACAAGTGTTATCAAGAATTTTCCACAGGGAGCCTGTTAAATTGTCAGTGGCTTACATGGTGTCATCTGCTAAAAGATGGCCTCTTGTCAAATATCTGTTTTGGTTTTTTTAAAACCTGAATAAAGAGCCAGATTCCTAGCCTGTCTCGGATGTGATCCTGGTTTCCAAAAGAAGATGCTGGCTGCAGGTAATCCCCCTCTGAGCAAGGAATTCCAGAGCATGTGGTGCTGGAAAGGTCAAACTCATTTGCAGGGAGTTGTGTTTAACTGCACAATGCAGAAGTAGCTTCATTACTTGTAATTAATCCTCACGGTTCCTGAATGTCAGTTTACAGACACAGCCGTGAAGGTAGACCATGGAAGATAATTAATATTTGTTATTCCTGACTTTGAAAAGACTCTGGATAGCTGTGTTTATAAGTCCTTCCTACTGGGAGAGCCAATGAGGAAATTCCCTGATTAGATCATCAGTGCCGTTCTCTCTGCCTTAAACTGTTGTTTTACAGTAATTACTGCCCTTTCACAACAGAATGGCATGGGGTGATATGGTGGAAGGCACACGTTGGCAGATTTTCACAGTTTCAGAGAAAATGTCCTTCGGGGAAAGGTTAATGCAGGTATCGGGCGGGTTAATGCTCTGGCGTTCCCTGAGGGCTGCTCATTGACATAGGTACGGGGGGGAGTTCCTTTGTAGTATTTTTATTTTAAAACTATTAGGCTGCTCAAAGAGAGTGAATGAAATCTAAAAATACATGTTTTATTAGCAGCAGAAATTTCTCTTAGAAAATATAGGTCAAATTCTCCACAGTTGTCAGTGTGAAGTTAGAACAGCTAGTTGTAGCTGAAAGTAGAAAATATTCTCAACTGTGAATTTCAGTTTGGGTTCAGATGAGATTTTGGCGCCCTATTTACATAGCAGCCTCTGCATACAATCTTACCATTCTTTTTCTGCATTGTATTGTAGACTGAACGGAAAGATTAAAGAAGAGTGATTTTCTTGCTTTGTAGTTCCATTATCAAACAGAAGCCATAATCTTATTTTTGTGTTTTGATGTTGATGTGAAGCATTTTTCAATTTTCTGTAAACTCTGCAGCTTAAAAATACGAAGACTGATTTTTGTGCAATTTTATGGTCTGCAAACTGAGAGATTATTTATTACCTCATATAAAATTTGACCCTCTATAGTCCAGCTCTTTAATTTCTTCCTTTTTGCCATTTCTGTAGGAGAGACAAAGGTACAAGAGGTTTCTTTGCATGCTAGAATTATTAGAAAATATTTCTGGATTAATGTAGGTACTCACTGGTTTTTAGCAAGTTCTTAAGATGTAGAGTTTTGAATCACAACTTTCCCTCATTAGAGTGACTTTAAATTACTGTGGAAAGAGAGAAAAGCAATTGGTAAGTTTTGGGAAAATACCTCTGTTAGTGAAAGGGCTTTTTGAATATGAAATAGCCTGTTTGATATAATGCTGGTATTTTATTTGTTTATGAACTAGGGTCAAACTTCTTGGCTATGAATTAGAAAACTTAACTGCCTGGATTTTAGTGTCATCTTTCTGGCAAGTGTTCAGTGATCCAATGAAAAAAATTAATCTTTTTTCTACTTCACTGGTTTGGCCATCATAAGCAATGTTATCAATTATGGACTCTAAAGTAGCAGCTTTTTGTCTTTTGTGACCTAGTACTCACATTGTCAGAAGTGCTGCATTTGCCACCTTCATGGCACTAATTAGTATGTTTATAATGAGCCTCCACTCCAATACTGTAATCCTCATCAGTCTACACACCTGACAGCAGCTGGCATATCTTAATGGCAGACACAAAGTCAGGGAGCTAAATTCTCTGCCATATGGAAGTTGGCTATGAAAATCCACTTCTCTCTAATTCTACCCCAAATGTGTTGGTGTTTTGAAATGTACCCTTTCTTTGTGGATAATGAGCTAAAAACATTGGAGAGTTTTTATGCAGAGGTTTTATGAAGGAAGGAATAACAGTTTAGAGCAAGAAAAGAAAGATAGCCAGGATAATAGTCGAAAAGCTAGTGAATGGAAGGATTTGATTTTCAAGGTTTGCTGTAAAGTTTGCTCTGAGAGTCATATGACAGCCATAAATGGCACAGGGTGCAGAGTTGTAATTTCTGTAGGGAAGTCATGTTTGTCAGGAGTGACTTGTTTGCCAAAGTGTCAAAAAAAGCTGACAAACTAAAACATCATGTTGTCACACAAGAGATATGGTTGGGAAATATGTGTGGTGGAAAGTGACTTAAAAGCAAAGGAGAGAGAAGAAAACAGCTTTACCTGCAGTATGCTGGGATACTTCCATCCAGTGGTAGCATTATGGTTTTCAAAGTCCTCCTTACAGGATGGGCTGTCTTGCAGTGAATGCAGCATCACCCAAGCAAGGTGGAGGAGGGGTGGGCTGAGCATTTGGGATCAAACAACAGTTGAACTTCTGGGGTCCCCCTGGGTGTTGACATATGCCGTGTTGACATATCCACTCTCCCAAGTGCTGTGGTGGCGTGATGCGGTGTCCTCTGTGTCAACAGGATTTATTTGGATCCACAGAGACGGCTAGTCTGGTCCCACTCACCACCAGCCTCCCTTCTCCTGCCACCTCTCAGAAATTTGCTTCCACTGAGTTTGGGGCAGTGATGTAAAATATAAACTTCCCATCTAATTTATTTTTGTCTAAGGATTTAGAGGTATAGGACCTGAAGCTTTATTTTTTTGCCTCTGGCTTAAACATTTTTTATGCTTGTCCTGCCAGACTCTTCTAGGCAGGGGGCCTGATCTCCTTACCCCATATATTGCTCTCAGTGCTTCTTCTCCCTCTCCTTTCCCTCTGCTGATGCTGCTAGGGTTTGCACGGCTTCATGAGGGAACAAAACCAGAGGGAAATTAATTATACTTCATCTTGGGTTAATTTTCATATGGGTTAGTTCCCTGACCCAGCTCACTGCACAGCATCCAATTATTCATGCTGGCAGGAGCAGACAGGAGAGGAAAGAGCAGCTGCAGGTGGTGAAGAAGGCCAGAGCATTGTCTCCAGAAGCAGTGCTCGTTTACACTGGGGCTTTGTGCTCCTCTCACAGCACATTAGAACTACCTCAGGAGAGGGCTTTGTCACTAGGATGTTGCAGCAAGCGAGGACTGGGATGGACAAGACACAGAGGTTGCAACCACTCACAGAAGGCTGGCACTGTCCTAGCCCACCTCACCAAGGATTGCCATGGTCACCTTCCTTCCCAGTTTTCACTGATTTCTGGTTTTTTGAGCCATGGAAGACAGATAAATTCTTACTTTCAAGGCTTTTTAAAAGGAGCTGCACTTCAGAGAAACTTCGCTTAATAAGGTCCTGTCACTTTTCAAATTCTTTTCATAATTTTCCAAATCCATAATAAAAAGAAAATCTCTTATTTCCTCTAATAATAACTTCTATATGTACTTAATACTAGGTTATTATTCATGGTTTTATATTCTTATACTGTGTGAATTGCACTTTACTGTGTGTCACCTTCTATAAGAAAATCTACTTTTTCCTTACATTTTTTTGTGGAATAATTCACTGTAGTTCTTGAGTTTTATAATTCCCTGGGGACTTTTTGAGTATTTAAAAGATAAATTTGCTGTCAGCCTTCATACCTCTGCCTTTTTATTTGAAGAAACTATTGGCATCTTAATGTCTAAGCTCAGGTAGAGGAATGCATTCATACAAATTTCATACAAAGCTTATGTTAATGTATATTGGCTATGAAATAGTAATACGATTTCTTTAGGTAAATAATGCATTTACCACTTGCAGTGCACAGACTTTGGGGGAGTTTCTTAAGGAACAGCTATAATATTGAGTTACTTGGATTAGCTTGCTATTTTTATTCCTGTCCAAAGTGCAGGGTGTTTTGTTTCAGCACCAAGGATGTCATGTGTGTGGGTGCTGTGCCTGGTGCATGTGCTGGACCCAGCACTCTGAGCTGTGGCGTCTGCCCCAGAGCACTCTTCAGTTTTGACTGGTTGCCAGCCCCAGTGCTGGTGAATGATCACCCTGGGGCAATGTGGGACAGCAGAGTCCCAGTGCCCCCTGCACTGGGGATGGGTTTAAGCAGTGGCTGGTGGGGCAGGGAACTGAGATGAGCTTGTGTAGCAACTTGGTGGGCAGGGCTAGGGTGGAAGGAGGATCCCCAGGAGAAGGGACCATGTTGGGCACCTCTCATTGTTTCTAATGGATGGTGTCTCTTAGTAATTCCTCCTACAATCAGCGTGTGTAGTATCTCCTCATGGGTTTGTGTACAGACATATCGTAAAGCCAGACTGGTTTCATGGAAACTCTCTAACTTACTATTTCCTGGCCAGCAGTTCATTAATGCAAAGTGCATGCATGGGAACGCAGAGGGCTCTTGACCTGCCTGGTGCCTGGCAGCGAAGTTAAGCGAGCATGAAATCATTAACACAAGACTGTGTTGTTTGGAATTGCAGTATAACAGAACCTTCTTGCAGTGACCATAATGCTGATGCATGTAAAGAGGTTGCAAGTGCTCAGTGGAGAGGCATTTTTGGGTACATGCCCTGTGCAGGCAGGGCTGGTCCCTCAAACCAGGGCAGTTGCTATCAGAGGATTTTCTTGAAGAATCTCCTTTCCTCCCACATCTACCCTGGCAGTTTTTCACTAGGTCTGGCAGCTCTTTGCTGCTTTTATTCACAGATGAATTTGAAACTGACTTTTGCTGAGGATCCTTATTTTATGCAATTAAAAATAATGTCATTAAAATAAAAAGTCTTCACCACGTTTTCTGTTGGCGTTTGCTCTGGGAGAAGCCTTGTCGAAAGCAAATCGTACAGAGGGTTTTGCAAAGGTCTGAAGAATGAAAAGTACTTAGTGAATGTTTTCCTCATTTGAAAAAAAATTCTGTTGGCTTGGTATAACTCTGTGACTTGGCATGAAAACTCTGAATTTATTTGGCTCTGTTGGTCTTGGCTGCGGCATGCGTCTTCTGCTAATCTTGGAGAGTTAATGAATTAAGTGCAGTGACTTATTAAAGCAGCTGCACAGTGCTGACATTGCAGGGAGCCTTGCAGCCCTGGTGCTGGCCTCAGGAGGCAGTGGGGCAGGGGCAAATGGCGCTGGGGTTGCAGGCGCCAGTATGGGGCAAGGGGAAGCTGTACCAAGGCCAGTGAGAGCCAATCCCCAGCATCCATCTCTTTTTCACCACCATCTCCTTTTTCCTCATTATTCCTCTGGTTTTCATCCTGTTCTGCTCCATAGCTTACCTTGCACCTGTAAAAGGGGTCATGTGTGCCCAAAACTGTGCCTGTTTTTTTCCCAAAGGTGCATCTCTCTGCCAGTCTCTACCATATCCATATCCTCAGACAGTCATAATTACAACAGAAGTATTACTACTCAAGAAGATAATAAGCACCTTATCTACCTGCAAGTCTTGTGTTACAACTGATGAGGTTTTGCAGGGGCAGCAGCTGAGGGCTGAAGGACATCCCCCTGCATGCCTTGTTTATCTCTGCTGTACCCCTTCAAGGCCTTATTATATGGTGCTTGCCTTTTCTTGGAAAATCGATCTGTCAGCAAGATGGTTTAGTCAGCATCATCTCGTCAGTGAAGCCTAGAAGAATTCTGTATGTCTTTAAGGGGTTTGGTTTATTTTTCATTTTAATGTCAGTTGTTTTCATGTTTAACAGATGCCCCCTGCATTGGTGCAGACCCTTCACTTTTGTTGAGAACAGCAAAGCAAACAAGAAATTCTTTTACCCGGGAAAAGGTTAAATAAAGCATTTTAGTCTGAATCTAGATTTGCCATTAGATATTTCTATGTCTTTTCCCCTAGGTTACAACACACTTTGTGACTGGAAACCTCTTTCCTCTGTAACAACTTAAATGTTGTTAACAAGTCACCTCTGAGCTCTCTTGGACAAATAAGAAAGTCTTTTGGTATTGTTTCATTTCCTCAGCCTCAGATAAATTTTGTATCGTTTTCCTGAATCCAAGCCCTCTCTAATCTATCAGTGTTTTCCCCTGATGGATGGATGGACAGCTGTTGGGACAGGGAATGGTACTTGCCTACGGACTTCACAGATCCTCATCTTTTATTCCTTAATCCTTGCCAGTATACCTGTGATTTTTCATAGGGCTGCAGAGGTTTACTGTAGTTCAGAAGAACCCTCCTTGTCCGGCAGTTCAAGATGACTTAAATAATTGGCACATCCACAGTTGTGTTTATCTGCCCCACCTCCCCCCCTTGGATTTTGACTCTTCTCCAACTGTTACTGAAAATTGATTGGTATTTTCTTTCAGATCATTCATGAAGACATGAAGCAGTTTTGTAACCAGATCCCTGTAGGCCCCATTAAAAAAGCTACTCTCAGATGATGAAGCCCATTTATGATTAGAAGGGTTTCATTCATGTGTATGAACTCATTGTCAGCTGCTTTTTAATCGATTTGGCATCAGCTGCATTGATTTTGTGTAAGTGCTTTTAAAAACAGTCAGGGTTGCTAGTTATGCATGTGTCTGGGTGCTGCACAGAAGTCTGTCCTGGGATTGTAGATTGCTTCTGCCCATTGTTCTGTCAGAAAACAGCAGCAAGTTTGCTTGAGTAGACCTGTTTCCTGTAAAACCATGTTGATTAGGGTGAATTAATTATGCTATTCTCTTTTCATTAAGTGTATAACTTGAACTGCTGTGTTTAGAAAGTAATGTTTCATTTGTTTTACAAAATACTTAGGATTCTGAGTCCAGCCTGAAGTTTATTATATATAGGAAATATGGTTTATTTGTTTCTTACAGGCTTTCATCCATAAATTCAAGAGTGTGTGGAATGATGAGCTGTGATTTACCAGCCAGGCCATTCCTGAGCGTCTGCCTTTTCTTTATTTCTCAATTCATGTCCTCCAAAAAAAAAAGTCATGACACATTATAGGTTTTAAAAGGGTGTTTGTGTGTGTTCGTTTCCCTTAGTTCTCTCTTTTGTCATCTCTCTACTTGAGAGCTTGACAGACTGTTTTAGCATTACTGATTGCAATAACACACCAACCAAAATTCATCCATGAAACAGAACTATAGTGCTGATTTCAAAAGCTTTTACAAAAGGCACCCATCTGGATCATTTAAAGCTCTTGTATGGTTTGTTTCAGAGTGTGAAAATTGAAATGCTCCATTCTGAGAACCCAGAAATAAAATCGGGTTTGATGTATAGCAAACTCAACAGTTTTCCAACACACTTGTTTTTTCTGTTCTTCCTCTTTTTGCTTAGTGTTATAATTCATAAACAATTGAAGATGCCATTCCATTCCCTATAATTTTTATTTTTGTTACCTTGTTTATGCTGTATTAATCCTTGAATGAGACCAAAATTTATGTGGTGATGATAACTCTGGATTTGATACTGCTCCAAACTATTTTATTTTATTGATTGAGACATTTATTATTTCTGTTTCTTTGCTAGTTTTATGATTACCAAAGCTGTTTAAAATGCTAACAAAGTGCATTGGTGTGGCACTTTCCATCCACTGATCTAGAACTTTCCTGACATTCCTCGTGGATGGAGGAGACATTGTTTTCCTGATCCTAGCACAAGTGAAAATTAGGCACACATAGAATAGATATGAAACTCAGCAGCAGAGGAAAGTGCTTCATTACCCTTGCTTTTACCTTGCTTATCCAAGTCTATGAAATAGCACAGGGGAGCTGGAGAGGATAGACCTCTCCTGTGTCATTAGACAACTTGGATCACACTCATGTCAGATAATTCTTTATATATTTTTTTTTACCCATAGAAAATATTTAAACAGTTGAATTTTATGTGCTTTATTCAGTCTAATTGCATGTATTTCAACCTGATGGAGTAACTCCCTGAGCTGAAATAAATCAGGGATATTGCTGCTGGCTGAAATGGTATTTTGGTCATTGAGTGGTATTTTTTGTGACTTAGGTTGACAGTAAAATACAACAAAAAGAACAACAAAGTTTTATAATTGAAGTGTTCTAAGCTTGTGTTCCCAGCATTTGAAGAACAGAGGATATAACAAAGAAAGCTGTGGACACATCCAAATGGCAGCTACCCTTCTCTCCCTAAATTTACAGGGTCTGTTTTGGGAAATGGAATGTACAGTCATGAGTACATTAACAGTGTCAGTCAGTGATGTTTAGCAGAGAAGTCTCAGATGGCTCAAATTCAGGTGGTAATAAAGAAACTCAGTATTGAAGCAATTAAATAGTTGTACATTTTTGTTAAAACTTGCAGTAGCAAACCACCCTGCCAGTCAGGCACATGAACCCTGTGATTTCGTTTTCAAAGAGAAATGGGAAGGTTACTTGGCCATGCACAATTACCTTACAGCTAATTTTTTGGGTTCTATACGCTTGTATTGAGTGAGTTCCCTTTAAAGGTCTACTTAAGGCAGGGGGTTGGGGAGCATGTATTTGGGCAGCATGGCTTGTCCCAGAACTGATGAAGGTAAGCAACAGCAAGGCACCAGCATTTTCCTACAGCCAGTGCTGCTGCGACTCAGTCTCCATGCAAATTTGTCCTGTCTCTCTCTTTTATTAATGCAGCCCTGAAAGAGAGGGAGGAGACCTGTGATGTGGCAAATGTAGCCCTGGTATGAGTGGGAGCAGCACTCATTTCAGCAGTACAGAAGTATTTCTGCCAGCTCCACATCTTTCTCTGCTGAGATTTACAGTTTTGTTTTGCTGTGCACGTGCCTTCATGCCCTGTTGAAAAGCCTTCCTCCCTGCAGAAGCATTCTCCCTGCTGATGCTTGCTGGAAGCATTTTGTGGTACCTTAGGGACACTCTTGGTTGTCAGTATGGTGGTAATGCACAGATAGCACAGGAAAGTGGGGAGGAGTTTATCTGAGTGTGCAGTGCTGACTAGTTTACTTGTCCAGTTTCTTGCTACTACAAAAGAAGTATGGTGGCACTAGTTTCTAAATTTTTTGCTCTCATTCTAAAAGGAGAACATTAGGTAGATTTGTGTCAATATAAGATCCTCCTGAGCATATCTCCTTTTTAAAATGTCAAGACTACAGAAAAAATATGATTCCCTTAAAACAATGTATCTAGTCCATTAAGACAAAACTTCAAGGTATTTTGTCTTGAACAATACTGACAGAGGTGTGCCGAAAGAAGAGATGACTTGCAGTGTCATTTGCATTGCTGTCTGTCTTGGTGGACACGCTGAAGAGAAAATATTTTTTGTGTTAAGGATAGTTGCTCCCACATAGTAATCTGGTGAGTTCAATGTTTTTCATGTTTTCTGCAAATACAGCAATGTTGTCAATACCATTCTTGATGAAGGAAGAAGCTGATAATAGTCATTTATGCACAGATGACTGTCATTTCTTTGCTTCCCCTTTACCAGAAGACATATATGAAGTACCACCTGTGTGTTTTTTAAATACAAACTTTCACATGGTCTTTAAAGGTGGAGTATTTGGAATTGATACCTCTTCATCTAGGAAA
This sequence comes from Anthoscopus minutus, assembly GCA_013399455.1. Lineage (NCBI taxonomy): Eukaryota > Metazoa > Chordata > Aves > Passeriformes > Paridae > Anthoscopus > Anthoscopus minutus. The sequence continues at coordinate 72,989 of VWYI01013692.1, read as the reverse complement.
CCAATGAATGGGTACCACTGTGTTTTTTTCCCAAGCAGCTGGCAGAGAAAAGAAATCGAGGGGAAGAAAGGTCAGCGATTAGAGACCTAGAGAGGAATGCCTTGACCTCTATCCCAGACTTAAGTGAAAAAATATGAGAAATACCCCATAAATGGCCAAAACCACCTGTGGATAAGTGGTGGCTGTGGTAGTTAAGCTGTCATTTATGAAAACTGAAGAAAGGCAGAGAGATGGCTGTTTACTTTAAACATCTTAGGGAAGAGAGGATTTCCATGACAACACGGAATTAAATGCTAGCACTGTATAATAACAAAAAAAGTCTGTCTCAAGATATCTTGCTGAGTCTCCTGATGGAGTTCCTCTGTCACCTAAGGATTTTTAGTTTAGGATGCTGAACAGGGCATGTATAAAAGGAGTTAGCAGAAAATCTTTGAACCTGTGGAAATGTGCATTGGTAGCTTGTCTTTATGGTTAACTGCTAGTACAGAAATATCAAGAATTTTTGCCAGTGATTTACTCTCTGATGTGGGCATTTCTGTTCCAAGATTCACCCCTCTGCAGAATGCATTAAATTCTTCCTTTACAGAGATGTTGTGCAAGGGGTGATCAAGCACTGAAACAGGAACAGGTTGCCCAAGGAAGTGGTGGAATCCCTGTCCCTGGAAGTGTTCAGAAAGCATGTAGATGGCAGTAGCAGCACTAGCAACATGTACTGCTGGATCTGTCAGTGTTAGGTTAATGGCTGGACTTTATGGATCTCAGAGGTCTTTTCCAACTTTAATGACTGAATGAATCTCTGATTTGTGTCCCGCAAAAATCATGTGGAGTGACTACTGTTTTAAAAAGTTAGAAATTCCCAGACATTTTTGTATAGTGGTTTTGAAGACATCACAGCTGTGGGTTTTTTTGGAAAAAACACTGACATAGGCAAGTGAGTCAAAATCCACACAGTGCAGAGCAGTCTGGTACATTCTGTCCCTCCCGTGTCATCCCAGTCATCAGCTGTATGGGAACAGCTTTTTTATAAGAAGAGTGACAATAGCCTGACCTGTGACATATAGTTGCATTTTTCTATGACAAATTTAATTAACAGGATGGGAAGTTTGGTGCATTTACATGTTTTGGAATCCTGGTAAGAATAAGGCAAGATATGGCTATTACTCAAGGCAAAAATGTTTTCCTGACAATGTTTTTGCATGCTGTTTTCAGCCCCAGAGTGAAGGAGTCTGGGGAAAGATCTATATTAGACCTTGATGAACATCTTTCATTCACATATCAGTTGCGGGAGAGGTAGTGAGACCTGAAGACTTTGGACTAATATGTGCGTGGTCAAACTCCATCCCTATGTAGGGTACCTTCCTCCTTCCCAGCTGTCCCAGGCTCTGTCTGTAGAAACCTTTACCCTGCAGCTGCTCCCTGATAGAACCACGGTTTCACCTTCACATCTGTGAAGCTGGGGACTGTTTATCTGGGTCAAATACACCAGGGAGCTGCCCATTTGTAACACCTGTAACCACCACCATACCATTACAGTGTTAGGACAACTGGATAGTGAAAACGTTGTCAGTTGCCAATTTTTCTGTCTGCTGGTTGTTTTAGTCCCCTTTTTCTCAGGGAAAGGTTTCCTGGAGAGTGAAGGGTGATTTTACTTTTCCAGGTGGTTGCATGGTTGCAGGGCTGTACAGCCACTAACTCCTTTTTCGCCTGTCAAGTTGGGGCTGCATCTGACCCTGTCCTCTGCTTTCTTCTTCTCCTCTTTCTTTTTTTTTTTCTCCTCTTTCCTATTTGCTACTTTATTTTAATAGTTCAGTGTAACTTGCCAGGACCAGCAACATGACTGGAATACAAGGACAAATTAGAAGCAGCGCTTTCAACCTTCTGATTGTGAAGTTTGCCTGGTCTTGCAGTGACAGATAAGGCCATATTAATTGTCTTTAATGACATTTACTAAATACTAATTTTCAAGAGAGAAAGGTGCACAAGGAAAAGCAGGTATTCCTCTTTCTGGGTATTTTTTTCCCTTTGTGCTTTAACTTAAAGGACTCTCAAAAACAACTTAAGGTCAACTACAACTACTTTATTTGTTCCCCAAAAGAATTGTAATATCCTTAAACACCACTTGAACTAACTATGGTCTGTGGATACAAAGAGATATGGATATATGATTTCTCCATTAAAAACAGTGTCATCAAAAAGAAGATATTTAGCATTTTTCACCTCATTCTTTTAATGGAACCTAATTATTTTATGTGATTTTTTTTTGTTAATGTACTAAAAGTTTTGTGTGTGTGCATTGCTTGTTTAGTAGTGAAAAAAATACCAAAGAGAGCTTGATTTAAAATCCCAAACTGCAATTAATAGCACATTTATTCATTCTTTAGTTCTCTGACAAAGAGCAATCAATTGTGAAAAAAAAATTGTTTAAACCAAGACAAAGAAATTCTTTCTTGCCCCAAAAGAAAGAAAAATCCCCATACATCTTGTTCCAGTGTTTTCTCTTTCTCTGTGTCACATTTCATCTTCAAGCTCTGAAATAAAAGCAAATGAGATAAAAGCCTGGGTTAGAAAACCAAAGAGGAAGGGTGAACCCATTGCCTTTTTACTCAGTTGAAGATAATTATACCACTAACCCGAGATGTGAGAGGCTCAATTCCCTTTACTGCCTGGGGGAACTTGAACCCATTTCCAGGAACAGTTCCTATAAACGTGAATGGGAGCAGCTGATCCCAGAATACCCTTTTTGCTTTGCCAGTGGTGTTCCCACTTTGCACAGCTTACTTAAATATTCATTAAATGAGGAAAAAAACAAGCTCTCTGCAGCAGAGACGGATGTAGAGAGGTGCTTAGGGAGCCTGTGGTCCTTGGATTACCAGCTGCTGCCCAACAGCCACCACTATTGCATGGGGCTGCAGCATCACCCAGACCCCAAAGCTGTCCCACTCTGAGGACTGGAGGTTATGCACTTCCCTGTGCCCAGAGACTTCTCTTTTCCAAGAAAATCTGGGGTCTGTAACACACAATCATATTGCTGTGAAAGGATGCTGCAAGAGTGGTGGTCATGTATTCATCCATTTCCTGGAGGAAGCAAGAGGGGCAGCTGTGCTTCAGTGATACACTGCAGGATCAGCAGATGGAGGAGGCTGAGGTCTGCTCCCTACTTAGCCTGGTGCTGCCAGGCCATAGGATCTTCAGCTGGAGGATGGAAGGTCCTGACCAAGTCTGGCTCAAAGGCATGAAATTGGCCATTGCTGCTGAGAAACCCAGCTCTCGTACTGAAAGTGCATTTCCTTCTTCTTTTCCCATGGCATTTCAGGAATCTGTATCTTTGCTATCTTTGTTTTTATTAAAAGTATCTGAACATCAAAGCATTCTGGAAACAGTGCTGTGAAAACACTGGGTGGTTTTTTTTGTCATTTTACATAAGGCACCTTGAAACTTCATTTCTCAGTAAATTGCTTCATGTCCCAATCCTAATTAACTGGTTAGTATTGCAACAGTGGTCAAGGGCTTTAAAATACTCTGGGTAGGAAACATCTCTCCCAGCTTATCAGTGCATTATATCATCCAAGTCTAACCTTATCTTTGCACTGCTCTTAATAACTTTTTCTCTGTTTTACCCATACACAACTTCTTCCATCTATACAGTACCTTTTACTTGAGGGAGGGGAACAGTGAAAGATACTGTGTTGTTACTTTGTAAGTTCCTTATGGGAGTGAGACCTGCAAATTATTGCTGCTGGCTTCTCTCTCTGGACAGGTGGTCACTTGTGGCTCCAGGGACTGCAATTCTATGTGGGTACCTTGTCTCACCGTATCATTATCCTCATCTTTTTCCATTTGCCTCCTGCTTTCCTTGACATATTCTAATCTTGCTTCTTGCTCTGATTCTGTAGCTAAGAGGAACTCAATGCCTCCTTTGGAGTTCCAGGTGTTACATCAGTAAAAATATTTTCTAATGTGTTTTCTATTCTGAGTACTTAACACAGGGAGTTATTTGTTAGCTTTGTGTTTACATGCAATCTGTAATCCCTCTGGAGATAACAATGGCTGCTAATGTCATTTATAGATAAAGTGAAAGCATTAACAAAGTTCATAAGCAGCTTTGCTAGTATAAATAGTGTAAATTCATTATTTACATGCAAATATAATGGAGATGTTTCTGTTTCTTATAATACTATCAGTATTATAAATAGTATTCTATCCAGGTATTCTATCCTCTGATTTATCATCACCGTCTTGGTGATGTTAAAAAAATAACTATTGTAAAGCATTTTGCAGGGGAAAAAAAGTATTGTTTACATATAGAAATTCTTTCTTTTCCTTTGAAACCCATACAACAAAAAACCTGGTACAGAAGCAAAAATGTAGTCTACTGCAATCCATACTATATACAATAAAATAAGTTTGATACTGGAATCAAGTCAGATGAATGTAAACTAAATGAACCAGCTCATAAAATAAGTAATTAGCATATCTTCCCTGTGAAGAAAACCATTTTTGTTTAATAGAGTCACTCTGGTCTCAGTCAGCATTATTTAAAATAAAATACAAAATCAGATTTAGGATCTTCGGAAGCCGAAGTAGATTTATTCAAGTCAATGGAGCCACCTACAGATTTGACCCTGAATATCTGATAGGGTATACAGCTCAAATTTTCACAAGCATCTATATTTGAAATATGTGTGCAGTGCAAATAATGTTTTGTAATAAAATTCATTTACTGGTAGAGTGGATTTTTATAAATGCACCCTTTAAAGAGGTAATACCTCTTCCTATGCTTTGTCATCCCCTTACTGCTCAGGTCTCAGAGCCTGGCTTTTGCACAGCCAAGGACCTTTTTATTCAGTACTTGGTTTGACAGTGAAGGGTGGCACTGAGACAAACCTGAACCAGTCACACCTGAAGGAATTTCACTCACTAAGAAATGAGATAAGCTCTATTGCTTTTCCTGATACTTGGCTGCAGGTATTTATTTTGTATTTAAAACAAGTAAAACAAAACAAAAACCCAAACAACCTAAAGTTAACGTTCTAGCAGCTCTGTGGAGTGTGGAGATTGCCATGATAATTCACTCTGAAGGTGAAAAATCTGGGGATAGCCATGGAGAGGTATGTGTAGATTTTAAAAGCCTTAGCTTAATTTTTTGTGATTAGAGATGTGAACAAATACCCTCTGAATGGTTGCTGCTCATTTTTATGAGGAATCTGGGGATCTGCAGAAACTCTTGCTTACTAGCAGATGAAATCAGAGCTAAAGCTACCCACTGCCCAACGTGGACTGATGTCCTGCCCTTCAGCTCTTCAGACTGGCTCCTCTATCCTGTGCCAGAGGCAGCTGGAGCACTTTGGAGCTTTGATGAATCCTAAACACATAGTCAATACACTAACTGTGCTCAGCCACCAGCACTGTGTTTTCATTAGAAAGAGCTTTCTTAGCCAAAAGTGTGATGCTTTGACAGTGCATCACCTAATCGATTTCTCATTTTTCTAAGTAAAGCATGCAGGCTATGTTCTTAGTTGCTTCCCACTTTGTATAAATGCTGTCAGTTGTCAAAAAAATTTAAAAAGAAAAAGAGAAAGCAAAAGATATAAATTCTAGTGCCTTGATTAGCATTTTTCACTGACCTGTCTCTAGTGGCATGAGCAGCAGAGGGGCTGAGGATTGGAGATCAGGGCTCAGTGTGCTCAGCTCCTCCTCTCCATTGTGCCTGAATTCTTTCCACTGAGCCCCAACAGGGTTTTGCTCTTTAGTACAGTTTAGGCTTCTGTCCAATCAGTCCAGATTGGCAGATTTCACTCCAGATGGTTATGATAGATATGGTACCCTCTCTTTTAATCTCAACTAAAGAAGTTTTGACAAAGGCCTGTGCAGTAAGTGGGCTATGAGTAGCAATGACTGAGTAAATTTCACATTTTTGCCTAGTCCATCTGCCAGGCAGAAAAGAGGGAAGAAAAGCAAGCCGTTTCAGTATAAATTACTGTGCCTGAATTGCACAAATCCAATTAGTTAACAGGCAGGAAATTTCTCTGCTATTACTACTATTTAAAAAAAAATCTCCTTGGCAAAATGCACATTGAGTAGTAAATCTTTCCTTTTCAGGCTTGCCATCCATTTGGTACCTTTGTCCCACATTTACATGGAAATTTTACTCCCCTTAAACACAAAGCTTCTCGTCTCAGCATGCAAGCTGCATTAATTGTCAGTAATGTGGACAGAAATATATTCCATTGCATTATATCATTAAAACTGAATGGGATTAATAGCCTGTCCTGTTGTTATAAGGAGTTTGGCACCGTGTGTTTTATCTGTCAGCAAGATGACTATTTATATTGTTTTAGGGTAACAGGCATAATAGCCTTTAGTATAATTGCTTATCTGAATGCACAGAATTAAAACTATTTTCTGGGGGGACTTTGTGCTTGAAACTCACTTGGGTGGATGCTTTTCTTGCCAGGAGGGAGAGGAGAGCACAGTGTGCTTCATGTGATGCCTTAGCACAGCTCTGCCTGCAGAATGTGACCCTTTTTCAGTGACAGCTGCCTTTTATAATAACCGGTTGCCTTTCTTTTAACACTGCCCTGCCAGTCCTTCCTAATTCCTCATGAGGAGACGTTTGCAGCCATCTGAAGTCAGTGAAGTTCCCATGGCTTTGAGTCATGCCAGGAGCCCAGATCCTTCACTCCTTGCTGCCTCCTCGTAAGCACAAACATCCACAGCTCCCAGTCTTGTCCCCCAAAAGATTTTGGCACTGGGTTCCCAGAAGTGCTACTATGGACCTTCACTTTTGTTCTTCTGATGTCTTTTTATTTAACTTCTTTCACAGAATTGTAAGGGCTGATGGAAGTGTTTTCTTCAGGTGTGGTCTGTGTGTGGATCCTTGTCAATGAAAGCATTTTGCATCTGAGTTTCAGCAGATGAATTCAACCAGCCTCTGCATGGGGGAGAAAAAAATCTGTAATACATTCTGGTATTTATGCATATTTAAAAACATTAGTTCAAATGGGTATTAATAATAAACTATAAGTACTTCATTAGGAGAATGAAAGCGAGGAAGCAATTTACATTCTGCATTCAGCAGTAGCATTGCAGCTGAAATGCCAAAGAGATTCATGTTGGTGGTCCATTTTCACACTTTATGAAAACTGAGGTCACACTAATAAAGCATGAAGTTGGATATGCTGTAAATATGATACATTTATTGCAAGTCTTCAAAAATTCATGTATGTCCCAGTGTCCATACTAAGCTTATTTACCATAATAGGTTTTTCAAATAGAGTGCATTAATTTGACTGCTTAAAGTTTCTTAATCCCCTCCTATCAAATGCTTTAAGAAAGTATCAACTTGAAAATATCTGCATTCAAAAAACTATATTTTGTCAGCCCTTTAGAAGAACTGTTGGTTTTGAATAGTTGAATCTCCTAGTATGACAAAATGTTAAGATTATCTAATGCAGATTATTTTTGGTTTTGAAGAGAAAAATATTGATTCTTTGTTGTCTCCTCTATTCCTTAGTCATGCACAGAAAACTCAGAAATATGAGTATTAAATAGTCTTTTAAGCTGTCACACATTAATACGGAGCTTTTTAAAATTAATTTGGAGATCAATAAGAAACTTAATTTTAAGAACATTTCTTGACCATGTCAAACTGTTTGAGTTTGTGATATATTAATGGACCTTAATGGAGACTTTTTAAAAACAAGAAAAGCTCACTGAAGTAGTTAGTTATTTTTAACACACACAGGCACCATTTGCAATTGTTTTTTATTGCTATAGGAATAGCAGACAACACTAACAAAAAAAGATCAAGATTCAACGTATTTGTTAAAAAAGAAGGTTGTTTTGAAAATAGAATTAGGAGATGGCAGAGTCTTACTATACATTTCCTGTAGAGCAATTCTTCTTCAATTACTTAATGCAGTCTTGTTTCTCTGAATGTTATTTGTTGAGAGTACATTATTATCTACAGAACCTTTTGGAATTAAAGCTGATAAAATTTTAGAACATGTAATTATTTGTTCTTGATACTGCATGCTACTTTCATGTGTAGTTTCTAACAGAAAGGTACTCTTTACTATGTTTACAAATCCATGCTTGGAAAAGTATGTAGACAAAGGTTTTTCAGAAGGATTTACAGATAAGCCAAGGTGTGTTCTTGGGCCATGACATCTCTGCTTGCAGGAGAGCCATCTCCTTTCACATAAATACTGCCAGACAAGCAGATTTCTGCAAGTGTCGAGGCAGGTGAGGCAATGCTGGGTCAGTGGCGTGGGGACTCGCAGCTTTAGGGACCCATGGCAACATCTGCATGAGTCAAACACCTTCTGCTTCTCCCTCTGTCCTCTGTCCACCAAACCTGAGGGGTCCTTTAGGAGCAGACTGGCCACATCCACAGCGCATAGCCCTCAGCCCTAAATCTCCTGTGAGCCCCAGATAGTCATTGGTGCTCCTGAGACACAATTATTATTTGCTGTGCATCTTTTTAGTTCCAGGTTTCTTGAAGCATCAGTGTGGTGCTTTGGTATGAAATGGAGGACCTGTGTTCAGTACCTTGGGACCATGAGAGGACAGTGTATGCAGCTCCCACGTGAGGATGCCACCATGATGTGCTGACACAATGTTAGAGGGGGAAAAGCTGTAAGGAAGACACAGACAAATGTGAGGGAGTGTTAATCATGTCAGCCATAGGATATGGAGCAGCATATCCCAGGATCACATCCAGAGACTCTCTTGAGGAGACCGAAACAGCAGGCAGCAAAGGAGAGTGAGCCATCAGGAGCCAGCTCGTGGCCTCACTCCCTGGTCTGATTCTCTTTAAAAGTATAGTCAGGCACTTCTGAATGACAGCAAAGGAAATGTATGGAAGTTCTACTCTCTGCAAAGAGGGAAGCTGGAGAGTGCAAGGAGCAGAAGGTGTTTGACATCTGCATGTTATCATGACATCAGGTAGTGGAAAGGTTTGAGTAAAAGTTAAATTAACTCAGGTTTCTTCTATCAACATGTCTGGTCAAAATTGATGAGCTAATGAGGCTAGTTCTTTTATCTCTAGTCAAGTGAGCTGGGTACTGCTTTCATGTTGTATTGCAAGGTGAATGTGTGCACTTAATGAAAAAGACCTGGCCTTCAGAACAACCTTCATGAAAACAATGGAATTTATGAGGAAAACACCTGCTTTCACAAGAAAATGAAGAGAGAAAAGCTTGAAAATTGTAGCCAGTTGCTCCAAAGCTGTTCTGCAGTGATGCAGAGCAGTGGTAGTTTGGGTGCTTCATGTTCCCAACACCTTGGTGGCCTGTATTTCTGGCAGAACTATATTTCCCAAGACGTAGCACAACTCTTATGATGCGCAGGATTATACTTTTAAGGACAGGACTTCTTTTAAATACCAGGTGATAATGATGGTGTGAGGTGTGTTATGGTGCTCTCAGTCTGCAAAGTCTAGTCAATTCACAAGTTCTGGTGCTTTTAAGCACTAAAGATGTACATTCAAGATGTACAGTCTAATAGTACAACTCCCTAACAAGGCTTGGCCCAGTCTACCCTGAGACTTCATGCCAGCATAACTTGGTTGAGCAGAGCCATGATAAGGTACAATTTGTAGCTGACAGAGCTTTGCCAGCCAGAACTCCTGGAGAGGGCACAGCAGCCGTGCCAAACATGCTGTTGGAGGAAGCCTGCCTGGCACTCAGGCAGCTTGGCCCCAGTGCTGACCACATCTGGGGGAGAAAGTTGTTAGTTTGGGAGATCAGTGCATTCTACACCCAGATTTCCACCCAGCACTGCAGAGACCATGATCTGTCATATTTAATTTATCACATGAAATCTCAGGCTGTTCTGGCCTCCTTGATCATACTCCCATTAAAGGCAGCTGTACTAGACATCACCAGCACTGGCAAGTGCAACACCCAAGATACTTGAGGTGGAGGCAGGAACATTAAAAACAACAACTTGGTTGTTGTAATTTGTAGTCTTATCATGCTTTTTTTGCTCAGCAGTGTCTCTGACAGGTCTCATACACTGTGTACAGCTGGCCATTTTGGTTTGATGCCAAATGAGAATTTCCCAGTGTTAAAAGAATTCTCAGTTGTCTACTTTCTGGGCTTCCAGAATAGTACAAATCATGTTTAACTTGGATGTGGAGATAACATTGAATACCTTGAAACAAACCCATAAATTAGTAAGTGAAAATTGGGTCTTATTGTCCACAAAATACAAAATTTCAATTCAAATTACTCTTTATTGAGCTGTATTGCAAGGATGATCACTATTTCTGAATAGGGTGCTAACATATATTTTTAACTCAGGCACAAAATCCCTATCTAATTCCCTCAGTGGAAGAGCAGAAACAGGCAGGAATCTCTTCTCCTGAATCACTGTAAATCTGAGCAAACTTCATTTGCTGGAGCAGAATTAATCCACTCTGGACTGACTCAACCCCAGTCATGGTCCAGCCCAGGTCTTTATCTACAATAAAGACTACTATGTAATAGCTTGTGGAGAAGTAGAATAAAGGAACAGAGCTTTACAAACAAAGCTTCAAATCAGAAAAGACTTTGCTTATGTCCTTCTAAAACCATCCCAGCACCTGTGCTGGGAAAAAATAAAAGTAGTAAACTGGTTTGCAGGCACAGTTTTCCAGTTACAGCAGTTCAGAGGATTGTGCTCCTCCATTATATTTTGGCAGCATCTCTGAGCAAAGGTGCCTATTTCCTAAACAGATAAAGCTTCACTGCCAGCTACAGGGTTTGTGGCTTGGCAAGTCCCATTCTGGCTGTGAGCTGCACTAATGGAACTAATTGGAGGTTCATTTGCAATGTGGGAAATCCTGTGATGGGAGGAGTTTTGCCTTTAAACAACTTTTAGGTACAGAACTGCAGCAGGATAAACTTAGATGTCTCTTAGGCATTAAGTGCTTTTTTGTTGATTGTTGTGTGTCATGACTACTGTCATGTCCTTTATGCACGATGCTGTATGACCCCCTTGCACTGAAGATGTCCCATCTTTACAAAGGATATGCCACTAGGCAGCCTTGTCAGTGTGGGCTCTTGGTCACAGACTATGTCATACAGGAGTTTGTGTTACACCTGCTGAAGGGCCATGAAACATCAGCAGCAAGCTCAGACATGCCCAAATTTAAATATTTTGGATACAAATCAAAAGCCATTTATGGTTTCTTTGATGATGGAAAGGTGAGTGTCAGCCTCGCTGCACCTCAGCCCCACCCCTTGCTAAGCACTTCACAAAGTGCTTTGTGATCTGTGTCAGAGCACCTGGACCTGTGCTAGCCAGGTGCTTTCAGGGGGTATTCTGTAATCCACACAACCATCTGACCAAAGTGGTTAAATATTGTATATCCTGTCATTACCATTACACAGATCAGCAAGGGGAAAGCAGAACATTTTTCTCCCAGCACCTAGTGTTGCATCAAACTTTTCTTTAGGATTGCCTTGTAGTCAGACTGGCATGCTCTGCTTGTGAATGAAATAGAAGGTGAATCCTGGGAGGCCCTGCTGTACACCCTGGCAATGTCTAGAATGGCCAGCAATATCTTTAATTGTCCCAATCTGAAATCCTGTAGCTGGAAAAGTTTTGTCAGTCACTGAAACATCTTGCTACTAATAGAAAGAGTCACAGAAGGTGAGAATTTGTGGAGAAAGGCGACAATGTCCAGACCCACCTGTGTGAAGATAGAAACAACATGCCATAGTCTGATGAATGAGACCTGACTTTTCACCCTCTTTTTACGGTCTTCATTCCTTGATCCATCTGTCTAGATGTCCTTCAGTTGGCATCCCAGACTGCATACTGTTGGATATCAAAACACTTCATTGTGGTCTGGAGTCCTGAAGGTCCCCATGAGCTCTGGTTTGTGTGCCATGCCTGTCTGTAATGTCCACTTCTGGATGATACAGACAGGTGGATCCTGAGACCTGCCACTGATGTAACAGCATGGTTAATGGAGACAGCATATTTGGCTGCTATGGCAAAATGGTTAAGGGATTGGAAAATCATATAGGATTATCATAATCAGGAGATATATGTTGATTTGTGCTTTCTCCCCCACTCCCAATGATCAATGTGCTGTTCCTCTTAAGATGTCTCTTTAGGGTCTCCTGCTGCAGCTCTTCCACATCTTTGTAAGTATTATATTCTCTTGGCCTGAACCATGAGCCTTGATCTGCCAGGGTCCTGTGTGGGTCCTGCCTCCATAATGTAATGCTGGACTCAGCACAGCCAGTATCAGGTTTTTTAGAACACTGAACAGTTCAGTAAGAACCAGTTTGGAAAACTGCTGGTAGGAGATTGTGTTTAGGACCCTTCCCTGAGACCTGAGAGACTGATACTCAAAAGCATGGGCTGAAATAGTTAGAGCAGGCAACTGTACCTGGCTGTTCCCGTTCTGATTTAACATTCTGACTACTGAGTTGTTGTGGAAAACACCAAGCCCCTCAGTTTTTCTTTAAACAGGATGGGTGGAAAGGTAGATGCTGCCTGCTTTCCTAAAGAGGCAGTTTTCTCAATAGCACTGTGCTGATCTTACTGTGGGCAAGGGTGGGAATGTTTGCTTCCAAGTTGGCTCCAGCGCTCAAATCCCTGAAGATTTGAAACATCCCTATGTGTAAACAAAATTTGCCTAAACTTAATCCCTCCCTTGTCATCCTGACTTCATCTACACATGCAGCCTTAGTGGTGTGAGTTTTCTCTTGGCTATGGCAGCAAAAATGTTACCTGTGACCTTGGACAAGGCTGAGAAATGTTTTGAAATGTGTTGATCAGTATGGAGCAGCTGACACCTCTGCAATGATTTTTCGTGTGTGTGTGTGTGTATGTGTGTGTGTGTGTGTGTGTGTAGGTGTGTGTCTTCACAGAACATTAGAGATCATGAAAATAAATAAAATGAGAAAGGATCTAGAAGCATCAAGCAAAAAGTGATCATGTACATGAGCTGCAAAATTTCCCACATCAAGCTCATGACATGGATTTCCTTGTTGCAGCACTTTCTCCCAATACATTTTCAGTGCTGAGTGGATTATTTTTCCAGCTGGTGACAGGGACATTTTTTCATCATAAACCAATATGCATTTAATTTCAGGCTACTTTACAACTTTACAAGATACAGTTTTTCTTCTCGGAAGTCTATTTGATAGTGAATTTGAATAAGGATGTTTTAATAGTACATGAAGCATATGGGTGGCTTTGCTTGCTGTGTTTTAGAAGAAGCTGCGCCTTCAATTTAATGGACAACGCTGCGCTTCAGTAGACCATTATATTAGTCCACTATTCCTAACATAGCAGTCATATTGAAATTGTATTGCTGCACTATACAAGTACGGCTAATTAAACCCAGTTATCAGCCCAGGTTCACACAATAGCTGTGTGGGTGTAAAGGAGAAGCAATGAGTTAGGAAAAAAGTGTATGTTCTAGAGAAAAATAAAGCTAAAAAGAGAGAGAAGGAATGGGCACAGTTGAAGAGAGAGCATGGATGTCAGGAGAGCAATTGGATGGTGACTGTCAGTGCTGCAGCCTCAACAGTGCTCTCTGCCCTGCAGCCATGCTGAGTAATTAGGGAGTCTGTTAATTTTTTGTATCATTATTACAGTAAAAGACATACCTTACCACATGGAACTAAAGAGAGATAGTACAAATGAAGCATAACTGACAGTTTTTAAGATAGATTTTCATCAAAGGCTTATTTAATGTCTCTGAAGTACAAAGGTAGTAAGGCTGTGGGTTTAATGTGTCTGGAGTAAAAAATATGTATATCCTCTGCACTATCCTTCTTTCCTGCTCCAGCTGGCTTTTAATGCACTGTTGAAAATAATAAAATATAAATAGTAGTGCTTGAAAGAAAAGTTGATATTCAGACTATGACTGTGTGGGACTACAAAAATTACTTGTTGGGTCTTTGATCATATTCCAGGGAGGTACGAGAAACCACAGCAACAGTGCCTCTTCCTGTTGAACAGGGCACCCTCAAACACAAGAAGGGCAAAGCAATGTGGGAATCCTCTGCAGACCTTTGCAGAAAGCGGGGTCCCAGTATGTTGCCTGATGTGGAATTGCCTGCTGTCGATCAGCACACTGTTATAATTTGAGTTTTCTTTTTATTTGGCTCATTTAAGTCTAGTACCTGAGCTTCAGGGAATAGCTGGTACTTTTAAGTGGCAGTTAAAAAAAACACACTTTCCTTTGTACTTTTTTTATTGGTGCCTGTTGACCATAAACCTAAAAGGGAGAGTTCAGTCTGCCACCATTCTGTTCTTTAATACCCCATTCATAGCATGACATATTCAAACTGAAAATGAACCCAAAGAAATCCCAAAGGTGCAGATGATCTTTTTGGGGGGAGAAAAAAAAGGCTTTAGTATACTGAGCTGCTTCATGAAAGGACTAACATCAGCTGAATCATAAAACCGAGTGAGTGTAGCTGTGATGCCAGCAGTTAGCATTAAAGTGCTTTTATTCATGGCAGGTACTGCCAATTTAAATTTAGCTGTAGGTTGGTGGGCTTTAATTTACTGCAAAAGGCTTGTCATTGTTTACATGGCATTAATCCTTGAACTTCTGTCTTTGGAGTATCAGTTTTATCTAAGTTTAACTAACACACTGAGGAGGTAAGTTTATAAATGAATGTGTTACTGCATGATCCGTCTAGTTTGCTCAGGCAGGTGCTGGGCATTGTCTGGGGTGAGCTGTGGGTCTGCAGGGAGTAGGCTGTGCAAGTAGGAGCCATCATGTCTAGCACAGCTTGGTCCTGGCCATGCTGCTTCATGAACTCTGTGGGGCTGGGTCTCCTTGTGCCAGAAGCCTGCCTTGAGGTACCTCTTGGTAGGTCATGTTGTATGGGTGTGGCAAAAACAAGTGGGAAGAAACTCATTTTTAGGGAAGGACACTGTATTTTGTTAGCTGGTTGCTTCAAAGGCAGACCATAGGATGGGCAATTTTTGATACCTGCTTTTAGGTTTTAGGCAATAGGGCAAAAATGGGCACTTAAAGCTTAGATGGACAGCAAAGTCCCGTGAAAGACATTTCTACGCATGTTGGGGAGACCCTTATGGGATAATTTCACATGTTACCAGAAACATTGCAGTCTTTGATTAGCTCAGTTTTGGCTTTTTCATTAATTACCTTCTAAAGTAGGACACAGGTACATACTTTTTCTTACTGGCTTATTTCTTTTATGGAAAAAGATTTTTCTGATTTTTAGTTATCTTTAAAATGTGAATAGGGGACTACTTTCTTTTTCTTGTTCATGATGTGTTCCCCACTAAATTGTTGGTGGTGTCAACCACTGATAGAGTCATTGCTTACTTTCTTTTGTTCATAATGGAAAATCTTTTTATTAGGCAAGGTTTCAGAAATTCAGTAGCAAATTTGGTTGTCACAAATGCTTCCAGATAAATTAATAAACTTCACACACATGATATATCAAAATACATTAAAAAATTTTTTTAAAAGGTTTTTCCACAATAATGTTATCAACCTTTATAAAACGTACCACATCCTGGGTTATTCAGTACATGTCTATATTTTGTCAAAGTGGGTACAATTTCAACAATTTTTGTGATAAATTCTCTCTGCTTTTCTTAATTCCATTGACAGAACAATAACCTCCAATGTAAATATCCTGAATTCTGGGATAGAGCCTATAGCAGCATGTTTCACACTCAGATCTCAGCTTACCTGACAGTAACACTGCTCAAGTTCGCATTTGAATTTAATTTTCATTGATTGGGTCTCTCCGCATTTTTTTACAGTATTTCGATCAGAGTAACATTTTTTCTAGTCTTCAGCTTCACTTCTCCTCTTCTCCCCCCCTCCCCCCCTACCCCTTTGTTAATTTTCTTTTCCTTCTGAATCCAAAATTTAAAAGTACAGTGGATTTTAGTGCATTTCTTCATATACCAGTCCAGCATGCTTTTTGACTAGGCTATACGGATTGGTGTACTACTTGGAATCAAGCAGTCAGCAGATCTGTCTTGCTCCCCACAAATCCTGAAGTTGTTTTTATTCCCTCTGTGAAAATGACTATGTCAGCAGAGAGTACAAAAGGAATCAAATTATACTTCATCATATTAGAAAACCACCTAGAAGCCGATGGAGACATCCCACTCCTCTTTGCCTTCCGGGTCTTTGATCCACTTGAAAAGCCTTGTTCACTTTCAGGAGGGCTTACCTCCCTGCATACTCAGCACTACAAGAAAATGTATTTAAACTGAAGGATAGTGTTGAAAATGACCAGCAGAGTTTTCCCCATATTTCACCTTCTTCCCAATGCTTGATTTGGTTCTTCTAGTTACAGTCCTAATGTTGCCAACTTCAAGTCTTGTGATTCCAAGGGACAACTTCCTTCTCCTTTCCTCCTCTCTAGAAAAACCTACAAGATTTACTTACATCACAGGGGTCATCAAGCAACTAATGTTGTTCCATCCCTGGATCTCAAAAAAATCTCCCCAACTGGAAGGGCTGATACCACTGCCATCTCTCACATGTCATGTTGCTTCTGGAACTTAGGGCTTGGACTCCTTCTGGAGCAAGTCCAGAGGAGAGTCATAAAGGTGATCAGAGGGATGGAACATCTCTCCTATGGGGAGAGCTGGGATTGTGCAGCCTGGAGAACATTCCAAGGAGACCTCACTGACACCTTTTAGTACCAAAAGGAGGCCTGGAGAAGAGATGGAGAGGGACTTTTTGCAAGGGCTTGTGGTGATAGGAATGGCTTTAAAATGAAAGAGAGGAGATTTAGATTAGATATTAGGAAGAAATTCTTTACTGTGAGGGTGACAAGGCACTGGAAAATGTTGCTTAGAAAAATTGTGGATGTCCTGTCCCTAGAAGTGTTGAAGGCTAGGTTAGATGCGGATTTGAGCTACCTGGGCTGGTAGCAGATGTCCCTGCCCATAGCATTGGAACTAGATGGTCTTTGAATAATTCAAACCCAAATAATTCTTTCATTCTGTGATCAGCAGCCCATCCCTGACAGTTCATTAACTTCATCAGCAGAATGGTTGCAAACAGTGCTTGACCCAATTCTTTCCCTTCCTGCTTAAGGCTCCTTACTCCTGGGGCAACTGGGAATGGTGTGAATATAACGCAGAGAGAGGAAGTTTATGGGTTTATTTACTGACCTTCAGGATTCACCCTGCTGTGAAGAGTCTCTTGCTCACTTACACAGAGGCACATGCATGCACACGTGCACATAAAGGCTGCTGCACTGTGATCATACAACCCCCTTTCAGAGCCTGTGCTCATCTCTTTAATATTTGATAGCTATTTGGCAGTCAGCAGAGAGGAGCAGAGCTTTGTGTTATGTAACTCCTATTAGAAGTTCGGGGTTGATAAAGCATAAGTCGCATTTCTCATTATGAGAAATAAAGTGTGTTTCTCACTTCTTTGCATCCAAATGCCAGCCTTTGATGTCTCTACTTGGCCCTCGCTGCAACTAAATTCTCTTGTGGCATGTACTTCATAGCCATGTAAAATAGAAGTGTGTTCTTTGCCCCCCTAGTTAAGGAGATGCCAAATGATGTCAAGTCAAGGCTGAAAGTGCTTTTCTGCTCTACAATCAAATAGCTGAGCTCTGAAAGTTTATTACTGTTTTTTTTAAGGATCTCCAAACCCAGTTGCAATGAGATTACTTCATTACTTTTTCTTCTTCTGCCTTCCTCATAAACTTACAACTCCCTGTTTGCTTGCTCTTAGTGCAGTGCAACAGGTGGATTAAATGGACTTTATCTTCCTTTTTTGCCTTGATGCTTTAGTGCATTTCAAAATAAAATAGGACTGTATTAAATTGCACCTTGAAGAAACTAGAAGCTTAGAAGGAGGTTTAAGTTTTAGGAAAATTAAAGTGGCTAAAGCAGAAGGCAAAAAACTCACAGTTTGAAAGCTTATAATTCCCTCCACTTCTGCAAATCTGAGATTCTCTCCTGGACCTGTCCCCTTCCTCATGTACATTCTTAAAGAAAATCTCTTGACAGCTATTGTGCTCTGTGCTACCACAACACTGTATTCAGTCCTTTAAGTTTTACAGGTTAGGAGAAATGTCTAGTATGACCTTCAGTCTTGGATACTCTACTTTCTTTATCTTTTAGAATTACTTCCCCAAACAGTCTTTATTTAAGCTTTTTGTTTCATATGGTGTTGAAGCCAGTCCTGTGATTTCACTTTTTTTAAGTTGATAGATTGAACTGCAGATGATAAAGGTTCTACTTTATCCTGTAAACCAAACTGCTTTTATTAATACCCCAGGCTTATCACTTCTCTACAGACTTTTTTCTTCCTCCCTCCTAGAAGTGAGCCTCCTGTTTGAGAGAAGCAGTGAACTGATGGTGGAAAATATCTGTCTCTCCCCTTGCTGGGTACAGCCCAGATGTGCTCAGGAGGAAGGGGCTTTCAGGGACAAAGGAGCCTGCCCATGCAGCACTCACTGGTTTCTGTCATGTGGCCACCTGTGCTGAGTGAACTGAACTGAGACCCTGCAATCATTTCCTACAGGCCGCTGAGCAGCAATTACCCATGCTAATGGCTTTTTGTGTTACTGATGTAGGCTGAAGTTGAGCCCTTTGTGGGTGTTGTGTCCGGAGACGATGGATAAGTGTGGTAACCAGCGTCCAGGTTACCCAATTTAAACGTCTTGCTATATCAGCAAGTGCTTGCTTTTTACAAACCTGCTCAGTGGAGTTTCTGTTTGATAAAATCCACTCTCACTTAGCTCTGTGAAGAAGGCTGTGAAGACACATCATTTTGAATAGCTATTACCAGTTTTGCAAAGGGCATAATCTGTTGTGCTCTAGGGAAGTTTTCTTTCTTGTTTGGACTTAGGAAGGATATAATTTTGGATAATAGAAAGGCAATATTATTTTAAGGCACAACTGTATTAGATATGAGATGTACCTAATTTTGTGTTTTAGTAAGCATTGACTAATCAAAACTGAAATTAATTAATAAGAAAAACATTCCTACAACTTCTGTTTTCAGGTGCTAAATTACAAATATCTTAAATGTTCTGATCTCTAGAGGTTTCTTGTTGCCTAATCTTTGAAAATCAGCTTTGAGATACCCTAAAACTGAGGCTTTTAAAAACCAGTTTTGACTGATTATGCATTAAAAAATAAAGCTATATTTTGATGAGATAGGAGTTCATACATCTCCCCAGCCATTCATTGCAAACCAAACCTATATGTGAGATAACTAATTTCTAGTTTCTACAGCTAGGAGATTTTTTTCACTACAGAAGGCCCATTTTTTCCCAAGAGTATGAGACAATACTGTGCTTTTAGAAGTGGCAGCTTTTGTGACTTACAAACACGCGTACAGGTTGTTTTGAAGGTGGTGTCATACAGAGTGGGTTATGATACGGGATTGGTGTTACAAAGAATAAACCCACGCAATTTGTCATGGGATATAACTGAAACCATGTCTTTAGCAACATGAAAAAGGGGATTGGAAGTGTATAAGAAATCCAGCAAGATCAATCCAGAATTTTTGTAGTACCTGCCAAAGCAGATCTGAAGTTCCTGTTGAACTGCATCCTAAGACCTCAAGGAATATAATACCAAACTAGTTAAAAGACTAAAGTTTTTGAGATTGTAGTAATCTATTTTGCATGATTTGCAGAATATACCAGTATCAGGCATAAAATGTCACCATAAAGTAGGTTCATATTCTTATGTCTAATATATTAGGCAGAAAATGCTTTGTCAGTTACATTAAACACCTCCAGCATCAAAAATTTAAGCTTAAGCTGAAGGATGAAAGTGGCCTGCATTTCTTTCTACACTGGTCTTATGAGAGCAAGGGAGACACCAAGTCAGGCACAGCAACTCCTCTTCCCCTAAAGATTGCAGGACTCTACTAAAGATTTTAAGATGAATGAATGGCTATTTTAAGGGTAGTCTTGGGCATTCACACTGACAAATATATGCAACTGATGAGTATGCACTTGACTCAAGTCAAGTGGGAAGTAACACAACAAATGTAATAGCTCCAGTAGCATTTTGTAATCTCTGGGAGTGGGTGATGTTTGGATATAGAAACCTGGAAGGAAAACCCATCTGGGATACCATCCTCCTCTGAATAAGTAAAATTGAATAAACATAGCGTATAACAGATATTGTGGTAAAACAGATGAATGTCAGGAGAACATTCTTTCTTTTCTGAAAGAAATAAGAAAAATACACATATGGCAAAAAGGTATTGAAAAGCAACTGATTGTTAAAATAAGCCATGAAGAGACTGCCTTGGTCATGTTGTAGCTCTGGCTGTCTGAAGAAGTAAGAAAGGAGGTAAAAAAGTCTATAGGAAAACATTTTTTTTAAAAGAGAGAAAATTATGTCCATCCTTTTCAATTCTATCTGAGAGTCTAATAAAAGATATTATCTCTCGATACAAACCTTGTCTTTCATGGCAAGATTTACATGTCTCTGTGACATGAAATCCATTAAGCAGATCTAATTAGACATCCATGCCAGAATGTCCTCGGAATTAATGAAATATATTGCAGTCAAAAGGAAATCTCAGAGGAGCACCTAAATGGGAATAATGCCCGCCAAGTTATCTTTGGTTACCTCCTTTTCCTCTGATAATGAAAATGTTCAGGCAACCAGAATTAATAACATTGTGAATGACAAATAATGAGTCCCAGAATGCTGGAAGTAAAAGGAGAGTTGGATTTGTAGCCCTTTAACAAAGCAACTGAAGGAGTAAAACTGAGCATCTCAACCAAAATGATTGAAGCCTAACTCTGTCTGGAGCATAAATATCATCCTTCTATTTTGATATAGCTTTATTTTTTTTCACCAGTTTTTTAGTATTCAAGGTTATAGCATGTCAAATATAACGAATACAGCAATTTAATCAGGAGTTGTGTCTCATTTAAGGCTGAGTTATTTCTTCATTTGTGAGAGATAGATAGATAGATAGATAGACAGATAGATAGATAGATAGATAGATAAATAGATAGGTTTTTATAGATGTTATCCTCCTTCACCATATAGGAGATTAATGTCAAAGCAGTTAACAAAACCAGGCACCACTTCCTCTTGAAATAATGAAAGGAGGGACAGGCAGGAGAAAAACCATTGAGCACTGGAGAGTGGAACCTGGGTTGGACAGCTATACTTTCACTGGGTAAAAACTGGCTGGATAGCCAGGCCAGAGAACAGGAGTGCATGCAGTTGCATCCAGCTGGTGACCAGTCAACTTGTAGAGTTGCCTAGGACTCAATACTGGGGCCAGTCTGGATTAATATATTTATCAATGATTTGGATGAGAGGATCAAGCCCACTCAGTCAGATGACACCAGGAGGGCAGGAGTGTGGATCTGCTGGAGGGCAGAAAGGCTCTGCACAGGGATCTGGACAGGCTGGATCGATGGGACAAAGCCACTTGCATGAGGTTCATCAAGGCAAAGTGCTGGGTCCTGCCTTTAGATCACAATAACCCCGAGGGTTGCTACAGACTGGGAGTTGAGTGGCTGGAAAGCTGCTCAGTGGAAAAGGACCTGAGGGTGCTGGTGACAGCAGCTGAACATGAGCCAGCAGTGCCCAGGTGGCCAAGAAGGCCAAGGGCACACAATGGTGTGGCAGCAGGACCAGGGCAGGGATTGTACCCTGTACTCAGCTCTGGGGAGGCCACACCTCAAATCTTGTGTTCAGTTCTGGGCCCCTCACTACAAGAAAGACATTGAGGGGCTGGAGCATGTTCAGAGAAGGGCAACAGAGCTGGGGAAGGCTGGAGCACAATCCTGATGAGGCGTGGCTGAGGGAGCTGAGGTTGTTTAGCCTGGACAAAAGGAGGCTTAGTGGGGACATTATGACTTTCTTACAGCCATCTGAAAGGAGGTTGCATCCAGGTGGGTATCAGTCTCTTCTCCCAAGTGACAGGACATAGGACAAGAAGAAATGGCCTCAAGTTGCAGCGGAGGAGGTTTAGATTGGATATTGGGAAAAATTTCTTCACTGAAAGTGTTGTCAAGCATTTGGACGGGCTCAGAGAACTGGTGGAGTTGCCATCCTTGAGGCATTCAAAAGACGTGTAGGCATGGGGACGTGGTTTGGTGTTGGACTTGGCAGTGACAGGTTAATGTTTAGACTTGATGATCTGAAAGGTTCTTTCCAAATCAAATGATTCTATGAAAATTAGTGTGATGAGGATCAGAAGAGGGATGAGGAAGCTTCCCCTCCATTTTGTGCACGCATAAGCCCTCTGCATTAGGGTCCTTGCAGTTGGGTACAGTCCTGTCCCTGAGACCTGCCGCCCCAATCTGAGCCAGCAGCTCCCTCTCCCCATATTCAGGGGGTGTCCCTAGGGGAGCAGGTGTATGTCTGCCTTGCCTACTTTCACCTCACTACTCCACTGCATTGGGCTGCTCTAGAACTGGTATGGAGATGTGAGCCCTGGGGAACACAGAGGGGGAGTCCTTACTGCCCCAGGGGGCTCAGTGCCATGGGTGGCAGCCTCTGTGCAGACACATGGGTGGTTTGCAAGGCTGGCCTCCAGTCACGAGTGCCCACAGGTTTTCATTGCCTGGCCCGGGTGGTCAGGCTCCTGGACACAGCCAGCACCCTGCTGTGTATGCTTGTGCACATTTATTTCAGAGCTGCTGTTCTGAGTTCAACCTTCCTGCGCAAGATGAAAGAGGAGTCGCCAGATACTGTAACAACACAGAACACAATTTCTATTGCTTTGATTATTTTTTTATTCCTGTGAAAAGAAGCCACATCTGCTCTAGCATCAGCAAATATGCAGCTTTTTAATGGCTTTATTCCCTTGTAATATTTGTCCTAGATAAGGCCTGGCTACTAATTATTCTGGCTCTGGTGCTTCCTTCCTCACCCCTGCTAAAATATACCCCCTGTCACAGCTTTAGTCAGCACATAGGAAACAAGCAATGTCAGGCCTTCTAGCTCTCCCATTATTTTTGACTGACAGCCTAAATTAAAATCCTTTAGTTTGCTGACTTTCATTAAAAAGCAACAACAATCGGTGTTTGGGTGGAGGAAAGGAGTAAAAAAAAAAAATTAAATCAGCCTCCAAACATGAACTTTGCATGCTTTTTACGCTGCATAAATAGTATTGCTCCTTTAAATCTGTAGCTGATGCTGCAGAGATTACAGCACAGACAGAACTACAGCATAGCATGCCAGATGCCCCATCCTTCCCGGTTTGCACTGCCTCTGGCCACTGGGAGTACGAAGCCTGTTGGATAAGCAAAACAGCTAAGCCTGGGGAATGTTAGTCTTTAGGGACTCATGCCATTTAATTTTTTTTATTATATAAAAGGAGGAGATGAAGACCATACTTTGAAGTTTTCTACATAACTCTATGTGTGCAAGTGAGCATCTGGGTATGCTCTTTTTCTGTGCATTTTTCAACCACATCCAATGCCAGCTTTCCTTGACCCTTCAGAAGTCTCCAGAAGGACCTAGATAAAAGATCCCACAGCAGCAACTGGCCCTAGCCGAGGTATTTTCTTTGAAAAAGTTATTTTTCTGCCTAAAATATTCAAAAGGGACAAAATTGCCTCATGCTATCAAAAATAATCTATAAAGCAAAATGCCTAGCATGCATAATTGGTTGCAATGTGCAAGGCTACATATACATTTCTGTTATTAAACTAGGGGGTTAATTTAGGCTTGGGACATAATGAATCAAGGAGATTTATAAATAATTGCCTTGGAGATAAGTCATAGAAAATCTTACATCTGCTTCTTTGTTAGTGCTTCTGGAGTGTAGTCATTTTGGGAAAGACTAAAACTAGCTGATGTAGATATATTCCCCCTCCATAAATGATCTTGGTCTGGGCAATTGGTTTGTTTTAGAGCAGAGAATGCAGGAATTAGGATTTGCAGGTGATCCTGTAGTCTGAGGGATGACCAACACCTACGATTCACACCTGGAGTTTTCTTTTAATTACTGGCAACTGTGAATCTGTTTTTGAAGGCCAGCCCTGTCCTGACATTAAAAAATAATGCTTTTAGCTTGCTTCCCACTCCCAGAACTGGGTAACATCCTCCAAGGCCAGTTTCTGAGAGCAGAAAATGCACCTATAGCAAATTCTCAGTGTCGGACAAGAATATTTTTCCCATCAAACTACAAGTGTGGACTAACTGGCACTGACTGGCCCTGCTTCTCTCCCAAGTGTAGCTGGAGCAAAACCCTGCCTGGAGGGTGGGGAAGTGGCTGCAAACATACCATGCTCTTTGTTCTCATGGGTGTGTTCTGAGGTCTCTGCAGAGTCTCTCATAAATCCTAAGCAGCAGCCTGAGGGCTGCGAGGGACCCACTGACATGAAGCCTTTTAAATCTGACCTTTGGAGATGTAGGAAGGGCAACAGCAAAACTACCAGAGTAATAGAGACACCAGAAACTGCTAATGTTTGCTCAGTCCAGCCTCTGCTTCCAGATGAGCCTAAGCTGTTTTCCTTTCTGTTTTTATTTAATTTTTTTTTCTTGGTTCTCAGTGTTTCCAGAGATTACTTTGTCCTTTTTTCATAAGCCATCGGTGATCTGAGACACTGAGGGAACAGAGGATCTGATGCCAAAATGTTAGCAGATTTAAGGTATCAAGAGGCAAGTCACAGGAAATAACTCATTTGTTCAGGCATTCAGAGCAAATATTTATAAATTTCTTCAGAAATAATTCCAACTTCACAAAGCCAAAAGGCAGTTTTTTCTGGATGTATTGAGACTCGTATGGGTTACTAAGAATAGCCTGGAGAGCAGGAAAGGAAAAAGCAATCTGGTTTAAATTTGTAGATCTACCTTAGACATTAAGTAAAGTAGGATGCATTATGTCTAGGCAAAAGGACCTGGATTATGAGGACTCTGGAAAAAACAAATGGGGGCCTTTCTTTACTGGATAAGTTTACACTAAAGTGAATGAAATGCCAGAATCAGGAAATGGAAAGCTGAATGCTTTGGAAATAGTCTTCATCATAGATCTCTTAGGAAACACTGGTTACTAGGCCTAATTGACAAATATTTGCTCTGCTGGACAGGTGTGATGAGAAAGAGAAATATTTAACTGAAAACAGGAAATCAACATATTCTTTTTTTTCCATAACAATTGAATTTTTCATTAATTTAAATCTTATTGCACTGACTGTAGTCTGTCCAAAAGTATTTGAAATAAGGTGTTTAAACTTTTGTTTTGATTGGTGCAATTACATTTATTTAATGAAGCACAGATGCAAATGACAGCTGAACCACTCACATTCTGTATTTTTATGCATTCACCACCAGGTCTGGGGAGGGGGATGCATGAATGATTGTTACATTGATCAGTATACTATGAGAGTAAACTTGAAGCACTCTTAGACAAAAATAGCAAAAAAGTGAACCTTATCAACTTACTTTTATGCAAAAGTTGTTTATAGTCTTTCTCAGTTTGGAATAAGAGTGGGAGAATTTAGAAAAGCTCAGTGAATTTACACTAAATCCAGCACAAAGCTTATTCACTATTTGTGAGTGGACTAGGAGACCACAGAAAATTGACATTTTTCAGTTCCCACCCTCTCCTGTGGTGTCTGTCTGTCGCTGACTGGTTGGAGCTGTGATCTGCTGGCAATGTGCACCTTACACTGAGATTTTTGGGAGAGGGAGACCCAGTGGCAGGGTCCCTAGAGCCCCGTCATTTAGTGTACCCCTTCTCCTCTTGGCTCATAAAATCAGAGCAGTACCCATTACTTTGTCCCATGTACTGAACATGTAGACACTCACAATCAGAAGGTACTTGATGCCATGCATGAAGAAAGCTGCGAGACTTGAATGCCAGGTTAAGAAAAATATTTACCTAGGTTATCATGGGTCTTTCAATTAACATTCATATTTTCCTGGAGGAACCATTTGTTTTGGTGTAGCTGGGTCCTGAAGAAAAACCCAAACACTCTCCACCACTCTCTCTGATGACATTACACAAAAATAAGCTGCTTCCAGATTGCATTAAATTTGTCCTAAAACAAATTTGGGCTAAATATGGTTAAACCAATGGATGTACTGATGAAGCATTATTCTCTTACAGTTGACAGGATTGGGACCAGTTTCTCGTGTATTTCCAGCTTGAATTTCTTTGACATTTCTGGATTAGCAAAGGCACACTCTGCCAGGTTCAAACCAGGTAGGATCCGGGTGCTGAGGTCTTTTTGTGCAATTAGTGTTGAGGTACTTTAAATTCGCCCTGCTGAATGCAAGCTTAGGTTAAAGCCTTAATGTGGTTTTAAGTATTGCTGCCTTATGCTTTTGGCTTGGATTATGGTAGTTATTTTAGCAGTGTGGAGGGACATAAAATGATAGTGTAGGGCAGAAAAATAATGAAATTACAATACTCTGTTGAAACCGCTGTAGAAGTAGAGGTAGTAGACAGGGTCAGACTGTTTGCACTGAAATCTGGCCAAACAACCAGAAGCTGAGTGACAGCTCTTCTGAGCAGAGGCAAACATGTGGTTTGGCCCTCTGGGCAGAGCTGCACAGTGACCCCAGGAACAGGCTGAGGTGTGGGTTTGCTGCTGACTCAGAGGCAGAGGTGCCAGGAACATTTCAGGCAGCGTGTTTGGTTTCATTTCAAAGTTTCCTGTTCAAAGACTGCACCGCCTCAATATGCTTATGTTCTCAGATGTGATACAATCACAGTCCAATGTAGGATGGCTCCAGGCAGTGAAAGCTGTAACTGCTTTGCCAGTGAAGTGGAAAGTATGTATAATGCACATGGTATCAGTGACTAGTGTTTTATTCATTAAAGGCATCCTAGTTTTGTGCCGTTATGTCCTCAGCAGACCAGGCAGAACATACACATTGAATTGTGATCCAGAGGTTTAGTATGTATTTCAGAAGGTCTGATGTCATCTCCATGCAGAGTATTAAAATATTTTACAATTGGTGCACGGTATAAATAGCCATGTATATGAAAATAATTCATACCGTCATTTAGAGGCACTTGTACTCTACTGAGATGCTAATTAAGGGAAGAATACGGTACACATCGAGTGTCAGAGGTCATGAATTACTGAGATTTTGCTCATCAAGTTGCTGGTCTTGGAAAACCTTCAAGGTGCTTTTCATTTCTTTCACAACCAGTTCTGCTGTCAGTGGCAATACTTGAATGGACAATGGTAAACACGCCTTTACCAAGTCAGGTTCATATATATTAAAATATCTTGTTCTCTCTCCATCCTAGCCTGAATCTGCAATGCAAGCCTGAATCTGCAATGTTAGCAGATAAGATAAAGATGGAAAACTAGAAACAAAGCAGAACAACACAACTGCTTCCCAAAAATCCTCTATTACTGCTGCTAGCTTTTCTGTTTTGCCTATGATCACCATAAAAACAAACAAATGAAACTGTTTGTGCTTTCCCTGTAGATTTTGGTGCAACTATTTTCCATGGTTTCCTTTTAAGCTCCAACCACATCCGAGCTCTTGAAGCCCAGACTATCTTTCTGTTTAACCCTTTTATTTTTCCCTCCAGCCTTACTGGCCAGTATTTGTAGAGTATATTGCTAGGCATATGTGTAATTGTATCTTTTATGATTCTCGATATCTGACTGCTAAAGAAGGACTACACTATAGTTAAGTACTGTAAATATTGTTATGATCAAAAAGGAGTGCCTGGTTCAGATCCCAGTCTTTTAGGTCCCACCTGTGTTGCTACTGCCCTGAGCTGTCCAGCCCATATTGGTGGGATGAGTCCTGCTAGCAGAGCCAAACCTATTGCAAGAGTGTGATGGTCTGATTGAGAACTTGCAAATAACCTTGTCACACCCTCACTGTGTCCCAAAGGAGTATTGCTTCTGGAAGAACTGATGGCATGCTGTCTCTGTGAATACAGGGAGGAAATTTCTGTGGATTGTTTGTCCAGGTGCTGTTTCAGTTTGGGGAGAAAAAACTTGAGGCAGAATTCCACGAATCGACATGATTCCTTTTTTTGTAATGGCCAAAGCTCTTCCTTCCTGCAATCCACCAAGGCATCCAGCTTTATATATTGTTCTCAACACTTAGGCATTTGAAGAAAACATTTTCCTGACAGATCAGAAAGATAAATTACATCTGTTTACTTTCAGTATGACTTTAAGACAGAGTGCCTCAAGTGCCAGAGCAGGCTGTGGGAGGTCTCCTTCATTGGCTTTAATTAACATTACTTTGCCTCATTAAAATTGCTGAGCACCTAAACTGGAATAAACTATCCTTAAGACAAAATATGCATTTCCAAAAAGGAATTAGCACAAATTTAAAATGGAAGTTATGAAAATCTGTATTAAATTTAGATATTCTAATTTGACTGTGTAACAAAAGTCTGATGTTAGCCTTGTAGATATCAGCTTTATAGACTCGCTTGCCTCTATAATTGCATTCAAGAATAATATTATCTCTTCATGTTGTTATTTATAACTCCCCAGACTTCTTCTTACCTCATGTCACCTGCCAGTACTCTCATGGCTGCTCACTGATAAGAGTGGCCCTTTCTCTCCCCATCCACTTTTTTTAATTCCCATTCCAGCTCTCAGTGGCTGAACAATGTTTCTTGGACATAATCTTTACATCCTCTCCTTAAGGACAAAGTACAATTTTTCCTTTTACGATCCCCAAAATAGTATAGAGCAACTTATGTGATGAACTGCCAAACAATTGCATTCAGTTCACCATTAGTGAGGGACCTTGCTTTCAGGTTTTTTACAGGTGACCTCCACATATCAAAATAACCTTTTCAGACATTGGAAAGCTCAACAAAATGTGAAAAAAAGTCAAAGTGAAAGCCCAGGAGTGTGTCATAATGACACTTAAAAACTGGCCTCGTTGCAGTGCTCCTCAGGAAAAGCACATTAAGACTGGAACACCACACATCCTCAACATTTTGTAATCTTAAGTCACCTTAGTATTGAGGTGTTATTAATGCACAAAATCACTGGTTGTGTCTGAAAAGGAACACAAAAGCTGCCTGTTAGAAAAATTCACAAATGAAATAGCTCTTTGGAAGGAAGCTGACCAGTCTATTTTGGGAAAATACTGTAATTCCAAAGAACCAAATATTGTCTATTTTCTCTGGTATTTGCTAGCTGTTGACCTTTGTAAGGGACCAGCGCACCTAACTCTTGTTGCAGAAGCCCCTTCCATGCAGTGATGGGAGAGGAATAATCAGTTTCTGGAAGGCAACTTGATTTCCCTCTCTTTTCTAGAGAAACTCAATCCATCTATCGTTCTTCATTGCCTAAATATGGAGTCAAGGGTGACTGTGCTTTCAGTTTGGGAGCCTCAAGTAGGTTTCTGAAATCAGGAGGGGTGATTCTAAGCCCATGTGCATAACTGTAGCTAGACCCTTGTGTTTTTTGCTCTTTCGACTGCTGAAGCTGTGAATCCAGACAGTTTACAATGACATATCTGTGCTAATCTGCATGAATCTTCAGATAATAACCTAAATGAAGTATCATTTATTCTCCAGCAGGCTTAAATGAACTAGTCGTGGTCTCACAGGGTGATACAGTTTATAAAATGAGAATGGTCAAATACTACATAAAATATAGACGGGGTGTGTGACAGTGGTTATGCTAAGGACAGCTCACCTGGGCAGGGCAGGAATTGCAGTCTGCTCCTAAGTGAAGAGGTGAAAAGTCTGTCTGGTGTTTTGCCAAAGCATTTGCATCTTTTTCCTATTTTTTGTTCAGTTGTCTCTATTGGACAAGGCTCCCTGTTCTCTCTGTGATTGGCAAACCAAGGTTCTTTTGAGCCTCTTGAAGACATATGAATGTTTTTGCAGTGACAGGTTCAGTGGCCCTCTGGTGAGACACAGAGTTTGGAATTACTTTGGACTGACTTTTCTTGATAAAAAATGAGATTTCTGGTATATGAGTATAATCTAATCATCGGCGAATGAGAACCTACATGATTTTACAAGCCTGAGTCCTGATAATGAGTGGGATTTGAAAGAAACACACTTGGACAACCAGATGTTATTGAAATACTAAAGTGTGAAAAGGAGAAAAGGAAAAATTAGAAATTTAAGAAATATGAGGAGACAAACAAACAGAAGACATGCAGCCTGATAGAATACCAGACCTTTTTCAGATACCCACTGACAAAAAATTATGGGAGAAACTTCCTCTTGAAGACCAGAAGAGAGAGCCACTGGAGAGATACTTGAGAGGTTCCAGCTTGTGGAACTGAGGATTTAGTCTGCTGCTTCAAGGTTCTTCAGTCATCCTAAAATTCAAGTAACACAGGCACTGCTAAGTTTAGGCAAATGAAAAGAGAATTCAGCAAGAAATCTGTCAGCTGTCTCCCTAGCATTAAAAAAAAAAATGAAAAAGAATAAAACTGTAAGATTGGCAAGTTTCCACCAATGGTTACTAATAATAGAGGAAATTATTTGTGTAAATGTAGAATTATGTGAATTATAGAAGACCTTGGGCAAGGACATGGAGAAAATCCAGTTTGATTTTTCTTAGATATAATTTCAAGTGAATTAGGGAAAAAACACCCCACAGAAGTTAGAAGACACAGGGTTTGGATAGATAACTGCCCTTCTGAGGTGAAACTGGAAGTTGAGGTTTTGTGGAAAATTATGCATCGCATCCCACCCAGATCATAGAGTCCTATACATACAAAGTGCAAGAAAAAGGAACTAGATAATTCATCAAAGGAGACATAAAACAGAAGAGCAGTAAAGAGTTCAAACTTAGGGTTTTTTGCAAAATAAAACAAGTCAATGTAATAAAGAATGTCAGATAAAGAGATAATGCTTAGAAATTGTGTTAGTACTTCAGACAAACTGTGGGAATGAAACCTTATCCCTGAAGAAAAGATACAATTATGGTACAAAAGCCGTTTCTAAAAACTGATAGGTTGGTTTCTGACACTGAAATATTAAGGTCATTGGTTTCTATCTTGCTTATGAAAGATAGAGGGGGCAAGAAGGGTGAGGAGAGAGTGGGGAGAATCTACAGTACAATCTGCATAAAGCCAGTGCTGCCTATTGTATGAATAAGGACAACGTTGGGATCTTGAAAGCATGTGGGTCAATATTAATCAGCAGAGCCTCAGTGAGCAGTGTGGTGGTGGATGTCCTCAGATTGCTCACAAGGTTAACAGAAAGGGCAGAATCTGTAAGGTGCTGCTTACATTTCTGTCTGTGATGGGTGGAAGGAAGAATGACAGGGATGTAGGGCATCACAGTGGGAGACATGCTGCTGCCTGAAGACAATGCTAACGCATTTTTAAAGTTTGAATAAAAGATGGATGAGAATATCCTACCTCAGGAAGCAACTGCTTTCTAAAATTTTCTTACAATGGATAAAGAAGTTTTACCTGAGTGGCTGGTGAGGACCCTATGATTACAGCCTGGTTACAGGTGCCTGGCATTAAAGAACAAGTAATATATCTGCTTTGCACCTCAGAAAGATCAATACACAAAGCTGAGGAAAGCTAGTAGTAAAATAAACTGTGGGAAAACCTTTTACTATAAAAATGCAAAGAGTTTTTAAAATTGATTTTATTGGATGAGGAGATACAGATTCTGTTACAGAGTGGGACATTTTTTGTCTAAAGCCCATTCTGTTTCAGGATTATGAAAAAGGCAGTAATTAGAAATGAAGAAGCAATATTATAGCTAAATTTCAAAAAGCTTAGGAGATGATAATCAATATAAATTAGAAGTTATAAAGTGCAGGTAATTGATGAGGGAAGCTAAAGACATCAGGGGAAAATCAATGGTTAGCAGAGCTGGGGACAGTAAAGATTATTTAAGAATGTTAGAAAAGAAAGATATCCTAGCAACAGTATAAGACGTTACTTGTTGGAGATTGCAAAATTGTTAATGATGCAGAAAAGAGAGTTGATCAATAAACATTAATGTTCTGTATTTTTTCTGGAAAAAAGCAAGGTTATGTGTATGAAACAGGTGATGATGGTAAAGTACTTTCCAGCTCAGTGGTGACAAAAAAGGACATAATGTGCCTTCTAGGTTGGGGCAGACTTACAAAGCAATTACTGTAACTTGCTGAACTGGCCCATTTGTTAGGAATGCCTCCTAATTCAAAGAAACAGTGTTAAGTGAGGTAGTGAACATGAATGGAGTTTTAGGGTATTAATTACATTTTAGATGTTGTAGGACTTCACAATTACTAGATTGCAAGACATTTAGGAAAGGGCTGACATCCAGACTCCATACTCGGGTCTTAATGTGTTTGTATCTTCTTGGAGGCATCCTTTATGCATTGTAAATGTGTAATAATATATGCTTGGCCAAAGTCACCAAACCCCACCTGTAATATGACTGCTCCACTGGAACAGTCTAAAATTTACAGTATAAAAGTGTGGCTTCAGGGGCAGAAAGGGCTGGAGGGGAAAAACTGCCTGCTCAAATTTTGTTGACAGACTGTCTTTTCTTTTCCCAAAGAGAAGCCTTTATGAGAGCTTTGCATCTCCAATAGCATAGGAGTAGACCTGGGAATATTAATTTACATGCACACAGATATATATATGTGTGTGTGTGCAAATATATATATATATAGTGCTATTAGAGCTGGGAAGTGGACATGCTGTGAGTGAGGACCAGACAGGAGAAACACAGCCTCTGGCAGCCTTACCTTGGTTGAGTTATATGAGTGGAGGTGGAAAAGAGCTTTTCTCCAGGTGTAGGATTATCAGAATAATTAATAATCACATTAGAATAATTAAGGGAGCAGATTATACTGACAAGTTATGTGAAGAATAAGATAGCATAAAACTGAGATGGCATTATCACAAGTTCTCTTTGTCTTTTTTGCCCATCAGTTTTCATATGAACAATGGTTTCAACAGTGAATATAATATATGGCATCTCTGGATCAGTACCAATGCTCTTGTTTTGATAACATTTAGGAAGGTGAAATAGTGGTAATAGACATGAAAACTACTGGCAACAATCTCTTTTCAGTGATAGATCTTTTCAACTTTCTCATAATCATCTGTACTTCACCACAGAGCTATTGATATCATAGCACGGAGAGAAATTCTCTCTCCTGGTTGTGAAGATGACACAAAAAACTCTACTGCCTTTGCTGTGTTTCATATTAAATAATGTCAGGACAAAAATAAAAACCTGTTAACAGCTGAGGTAAATTAACAGCTAGGAATGCTTATAGTTTACGACCCTCCTGGAGGTTCCATGTCAGAATTATTTTGTGAGGAGAAAATGGTTCTTTTGCTGGGTGTTTTCATATCCTGCAGCAAACCATGAAGAGCCAAAATTGCAGCCACCAAGACCTTATGGCTTTCTCTTCTGAAGCTGTTTCCAGCAGAGCCTTATTCCAGAAGGTCACTGCATATTGCACGCTTGCCTCTCGGGGCTTTTGCTTTTGCTAACCTCACTCTTTGGAACTCAAGCTGACTTGTGAATTCTTGAGTCAGGACACCATCATGGTAAGATTTGTTGTAAAGTCTTCCACTCTGGGGTTTTTTGGTCTTCTTGTTTTGGGGTATTAGTGTGCAATTACAACACGTTCTGAAGCTCTGTCACTCAGTGACAGCTTCTAAAAATTAATTTGTATGATTCTTTATCCATAACTGCTGTTTATTACATATAAAGGATGCAAAGTAAAGTGGTTATTTCAGGTAGCTCTCATTAACCTTAAACCCCACATTATAATTACAAATAGCTTAAATTGTTGGGGCTTTTCCCTTACTTCCTTTTCTGTTATTTTCACTCTTATACAATAAATGTCTTTTCTTGTATAAATCCATATTCTGCCAATACATAGAAGGATTTTCTGAGCAAAATTCAATTGTAATTCCATTTACATATGTATTGCTAATGTAATTATGAAAAGGATTGCTACCTCTTATGTCTCCACAATCGAGTGTGTCTTATCAGTGAATGAGTAATTTTCAAATTGTACAAATAGATGGTCTGGAAGATTATTTCCCATATTGACATGTTATTGCAGTAATTTCCCTCCATATGGGTTTTCTTTTTATGCATTTTCAAAACATTTTATTTCCCTTCAAAATGGGTATATTCTTGATGAGTCTCAAGATCTCAGAAACAGATAGACTTCCACTGATTTGCACGTCATGTGGTGGTAGTAATGAGGGAAGTCATGAAATGCCAGTGTGACAGCTGTGGGTGACTTGGAGGAGGCTGGACAGGCACATGCCATTCCTTTGCAGTATATACAACATCTGCAGAGAAAATGAGCATAGAGCTAATAATACCTGTGATTTGAAATAAGACAAGCGCTACCTATTGACTGACGAGTCAGAATGACTGCTTTTGCTCCTGCTAATTTCATGCCCATGCATTTACAGTTAAACACAAATTATAAATCTTTTGGTTTTGTTTTTTTTTCATTCTTTCATATTATATTGTGAACTCCAGTAAAAGGTGATTTTATGCCTGGGATACAAACATGTGGAAAATTAACAGAGCTTGAGAAAGGTACTAAAGCTCTGCCAGTGCATTAATTATCTGGCAAGTGTATCTAAAATCTGGTAAATCACCCATAACATCAGCAGACAGAAGAGGGATTCAGATTAAATTAGCAACTAACATTTTAGATGTGATTCTTACTTAGACACATAAGTAAGGAGAATAGTTTCTGTAATAATCATCAGAATTCTGCTACCTAGCAATTAGTCTCAAAAGAGACAATTCTGATATCTACAGCTTATCCTCTTTGACACACTACTCAGAATGTGTGTAAAGTGCAGAACATAGAATGATTTGACTTTTCTCAGCAAATTCTACATCTGTTCAATAAAATAAAACCCTGCATTTCAATGTACTTTCCTAAAAGGAAATCCAAACATCATAAAAAAACTTCTAGAATGTACCATGACACAGAATATGTGTTTACTAGAAGATAGCACTTAGATGAGATCTTTCCCACTGCCTTCATTTCAGTTCTTTTTCTTGCTTCAACTTACAGAGAAGGCATTGTAGTGGTTGGGTGACAGCACAATTCCCTTGGAGAGCACTGGATCCAGTGCAATTCTATGTAGAAGTCTGAGTATACTCTGGGTTAAAGTAAAAGCACAGAAAAAGACATAACAATTAGACACAAATAATCCGCAATAATACTACTGCAAATAAGAGAAAAACAGCAAATGTATTTTATTTCATAGTGATGGTCTTTTTATTTGAATTTTCCACAGACTAAGAATTTTCTCTAAGTGATGTATTAGGAGGATTTTTATTTACAGAAGAACATATTTGTTACTCGTCTTTGGCTCTAGAATAATAATTTTCTCTATATTTCTTTTAGTAAATGGAATTGTGCCCAGACACACTCTCACTGAGAAAGCTCTAGGCAATATATGCATATTTTTTTACAAAAGTGTACTGCATTCAGGCTGGATGATACTATTCTGCCTTGTGCCAAGGTTTAAATCACTGGAATGTCTAAAGATAAGCCAACAGGAAAAAAAATCTCAGCAGTAATAATTTATTAAGAAAACTGTCCTTGGGGTGACAGCAGAGAACATGTTGGGATCTGGGAATATGGCACCTCCTTGCCTGGTTCCAGATGGCCCTGGTGGTGTTTCTTTTCCCCAGCCTTGATGATGGAATAGAAGAGACTCTGACCATCAGCAGACACTCAGGTGGGTTGCCAAGAACAAGCATGGGTACCCATGAGGACTGTCAGCCTGATGCGAGACCTTTTGCTGCATTTTGGTGCAAGCAGGCAGGGCAGCAGGCAGGCAGGCTTGTCCCACAGGCATCAGCAGTGGCCATCACCCTTGGAAGAGTTGTGCTTGCAGGCAATCAGAAGTATCCTCTCTCTTGTTGCTTCTGCTTGGCTGTTTCTTGAATATAATGGTGGTGAGGAGGCTTGCTGAGATTTCTTGCTCGTTTTGGGAGGGGAGTAAAGGTGGCGGTTCAGCAGGAATGTACTGTGAATGTAGAGGGTGTGGGGCATGCAAACTCTTATATGGACTAGGAGAGTTCATTGCACAGCCTTGAAATGCTCTGTGAAAAGTGACTAAGAAAAACAAATAGCTGCAGGAATACCTGCTCCTCAGGTCGAAAACTGGAGCTGAAGCACAGAGAGCTTGATAACTGCTCCTTTTGGGGCTTCAACTGGGAACAGGCACTGTGTTCAAGGCATTTGAACTCAGATGTACAGGAATAAATGCAATTTTCCTTGTCTGAGTTCTTCTGATATTCATGATGGAGACAACGATGAGGAGCTATAACAAAGCAGCATTTCCATGGTGATGCTCACTTGGCCATGAAATGGGAGCTATTTCTCCATGAGGACCTGAAAGGGATGCACAGAGCTGGCAAGGTACGCTGCAGATATGGTTGGTTTTTCCCAGTTAAGGGCTATGAGAGTTTTTGGTCTGGCTGGCTGCCAGGGCCAGACTGGTTCTAAAACTAGACATCTACCCTGAAATGCAGTCAGCAAACACTCCCTTATAGTCACTTGCTAGTGGTAGAACTTCCAAAGGTATATGCTCCTTCTTTGAGACACCTCTCCCAGAATATGATGAAATACTTAATTGAACTGTCTCTATTGCCTAGAGTAGAAGCCCCTGCACTGCCAAAAAAGCCAGATGCCTACTTTTCAGGGTGGATGAGATACATCTGGTCTTCAGAATCTGCATTATGCTGAAAAGTCACCTTGTATGATGCTACCACAGCTGCTACAACTGTGACGTTGGGTGACTTTAAAGGCTGTGTTCCTAGGCCTTAGAGTAGAGGTTTCTAAGGAAGATTTTCTAAATTGGAAGCAAACATGATTAATCAGCTTCTGGGTATTTCTGTTGCTATTGTACCGGGTTTGTTTTTTAAAAAGTATTTGAAGCACTGAGTACGCCTTCCTTATATTAAAAACATTTTGTATATTATCAAATGCTGAATATGAAAAATGCCCACTGAGCAGAGGATGGGGAACAACAGGCATTTCTATTTCATAGTGCCTGTGAGGAAAAAAGGATGGTTTCATGTCAGAGTGAGAGTGAATTAGATGAAAATTTTGGTGAATTGAGAGCTAATAACCACTGTACCCCACAGACTCCAAAATACTTTGAGTTGAGTGAAACATTTTGTTTGACGTGGAATGAAAGATTTTATTTTGGTTTCAAACAAATTCAAATATTCTATGAAATAAGAAAAATTTGTATATGGAAGTAACTACAAATGAGAAAATCAAAACCTTTCATTTTCAAAATGTCAAAATGAAGCCTTTCCATTTTTCACTGATTTCTTTTGTCTGAAGCTAACAATTCAGCAAATTTGATATGAATTCATGAAATATTTATGTGATGATGAGTCTTCATTTTATTTCAATAAATACTTACAGTTAAAAACTATGCACAGCTTAAGCATTGCATCATGTTGTCCAGCCAGCCCTTTAACAACAGCAGGTTCCTCTCTCAGATATTTTCAAACCTGAATCAGGTTCTGAATCAGACCCCTGAATAGGATCTATTACGGACACATATAAAAATGACAAATATGTATCTTTCTTAATAAAAATAAAGATTTGCTGTTAAAATGTAGAGTAAAAGACTTAAATTACAAAAATGTATGAAATAAATAATTGAAATGATGGGGCATGTCACATAAAACTTAATCCATTTGCTGATAACTGAATATTTTTAAAATCTGCTACTGCGAGTATTTCTTTACAGCTCTTTCTGCAGTTTCACTGTGTATGTCCTTTGATTTGCTCCTGCTGTGCTAGAGTTCTTCCACTACAGTTTCACCAAAGGGGCTGGGTAAACGCTGAACACATAAATTGCAAATATATATGCATGACTTGCCCTCAATTTGCATGATTATTGCAGCAAATATAAACCTGGCATAAGGCAAAACAGCAACCTATTGATAAAGCTGGTTGAGGCAGGCTTGGGTGCCTAACTCTTTTTAGACAATGTCTTGATTTTTGCTATAAATAATCAGGGTAGGATTTTATGTTGAAGCCTTTGTGTGGGAGTTAAATGGGATGTTCTAACCTTTGAACTATCTTTGGGCACCAGTTCAGAGGGATGGCACTGTGTTCAATGTCACAGAAAACATGAAAGGGACTCTAAGGGATTGGAAGAGTGATGCAGGATGCCCTTGTTGCTGTTGATTTTTCCTTGGGGATCCTTCTCACATTTCTTTTTGCTGGTAGTCTTCAACTTTTCTTGTGAAGCATTTTGAGAAAATGAATGGGAGAACATGCAAAATTTATAAGTAGCAAAGTATTTTCGGGAGGGGGAGAAGACTCACTGTTAACATAATCCATGCTGGTTTTGTTTGTACGTTCATACAGAAAGAGGAAATGTTATTTGTTCATAGCATAGGTGGAGTACTTAATTATGTGGAAACTTTAGGTTATGGTTGGAGGGCAGATTTAATACCTAATGCAATTAAAGTAGAATTTATAAAGAGTGCAAAAAAGTACTTGGAGCACCTTCTCTCCTTGCTAAAATGATTACACAGGGAGTGTCTGTACCAAATCTAACATGCTCTTCATGAGTGCAATCCTACTTGGTTTTGGGGGCAGTTTGAAGGAGTCCCTTTGTATATGTCTGCCACATCATTCTGTGTACTGAGAAGTAAGCCTCAGTATGAAGCATGTGCTTCTGTGGTTTCTGATAAATTGCACTGCAGCCATGGCTTTGGTCTTTTTGTTTTCGCTTCTGGCTGCTTTAATACCCTGGGAATTCTGGCTTTACAGTGTTAAAAATGAGCACAATATAGAAAGCAGCTACCAGTCTCAATGCATATTGTTCTTGGACTTTACAAGTGGCATCAAAATGGAGCTGGAATTCATTCATCCCATGACTGGAGCAAGAAAAAAGCAAGGTACACAACTAAATCCTCTCCACTGATGGACAAGGTCTGAGCTGTGGGAAGGGAAGGCAAAGCATGGGAAGTTGATACATGAAGCAAAGCCTTCTGGACTTGGCATGCCTCTTGGTCCTCCTGTGGACTGATGACATCTCTCAAACGGGGATGCAAATTTCCCATGTCACACCTTGCTGTTGAGTACAAATTGAGTCCTATGTGAGGGTAACTAAAATAAACGGTTAGTAGGTGTACTAAACAGGCTTTGGGCTCCACATCACATCTATGGAAGACAGGCATACAAATACTTTCTTTGGAATTAAAGCACATGCAGCTGATCGTCTTTCAAAGTTTCATTTTTGTGGCTTGCTTTTTCTTTTTCCCTTAGAAATGTAAAGCTATAATCAGATGGAGTAGTAGGTCATAGGGTTTCATTTTCATGGAGAAGGAGAAAGGTGATAAAGACATTTTTTATTCACAGAGAATGTTATCATGCAGCATGAATGGAGACTGGAGCTCATTTAGCCTTTCTCTGCAGCCTGT
The DNA here is from genome assembly GCA_013399455.1 of Anthoscopus minutus. Lineage (NCBI taxonomy): Eukaryota > Metazoa > Chordata > Aves > Passeriformes > Paridae > Anthoscopus > Anthoscopus minutus. The sequence goes on along the minus strand of VWYI01013692.1, from coordinate 33,697 downwards.
CAGAGCTGTGCTTTACAGAAGAACGTGTTAGAATTTATGAAAGTTTCATTACTAGATTTGTCATTCAACATTTGTCTGTTGTGAGAAATACAAACCTGCCTTAATTCTGGACATTAAAAGGCATATCTCCTTACTCTTAGGTGCCAGACCTTTGTGTCTGCAGCCCGCCCGAGGTAACAGACTCAGGCCTCACTTCTGAAACTGGGTATGGATTTCCAGCTGGAAGTGGGGAAACAGGGCTGAGGTCTCCTCCATATTCATATTCTAATACATATTCTACATATTCTCCATATACATATTCTAATACATATTCTCTGTGTGGGGCTGCCTAGCACTGAGTGCAGAACCCTGCATTTTAGCCTTTCTTGCCTTTTTTTTACACTACCAGAGCTGTTGTGTGCTGCAACAGTGTAAGAAATGCAGCAACTTGCGGTCTTAGCCCTGTGGCAGATGCCTCTTGCTCCTCTGGCTTTGGAGATGCCTCACTAACTAAGCCTACAGTATCAATTCTTGGGTGGCAGCCTGACAAGAAGTTTTGGGATGTCACTCAGAGGGCCTGGTACAGCAAAAGTGTCCAAGGCTTAGCCCCAGTGCTCAAGTCATAGCCCTCAAAGCCAAAGGCAAAGTGTGTCCAAATGTCAGTGAGTACATTAGGATGCTCCTGAGGGTTGGAGGAACTCCAGTGGTTGATGAAATAGGTTCTGAAGGGTCACCTGGTAAAGGAAAAACTCACCAATTTTTACCTTGCTTAGAAAATAATGTATGTCAAAAACAAGATAAAATTCTGCCTTTGCTCAGCAGCTGACATTTTGAAATGAGCTCTTTCATTCTCTTGGGGAAAAAAAGAAAGGTTTGCTAGAGGAGTTGTAGAGAGATCTGCCTCTAAGTGACAACTGTGGCAGAGTGCTGAGGCACCTTGACCTCCTGAAAACATTTAGGAGGCTACGCACAATGCAGGGGATTTGAACACAACTTCCAGTAATTCGGCTCCTGCTGTGTCCTCTCTAGAAGTGATACTGCATGAAGGGTCAAAGCAGGAAGGCAGGACACACTGAAAGACTGAGGAACGGGAAAGAGGCACATATTTTCCTGTTTCCCACACATCTAGTTCCAGATGTTTGAATAATTCTATCGTGGTCCCCATACAATTATGCCTCTACTCTCTGTGAGACGTATGGCATAGGATCCACAAAGTATTGGGGAACCTTCCACTGGAGACCATTCTGTGGGCACACAGGATTAGTCCCATGTTAAATATTTTTTGGAAGATGGCATTTGAGCTAAATGTATTGCGTTTAGCCTCTGCTGAGACTGCAGGGTGTTCTTCCCCTGCGGTGCGATGATGTCTGCAGCAGCTACGCTCTGCAGCTCTGCAGCCTGAGCCTACCAGCAAAACTGGGTCCCAGGATGGCTGGGACCTGTGTACATCCTGTGAATCCTGTGTACATCTTCCTAACCTGATCACTGGGTTTGTATGCTCAAGCCATCAGTCAAATTTAAATGTGTCAGTCAGGAAAACTCTAGGAGTGTAGGATACAAGCGAGGGCAAGCTTTATTCAAAAACATATAGGTTGGCTGTGGTTAGATCACTGGGGAAGCCTGTGGCTTGTCCACATTTTATGTTAAGTCAGGCTTAAAATCACATTAGTTAAAACAAGCTAGCTAACACATTTGCAGATGGAAACACTTTTCCTATTCTGATGTGTCTAGAGGAAACAGTTTCTTGTCTGCAGTAGTGAATAATGTTTTGCATTTATTTGCTCATGCTATTTATTCTTACAATAAGAATAAGCACCTGAGTTATCACATGCCTGTGAGGCACTGGCACTCAGACATCCCTGTGATGATCAGGTTAATCATTTCAACAAAACAAAACTGGAAGGAGAAAAAGAGTTATGTTTTCAGTTTGCCTAAACCCTCTAATGGACTGATTGCACTTGTGTCCCCATATGGGACACTCACTTAAGAGTTGGATTCAGTGATCCTTGTGGGTCACTGCCAACTCAGAATATTCTGTGTGTATGTGTGTGTGTGTGTGCGTGTGTGTGTATGGAAGAGACAAGGCTGGAGGAAAGAAAGAGGGTCCATCAGGAAAGTGGGGACCATCTCCTTTGGCACAGACATAGATGGCTTTTGGCGAGCGTGAACCTGGCCAGCTGCACCAGGTCTGCCCAGCTTGGCGCCAGCCTCCTGGGCCTGGTCCTGGTCCTCTGCTCTGTCTGTGGGACCATTCCCAGGGGGGAGCTGGAGTGCAAAAATCCTCTGCAGCCCTCTACAGTCCTCTTCAGCTGCCATTTTTATGGTGTACTTTGAGATGTCTGTTTTCAGGTTTGATCTCTTGGGTGATCAGTGCAGCTTGGCAGCCCTGCAAAACCCGGAGGGGCAGCAATTCGCAGTGCAAGGGGGCAGTGATGATTGTGGGTCAGCAGAGTTAGCTGCTGCACTGCCCCAAAGGTAGTGTGTTCTCCTGTGGCTCCTATCCCTACTTCTGTCTCACTCTATAATAAACAGTACAGACATTAGGGTTTTCCAATCAATTAAGCAAAGCATGTGTTAAACAACTTATCTGGGGGATTGAATTGCCTTTCTGAGCCTTTCTTTTTTAAAAGACTTGATATATCTCTAGCACAAGAAAAAGAAATGGTGTAGCAATATAAAGCAAAAAGGTATTGGGAAGCTGGAAGCCAATCAACATATATAAGAACTCTCACCAGTTTAATTACCTGTGTGCCATACTGCTGAGAAATTTGGAGAAGCTTTCAAATTTTACCATTATGTCCTATCTATTTCTTAATGTGCTGGCTGCCCAGACAGGGGCACCATTTTCTCTACTCTGATTTACACTGACAGTGATTATATGAGTATCTTCAGGTGGTACACTGAAAATCTTACTTCCCAGAGAGCAGTGAGATCTTTTCTTGCCATCATCTTATTTATACCATTGCTTGCCTGGTTTTTGTTCTCAGGAATATACTTCATGTGTTTTCTACTTCTTCGTTTTCCCTTCCCAACCGTTTGATTTGTGTGTTGGTAGCAAATTATTCTTATTTTCAGGTTACACGCTCTCGGGAGTGGGGAAACTCTATGGTTTCAGGAGGCTAAGATGACATTAAAAAGCAAGTACTGGAAATAGAAATATATGTCATACCAACTTGCATGTATAACATTCAGAGCTTGCAAACTAAACCAGTGCATGCACAGAGTCAACATTTGGGTCAGCTGTTTTCAAGGCTGATGTCTACTGGAGCAAATCTGGGTTGTTCTTGAGATAGGCATTGTCTAACCACATCTCCTCAGGGCCTCTGCCCCGCCAGCCAAGGTGTCATGAGAATTTAGCAAGGGACTTAACAAAGTCCAGGCTCATCTGTAAGCAGGAAAGTGGGACAGGGCTGTGCTGATGCTGGTGCTGCAGGCCAGAGGGACACTCCATGATTGATGTACACAGAGTCCCAAGATCTTGCAAGTTTTTTTGTGTGCGGCACTTCTGGGCACTCGCAGGCCGCCTATAACCGGCTCTTCTGTTATATTTAAATATAAGTTAAACTGCACTGCCCCGAAGGTTCCCTCTTAACTGCAAGCATAGATAGTATGGTTGGAAGATGCTGCGGTGACTGCTTCACCTTTTAAATGAAGCTGTTTATAAACCATTCATAATTTTTTTGGTATTTGTTATAAGCAGTTTGCAGCATCTCCATAGCTCAGGGCAGTTGTGTTTCCATCTGTTCTGCCTGCTGTATGTTGTCAATTCTGGATTTGGCGCTGTGAAGGAAAACTGGCATACGACAAAGAGGAAGCAGGACCCACGTTGATTGACAGAATATTTTCTCAGTGGGAAAGCGCAGTGTACTCAGGCATAAAAAAGGATAATCCAAAGGATATTTATCTCTAGGGATCTAAATTATATTAGAAAGTATACAAACAAAGATCTGGTTTCTCTCTAGATGCCATGGGCTCTACACATTCTTATGCTCTCCTTTAAGACAGATCATTGCTAAAGGAATGAATAAGAGAAAAAGTCTTTGTTGGTGAATTCCCTAGGAATTCATTATCATTCTGTTTTGAGCCTTTGCATGCATTCCTGGAAGCATTACGTGTCACATTACCCTTATGTGTAGTTGTGAAAATGTGGAATTTAAACACAGTTTGTCCAAGATAATTTTTTAGGTTGCTGTAACTGTACCACTGAACCAGTATGTGCTGGAAGGTGCTCAGTCCTCACTCAGAACGTTTTGTTTCTTTTTGTTCTGGTCCTTAGCTTAGGTAAACACAAGATAAGGTAAGTAGGTTGGTAGGTAGGTAGGGAAACCTTTGGGGTGAAGAAGCAGATGGTACAAAGCTGTAAGGAAGTTTAATGGCTTAGTGCTTTACTGGCCTTCTGGAAGCTGTAGTGCCTGTACATGGCAAAACAGATGGTGGCACTGTAAAAGTGACTGGCACTTCTGCATGCAAAGCTTAGGATATGGCATTTTTGCCCCTAAACTTTGTTTTTGGATACATTGATGTACTTGCCATGGATTTACCAAGGGCATAAAGAAAATCATTCTGACTGGCAAATGGCTGTGTTATTGTTTGTGTCAGTGCCATCCTGGCTCATGGAAAGTTCTTTGAACTCCTGTTAAATCTCATTGTAGCCAAATAACTTTCATAAGTTTTTTGGAAATTTTCTGAACAGTTGTAAAAAGTGGAAATGTGAAAACTAAAATTATTGAGAGCATTCAATATCACTGAGAGGCCATACCCAGCAAGTGCACTCTGAGCTGAAACAGATGGCACACTGCTCTCATCTTGTCTTCATGGATTGAGAAAAGAACCTCTTGGAAACAGTTATTGTCTCTCCTTTCCCCCTGGCCCCGCCCTTAGTGTTAGTTTCTGCTGGAGTGTTTCATTGCTGTCACTGTGAGCACACTGGGAGCTCAGCACTGAATCAGTGTAGCTTCTGAGGGATTTGGAGAGTGGACACAATCAGCACCTGTCCTACATGATAAACAAAAGGGACCCAGTTGGGAGGATGAATAGAAAGTTATGATATCCAGGCTTGTCCTAGCCTTACCCTTTTTTGTGGTTATCTGCCAGTGGTCACCCTTCAGGGGTTTTTGAAAAGGTGCCTGGGATTTTATCTGGAGTTTGAGCAGACCTTTATTTATGTCGCCTGGTAGTCTTACACTGAATGTTCGTTCCTTGCCCTCCATCGTATGGCTCTCTGCTTGGTCATGTTGTCTGGGCTGTCAGGTTTCCCCATGGGAGGAAGACAGTAAACTTGGTGTTGCTCTTTCTGTCCATCACCTTTTTTCCTGAATCTCCTGGTGCTCAGGAGCTGTCTTCACCTGCTCCAAGGAAGGACATTTGCAGCACTGTCAACTTGGAGGGCTACCACCTAAGAGTGCCACTCTCCCTCCAGCTGGACCTTTTACTCTGCTGACACCAGAATGGCTTTGCTACTCCCTTTCAGATTGTGGTTACACAACACAGCTGAGCCAGTGCACTCATCTGGAACACTCACCCAAAACAAAGCCAGTAGTTTTCCACTGGGATTCAAGCTCCCATTTCCATACTAAGATGGGTACAGAGGAAGCAAAGGTTAAAGAAAGGTAGAGCAGATGAGAAGGAAAGGGACTGTGCCTGACCACAACAGTGAGACATAGCCTGACCAGCAGCTTGAGGGGGGTGATTCTCTCCCTGTACTCCACTCTCATGAGACCACGCCTGGAGTGTTGCATGCAGCTCTGGGAGCCCTGGCATAAGAAGGATGTGGACGTGGAGCTGTTGAAGTGAGTGCAGAGGAAGGCCATGAAGGTGATCAGAAGGATGGAATACGTCTTCTATCAGGACAGGTTGAGAGAGTTGAGGGTGTTCAGACTGGAGAAGGCTCCAGGGAGACCTTATAGCACTTTCCTGTACCTGAAGGAAGCCCACAGGAAAGCTTGAGAGGGGCTTTTTTCACATGTAGTGACAGGAAAAGGGGGTAATGGCTTTCAAATGAAAGAGGGCAGGTTTAGATTAGATGTTCAGAGGAAATTCTTTACTCTGAGGGTGGTGAGGCACTGGAGCAGGATACCCAGAGAAGATGTGGATGCCCCATTCCTGGAAGTGTTCAAGGCCAGGCTGGATGGGGCTCTGAGCAACCTGGTCTAGTGGAAGGTGTTTCTTTAAAGGTCCAGGAATTAATTTCAGGGAATAGAAGTATCCATATTCATAAATAAAGCACTGGCCTGAATTTGTGCCCAGATTTAATCAGAACCAAACCCCTGTTTCTAAGATGAAATACCTTTACAGCAGAGGAGGAAATACCATAATGTCCCAGTATTCACTGACTCATGACATTCTAGCTCAGCTTTGTATACTGAAAAAATTCAAAGTGTTTGACATAGACTTAAATAAACATTTAGCCTTTTGGTGCTCCATCCAAGTAGAGCCCAAGGCAGTACTTGAGACTTATCCATTCATAACTGTGAGAGGCATGTGGGACCTTCCTTCAGAGTCATTCCAGCTTCATCAGCTGTGGTTTTTAGTGCTAGCAATAAAAAAGGCGCTTTTTTTTAGTTACTTTCAGGTTTTTACCTCCCAGAATGTCTCTATCATTCTGGCTTCTTTTTGGGGGGGTATTTGGTTTTTTCCTCTCCATTTTCAGGGGTTTTAAGCTTAGTAATGTGAAAACCAAACTAATGTCTCAGCTAGACATGAACTTGTACATGAGATTTTCTGTCACAACACAAAGTGCAGCTTGGTCTTGATGATTTCCGATTCCTGAAGTATGAGAAATTCAGATTGAGCTACATGCTTGTATATATGCAAGCCATATTTTGCCAAGAGGAAAGGAGATTTCCCTCAACAACGTATAGCTGAGTATCTGAGTTTCTCAGGCTAAACCTCTGTAATTTCTAAATTAGAAACTATGGCATGTTGGAGGAGTTAGAGAGTGCTAGGCATACAGTGTGCTCCAGGGAAAACAACATTGCTTTATCATGAGCTTTTGCTGCACTCTTAGAGAACAAAGCTGGGGAAAGAAAGAGGCTTGTTTATGGTTGCACTGAGTAACACAGCTATCAGGAAACATTGTATTACCTACACAGAAAGTATTGCTGTGGATATTTACGTTCCCTCATAACGTTTGTAGATGCCTTCAGACTTTGATAAAGTTGTGATTCATTTCTGGAAACAGATCTCCCATGTTTCTCACGGTTGTGCTAATTTATCTAATGTTTAAAGGCATCTCCCCCATTGATTTTGAGGGTAGATATTGCCTTCTGAAAATGCCTTCCTGCATGCATATTTGTGCAGAGAGTATTCTACAATTTTTAATCTGAAAGGATCAGATCCTTATGCTTTGAAAATTTTTAGAGGTCTCTACTTCTGCTAAGAAGTTTGAAAATATAAAGGATGGAAGTTAACTTCAGTTAACTTCACCAGAAGAATGGTCTGTCTGTGAACCCTAGAACAGAGAAAGGTTAGAGAAAATGAGCTGCTAGCGTATCGATTTCCCTTGTCTAAGAAAAGGTGTTTTAAACATAAATCAACATAGTATCTTTAAAGTGAGCAATTAAAATCCAGTTTACTTCACACAACTTGTGTAATTGCCTGTGCATCAGTATTAGAAGCAGAACAGAAAATGCTTTATTTTTATTTTTAAGAAATCCTAAAGAGGCCTTTAACATCGTATTATAGAGCATTGGCAGATAGAACCCCATAACTTAAACACTGAGACCTTAAATTAAGCTGTTAATAGTGGGGTTTTTTTCAGAAATCAGATGGTATTTAGAATCCACCAAAACAGAAAAAAAAAATTTTTGCATTGAAAAGAAAGGTGCAGATGCCTTGTATTTACTTTTTTTCTGGCACAGTGAACTAGATGGCTTGTGAAGACAACTCTATGCACTGTTGTTTCATTTCAGTTTTAATAGTGGAAAATGCATACTAAATTTGTAGTCTTCTACTCATTATATTTGCTTCTCAGGTTATGCTCTCATACTAACCCTAGGTGCCCCCATATTCTTTTTCAGGCTGGATTAATTTTTCCCTCAGCGTACCATCGAGAGAGGTGCTGTCTCAGCTAATAAGCAAATCATTCCATGAGCAGCCAAACTAACAATGCCTGCTTTCCAATGGATGCCTGACTGTTGGTTGATTGACTTTTAACTGAATTAAGCTGCAGCTGCAATGTGTGTGCATCCCTTAGCAGCCTCTCCAGCCAAAGTTGTTCCCTCATGAGGTTGCTCTGTTGTTTAGAAGTACATGGTTCAGCTGAAGCTTTCCCACTACACAAGAACTCAGAAAGAGTGTTGCTCTCTTTTCCTTCTTTCTGGCTCTCCTGGCTGGTGTGGATTTACCTCCATCTCCTCTGCTTGGCCATCGTGTTACCTTGGAACTCTATTCTGCTGCCTCAGATTTGGCTTAAAGTGCCCAGCAGGCTTCACGTCCCTAGGACAGCTAGAGAAGCAGGCAATTTGTAGCATCACATAATCTCAGAAAATCAGGCTAAAAACTGAAAAACAGAAATCCAGATTGGATTGGGGAAATATTGGGAAGAGTTCATGTTTGAATTTTTCTTCCTAAGAGTGGGTGCTTTATGGGACTTAAGCATTGTTTGCCAACCCAGCGGAGAAGCCAATGACCATGACAGCAGGAACAGCAAGATGTCCGTGTCTGCTCAATTAAAGGCAAGTTTACACCCCAACTAGGACTATGCCTACCATATGCAACCATCATTGTGGTTGTTCTCAGCCTTTAGTCCTGAAGGTGTTTTTTTATTAAGTACTAAATATACTCACCAGAGCAGAAAGAGTATCCATCCTGCCAGTAGTAGAGCTGGGAAGGAGCAGTGTGGATTCCTGCTCCAGTGAGCATGTGCTTTATAGAAAAGTGGAACTGTTCCAGTACATAAGCAAATAAATAAATAGCATCCACCTCCTGTGTGCTCACAGCTATCCCGGGACAGGAGAGATGTGAACTTGGGTCATCTGATTTTCGAATGCGTGTTCTGCTCTGGAGTGATTTAACCCTCCATCTCTTTTCATTCTGGAAGTGATGCCCAATTTCTCCCCTGAATATGGCCTTTCACTTAAACATGCCACAAATGAAATTACAAACTACATATTTGATCCTAAAATGGTACGTGTACTTGCTGGAATTTCACCATAGCCTCACTGTGAATGTATTTTTTATGCACGTATATAACCAAGCCAAAAAAGCCTCCTTGATTGTGGTGGGGTTTCTTCCTTTCAAAATCCTTTTGAACCAAGTTCTTACATAGTTATTATATACCATTTCAGGACACATTTTTCCCTGCTGGTTTGAGAAGAAAGAAATTTTTAAATGTTAGCATTAATGGCATTCAGGTTTTATAATGGTGAATGGTTAATACATTGCTGAACACGCCCTGGATTTCAGAAGTGATTTGCACAAGACTTTAGAAATAGGCACTTCCTACGGAGGAAGAAGAAAATTTAATGTAGTGGTGTAGCAAATATGTAGCTATTAGGCATAGAATCACAGAATCAAACAATGGTTTGAGTTGGAAGGGACTTTAAAAGCCATCTAATTCCAACTCCCCAGCCACAGGCAGGGATACCTTCCACCAGATCAGGTTGCTCAGAGCCCCATCCATCTTGACTTTGAACCCTGAGAGGGTTGAGGCATCCACAGCGTCTCTGGGCAACCTGTTCCTGTACCTCACCACCCTCACAGTAAGAAAATTCTTCTTGATATCTATTCTAAACATTCCCTCTTTCAGTTTAAAGCCAATTCCCTCTTGTCCTGTTGCTACATGGCCTTGTGAGATGTTCCTCTCCAGATTTTCTGTATCCCGCTTGTAGCTACTGGAAGGTGTTATAAGGTGCCTATAGAGCCCTTTTTCTCCCAGCAGAACAACCCCAATTCTTTCAGCCTGTCTTCAGTAGGATGTTATCAATTGTGGTCCTACCCCTTTTGTGACAGTTCCTAACAATGCAGTTAGTTTTCAGCTCACTTGTTTGAACAGCTGCTGAATTTAGAAAGGGTATTGTTGTTCTTTTAAATGTGCTCTGCTCTGGCAGAACTTCTCCTAACCCATAAACTGGAATAATACCTTTGAGATCAGCAAGCTTCTTTAGATTTACAATCAAGTAACTGAGATAAAAGTCTGGCCCAAATACTCAGTCCCCCAGGACTTTCCAAACCAGATAATAACCATGCAGTGAACTACTTTAGGAAGAGGGAAAACATTGAGTATAGTTTGTTTTGACTTAAGGAGCATGGTATATCTTCTTTTAGGACTCCTTTTTTACGTATTTTGGTCCACTACTATTTCATTTATTGTTTTTACATGCTCAGATATTAGTGAATGGGACTCCTAGGGAAATTGTTTAAATCTTGGTTTACAGACTAAAGGCTGTAGGAGAAAATGACACTTTGTAAATGCCATAAATTCAGATATTTTTTTAGACTGCCATGATAGAATTGCTGTTAGTAGGTCTGCTTGCTCTTTTAATTATATATTTTAAAGAAAGCATTTTAAATGACCAGTATCTCATAATTTCTTCGTCTAGTGTATAATTTGAATAATATAAAGGAATTAAATTCCTCTGAGGTTAAAGGCAGACAAGGATTTGAAATATTGCCTGGAGATAAGTTGGGCTTTCCTGTTAATGGGACTCATTTTTATGCAGGGAATTGCCACATTCAAACAGACACCCTTTCATTTTAATGTTCCTTTTTGTTCTTCAGACTCTGAGTGACAACATCCTAAAAGAGCAATGTGTGGTAGATGATTAAAAAGGACAAATATTCCAGACAGCATCCTGAATTACCTTCTGAGCAGCACTGATGATTGCTTGAGCCCTCTCTGTGGCTGCAGAGAATTCAATAAGCTGTAATTGAAACAAATATGGGAAAAAGAAAAAATATGCTTTGTAGATTATCTATACTTAGAGCTAAATTCAAGACCTGGTTTCCTCTGGGCATTTCTGGATGTATGTACTCACCTGATGGTGACTTAGAGGCATTTCCTTTCGCTGTCAGGAATCAGCAGACATCTGCAAGCAGAGTGAGTGAGTGGCAGCAGAGGGGATGCACTAAGACACTTTCATCTAATGTGTTTCATTATCTAGATCACATTTTGAATGGCCATTACAAAGTAATTCTGTATGATCTGTGCATTGTGGATAACAAAAAATGGTTATTAGTGGGATTCATTAAGCAGCAACTAAATTTCTTCCTTTGTGAAAGCAGTTAATAATTTTTAATAAAATATTTCCCCTAAAAATATGGAAGAGATCTGCAGAGATAAGGAAGAGAAGGTATGTACAAGAAGGCAGTGTGTTGCTTACATCTATTTAGTGCTTGTTTTTATCTCATTTTTTCCTTGCTAAAAAAATAATTGTCTCCCATGAATTTCAGTGGGATCACTCCTGGAGCAAAGTATTATGGTGAATGATGTCCAGCAGAATTCAACTGTCCCAACATGAAATTTTATCAGGCCGGTTATGTCTATTCATCTTTTTTTTTCCTATTACAGAAGGCATCAGGAAGTTGACCTGTGGTACAGGGATGTGTACAGGGCATCTTGGCCTGTTTTGACTACTGAGAAAATCTGTCCGTGAGAGTAAACTCACAGAAGACAAGAACAGTAATTCTTCAGATGGTGCAAGCCCTGTGCCACCATCATTGTTGGTTTCTGAAAGCTGATAGAGGGTTCTATATCCCTCTCTCTTCACAAAGGATTTGTTTTAATTATTAGGTCTGGAATGTCTGTGTTATGTGAAAGAAAGGACAAACTTGTTTTGGAAGACAACCTTGGTATTGCTACTTGTTCCTCTGCATTGTACATGTATACAGTCCCCTGGGATTTCCCAAGTGATGCTTGGCAGGCCACAGAGATGCAGTAAATGGCTCAGGAAGCATATTCAGGTGGCACAGCATGCTCTGGTAGCGATGTTTTACCTGCAGAAGAACAACTGTGTTTGGATGGGGCAACATTGATGCTTTACAGGCTTTTACCCTGATTTTGATGGGAAAATGCTTTAACATGCAGACATAACAGTAATTTTATCTAATCACTTAAATTAAAAAGGCACATGTACCCTGAAGCCTTTTGCAAATATTTGAGGCACCTGGGATATAATCTGAAAATACCCCCATCAAAAGTGGCACTTAGGCAACTGAAGCGCAGGAGTGACCTTTGCAATAACTCAGCAAACGAGACAAATAGAAAGCTGAAACTCCTGTCTTGCCAGCAGCTCACCTCTCTTTCCACAAATAATCTATTCATAAAATGCTGCCGGGAGGGTAAATTGTGTGGTACATATTTCATTTCCTCTGTCTTAAGTATATCTTAGCAGATGCCCTGTAGTTTCAAATAGATGCATTTTTTTTCAGATTAAGCACTTCCTAAAAGTAATGGTCCTTGATAGCAAAACTGGAGAATGATTTGCTGCTTGATTAGAGACCAAGTCCATGAAAATAACCCTTTTGATAGATGTACTGTATTACTGAGTGATCCTTCCCTGCCCGGTCTTTGCATGACTTGGTTTGGCAAATAACACTGATTGTGGGTGGACTGTGACAGTCCAACAAGTGGCACATCCACTAGAATAAATCATAGCCCAGAAGCATAAGTTTAACAAAAACACTCCGTTGACTAGTTCCGATAATTTCTGTCTTTCTTTCATTTCTTTACATTAATTGCCTTGCCTCAAAAATATTTTATTTTGTAACAGGTTGTATGTAGGAAATGTTGATATAGTTCTTCTTACATTATATAAGTCTTTCCTTTCAGCCTTAGTAGATTTCTGGTCTCTTCCCAGACTTTCAGTATTTTGCTGTTCATTGGTGGCATTCAAAATAAATAGGGTGTTTGGCCCTTGAGAATTCAAAATACGGGCAAGTTCAGTAAATAATTATTAAACTTTATTAAACTCTGATTCACTTTGAACTTAAGATGTGTGAACTTCAAAGGGTCAGGCTGGATGTACAGCTAGTAGTTCAGCAACCTACACAATATTCTTTAAATTGCCAAAGGCAGCTGGAAATATTGTGAGATCAAGCTCTCTTTTATGCATTTTCCATATTTTCCTTTTTTCACCTTGCAGTAACCTAGAGAAAATTATGTACGGGAGGCAAAGAGAAGGAAATATTTCTTTCAGTACTTGTGAAACTCAGCATTAGTTCAGATCTGTCTTGAATCTAGCAGTGGCTGAAGAAATCTTTATTTTTTGTAACCTTTCTGTAACATCCTTATTTAGATCTTTCAAGTTCCTGGATCTCCATAAATCTGAGGGAACTTGCTGAAAGACAAGGCTGCAGGACTTGCAAACACCAATCCAAGACAATGTTCTTGGCATCTCCAGGCTTCTCCCAGGACTCAGCAATGGCCAGGCATTAGATGCTGATTGAAATAGATAAGTCTCTGGGGGGAAAAAACCCCAACTCTGCTTCAGTTGATAAGTCCTGAGATGGAACATTTTCCTTTGGGGGATGAGAAGCATTTAATCTTTTGTGGCCTGGAGCAATCTGGAACAAATCTATTCCACAATTCCCATACGCCAAGTACACCTTCTATCTCCCCCCCAACCAAAGAGCTTTGCTCAACTCTATTAAACAATTCTCTATAAATTGCCATATTGACACACTTCTCATTTATCTCAGCTGGAGTTTTTATTTGGGACATGTGTTTAGAAGAACTCAGATCTTCTCAAAACTATTGGTCACCCAGATTGAGTGATTCTTTGAGCACTGTCTGGTGAGCAGGTTAGCAAGTTAATTTTCATGCTGTCGACTCACAGTGTTTGATAACCTAACCTGTGACAATTTCAGAAGCCTAATAAATGGTGCTTCAGTTTTATTTACTGATATTTCACTCAAATATGAATGGAATCTGACCACAGAAATATTAAATTAGCTCTATCATGCCCTTCTCTGTCAGAAGGAGGTGAATTATGAACAATAAATAAGTGCTGAATGAAATGCTCTCAGAGCACTTTGCACTATGTCTATGGTTTATTAGAAATGAAGCAATTCCACTTCATCTGTCCTGTCCAAGTTCTCCAGATCCCTGAGGCCTTATTAAGGGAAAATTGGTCTTCCGTATCTCAAATGAATGATACACAAAACAGGAGGTTTTTAAAAAATGTGAATTTTTAAAGCTCAGATTCCTTCTCTTAGTTCCTTAGGACACAAGAGGCAGATAAATACTTATTACATAAAAGACACAGATAAACCCAAAGCATAATATTGGCAAAACTGGAAGATGTAGATCTACATGAACTGGAGCAGTCTTTTTGGGAGAAAAACTGGACAGGAGCAGCGGGGGCTGATAAAAAAGCACTGCTTTGAGTAGACTGCAGTTAATTGGAGAATGCAACTCGAGCAGCTGAAGGATAAACAAGCTAGAGGGTTGTGCATTCATTCATTCCTTCACTCAGGATTTTGGGGCAGAGAGGCTATTATGCTGGAGGCTATATGTGCAGCTATTATGCTGGAGATGAGGAAGTACACAGGAGGAAGATGTCTGGTCTGAATAGACTTTATTGCAGTCCTTCTTCTGTTGCCTTGGCAGCAGGTGCTTCAGGAGTTGCTGTCCTCCCCATCCTGCAATAGCTCTGCCTCCCACTGCAGGAAGAATCAGCTTGGCTTGGGGCTTCCCCTAAAGTGCCAGATCTCCACAGCTCTCCAAAAATGATCAGGTTCCTCATCTCTGTCAAAGGCAGTCAGATGAGTGAGTCAGATGAATCAGTCTTCTGGTTCTTCTCTACATGGTACTGCATCAGGGTAATTATAACATTTCACGGGGCAGCATAAATGGTGAGAAAGGCATGATGAACTGTTGCTCATGTTACAAGGAGTGTGGGGGTGGCAGAATGAATGGTACTATTGGGCGGCCACACGTTGGGCGCCAACTGCACAGTGGCCAGAGCTCTGATAGCTCTAAACACCCCGGCCTTGCGCCGAGAGTGGGACACACCCTGTGAGCAGGGTGGCCCAAGGTGCTGCCAGAGCAGGCAATGGCTCTACAGCCTTTTTGGCTGTCAGTCTGTGCTCTGAGGAGGCAAGGACGAGGGGGAGGCCTTTTGTTACAAGTGGCTTTATTTCTTCTGATGGAAGTAACTGCAACAGCAAAAGGCGGCGATACAGGGTTTGCAGCAACTTAAGAATGGGGGAGGTCCAAGAGGGGGTACCCAGTCTCTGACTAATTGAGGGTACCCTGGGGAGGAGTAAAAGTGGGATTCACAAAAGCATAATCCAATGGGGAAAGCAGGGGGGAGGGACTAGGTCACAGGAACTACTAGGACGTGGAGTTTTAGGGGATTTCCAAAGGGGATTTCCAGGCAGGCACTTGGCACAAAGGAAGATTGACAAGGAGCTTACTGGAGTAAGGGGCATGCATTGGATAGATTGACAGTGGGATAGTAGGAGGGTACAGGCTAGGACTAAACCATTAACCTGGGAAATACCATTAACAAAAAACCTCACTGGGCGGGGAAATGTTGGACTTGCTATGGGGCAACCCCCACCGGCTTCAGAAGGTCTCTCTCATCAATGGGGCACTGCTGCTGCTCGGGTTGGAGGCTCATACACACCTCTTTCACACTGTTCTAAATTTACCAATCCTATTTCACCTATGTCCAGTGAAAGTTACCAGAATTTAAAGATTTATGAGCTTTGTGAATGACTAGTTCTTTCCTATAGTGGACTCATACTGCCTCTTTTTAAGCCAACTGATGCAAGTACAGAAGAATGAACATCAGGGAAAGAAGAGGTGTGACAGCCTCCTTCAGCTGCATGAGGGTAGGAGGTTGCAATAGGGCTGAGGAGAGGTGGCACTTCGTTCTGTCATGTTTCCTGGGGCAGAAGGAGATGCCACGCATTGGCTTTGTCTGGTCACTGTCCATTTGTCTCTCTGTGTATTGTTTGGACCAGGAGTGTGCATTTGAAGTGTTTCATCCAAGCATCCTGCTTGACTGTGCTTTGGCTCTGTCACAGGGTAGTCTTAAAGAACACAAATTCAGTACTTTTCAGAGAAAACTGAGTGGGAAGATGCAGTCTGCCACACATCATGCCCCCAGCTGGTAATGGACATTTAGTGCATGGCTGCAGAGTGGAGACTTGTGTGAGGTAAAGCTCACAAAGCTCCTACAGCATGGTCCTTAAGTCCTCAGCACCAGCATGTGCTGATGTAAGCAGACACTTGCAAAGTGCCCCCATGAACTTTCAGGGTGTGCAACTGAGTTGGCTGAGTCTTGCTTTTCCACAGGATGAAAATTAGTTCCAACTTCTTGAAGAGTCAGGGAATTATAAATTGAGGAATGGGGAAGCTGATCTGCATTTTTTAAAACCCTTTGGTTTCTCCTCTTGATTTTTTTTAATCACCCGAATATATACATGTAACATTTGAGACTACAAAGTAGAATTGATGGGTACATAGCCCTTGTCTGTTACTTATCAAAAGCTTGAGCTATTTAATTCTTCTTAAAATAAAAATAGAAGTGGCAACTTTTACACTAGCTTACGTAGAGTCTTTTTTTCTAAGTCAAGTCAAGAACATAAACATTAATTGCATTCATGTATGTTTCCCTGCTATGACGTTAAGTGAGGGCGGAATAAGAAGGATTTCTCTGGCAGAAAGAGAATTTTCAGCCTGTGATTAACATAAATCAGGAATTCAAATCTGGGTGGCTCCCAAGTGAACCAATTAAAGCATCACAGAGCCCTAGATCACCCTGTCTTTTAGACTTCCAAGTGAAAATGCAAATAAAACTGCAATGTGGTTGTATGGGTTAAGTCACAGCTTTTAGGAGAGGACTGAGCAAGAGAGATTGGCTATTTTGTCCAGCTGAAGAGCTAATTCTTGTCACTGTGACACTGAGCTTCACCCCACTTCCTCAGTAAAGCTCCTTTCAAATGCCTTGGCCTATTTCCATGAATGAGGACAGCCAAGTCAACCCTGTTGAGATGACCAGGTCACCAGGTCTTTGCCAGGGGATGCCCTTCACTCTGAAAGTCTCTTTACTGTTTTGATTTTCCCTACCTCTCTCCAACTTTTGTGATATGCTTCAAAATGTACATTGGAAATCCATCCTGTCCAAAAGAGTGGCTTTCTAAACCAAGTCTCATTCAGCACAGAAAATTAAGTAGAGTGTATTCTCAAAGTGTTTTTAATTCAGCTGTGATGGAAATGGATCATTGTGAAGGTCATCACCTTGAGGAGATTTTAAACCTCAAATTGGTTGAAAATATGTAGTAAATGTTTCCTTAAAGTGGAGAGATCTACTGCAGTGTGAGTGAAAACGCTTAAAACTCTTGAGTCAGATTTCAAAATTAGTACAAATGTGTTTGCTGTATCCCCAAATTAATGCTGTGTGGAAGTAAGAAGTAACTTTGAAACTGAAACAGAGCCAAGGCTGGCTTTGGAGTAATTTAATTCCACAGCTAGCTATAGGCCTTCCAGTTATTGAAAAACAAATGTGGCATGCTTACCACCTTTTATGTGATGGGGAAAGTGACCACCAGGAGGAATCCTGGAAATATTTCTAAAGCTGGAAGCACTCCAAGATGTGGAAATAATTACTGAAGTAAAAAAAGAAAGTTTGGAATACTTTCAAGGAATTAACATAATCTTTCTCAAAACTACAACAACAACCAAAGGAACCAGGAACGAGGAAAATTTGGATCCTTCATATCAGGAGACAGCCAAAGCCCTCAAAGCACATTGGCTGCCCTGAAAGAATATTTATTCAGCTTTCAGCAGATGATTAGCAGAAATGAGACCTAACAGGGCAAAGATCCTCAACGTAGGATCTGCCAAGAGAGTTTGGAATTTGACATTAAACTGGAATAGAAGGAACTATGCTTGGTTTAGAATGTTATTGAACCATTCAAAGTTCGTGCTTTGAGATACCTTGAATTTTTTCAGATTTTAAATCTGAAAAACATTTGCTATTATTTTAATATGACTCATAAGAACAAGTCAGATGGATAAAGAGAAGTTTATTTCATATTAATGTGTTGATTTTCTGCACAAATGTATTCAGTAGATTAAATTCTTGGAATGGATCAATAACTCCATAGCCTTTTTGTTAGACTTGTACTGTTATCTTCAGAAAAGTAAGATAATTTTATTCCCTGGGAAAATGTCTCTACTATCATCTTAGAATGGTACAAACAATATTTGTAGAAAAGGAACAAGGACCTGAGATTCTTTTTGCTTGACTGCAAAGCTGCTCCTTTGTTCAGCTATTTGTATTTTTTCTGCTGCATTTGGGATTGTTTTCTTGCTGCTGCTCATGGGATATGCTATGGCAGTGTAGGGCTGGCAGGACTGGGGAGCACCTGCTGCAGCCAAAGCAGAAGCCAGTCTGTTGTCCTCCTTCGGATAGTCCTACTCTTTCAGCTTGCATGTAGTGATGGCAAAGGTAAGCCAGAAAATCTCAATAGAGAAGTAGCAGTTAAAATTACTTATTGACAGCTGCTTTATTTATAAGCACTTCCAATGCATCAGGTTAAATATTAAAATTAATTTTAAGAGAGGGAAGAGTCTGGACAAATTGGATTTTTAAAATTCTTTACATTCTAAATTTAAAGAAATTTAGTGAGAGTGTTGTTTTCTGTAGTCACCTTAACTATTTTTCAGACAGCTCTATGTAATTTGGGGGCTCTAAAGTGATTAATTTGCTTTTGTGATGTTCTCCACTCTGTATACATACATAATTCTTAAATTGCTCCTACTTGTATCTCATAGCTCTTCCTCTTTGTCATTGCTGCTGGTCTTGTGTTTAGAAGAGGTAATGTGTACCACAGGAAGCGCAGCATTGTTGCCGGTGTTGTTAAAAAGCTCCACAGCCTCGCCAATGTCACGTGTGGAACCTCACAAGGCTCTGGCTGGGCATTTGCACATCCCCTCAGGTGCACTCTTCTGAGAGCTCCTGCAAGGGACAGTTCCAACCAGCAGCTGACAATGTCTGTCCTGAGAGCTTCCCAGAGAGGGGTTTGACCATGTGCATGGGTGAGCCTTCACACTTGCATTTCATGTGAGCAGTACAGGCAAACTACTTTCTTTACAGAGCAAGGACGTGTGGCTCTGAAATTGTCAGTGGTATCATCCCCACAGAGCCAGCTGCCTTGCAGATATCAGTAATGTGAAGTAGAAATGAGAAGACCAAGGTAAACAAACATAAAGGAGCAAAGAAATGTGTTTCCTGTCCAAGAATGCAGTGTGCTATGGTTAATACAGCTAGGAAAGGTCTGTTGCAAGATTCATCGTCCCTGGGCATATTTCATTCATGTGAATGGTGCTTACACAGCAGATAATTTGAGCTGGTTTTACCTTCATGGCGTTGACAGAGAACTATTTTCATCCCTAAAACAGGTCTTAAACAATAGCCCGATCACATTGCATGCACAAGGTGATCTGCTCAGGGGTCTGCAGGGTTTCTCGGGTTTCTTGCTGCTGTACATATTTGTTATCACAGCAGACTACAGAGTCTGTAATGTAATAGGTACATGACTCCATTCTGTCTACAGACACATTTTTGAATTTGTACATTTTTCCTTTCCATCTTCCTGCTGGCAAAACAACCAGAGATGAATGGTAAAACAGGGCATTTAGCGTGTGGAAGCAGAAGGTGGATAACATTTCTTTGCTTGGTACAAAATCTCATTTTACTTTCAAGGAAACACAGAGCCAAGCCTGATCATTTTAGACCATTTTTACAGCGTGAAGAGGCTTCCTGAAAAGCACCACTGATAGGAAGTGTTGATCTGTAAACCACAGATCTTGCCCTCTGTTCTCTCTGTGAAGTGCTGAAGCCCTGATTCAAGTGCTCCTTACATACACCACATTTTTGCTCACTTCTGTTGTACTCTAAGTGTTCCTTAAAAAACAAAACAAAACAAAACAAAAAAACCCAAAAGACACACACCCCCCCCAAATTAACAAAAATCAAAACAAATCACTCAAAACAAACAAAAAACCATCACCACAGAATAGTTGGGTCAAAGGGGGAAAAAGTCTAAATTTTAAATTCATGTTGCTTAAAAAAGAGATTACAGAAGTGTCTCAGTTATCATCTGTCTCACAATGTGTTTTCTCTTGGATCTGTTCTAAACATCTCTTCCCACATAAGGGCTTTTTTCCCCATCCTCCTCTTTTGCTATTTAATTTAATAAATCATTGGAAAAAATGTGCCATGAAAATTGAAATATGCAGCAGAGTCATATAGGGTGAGAAATGATTGGGGATTTTCACAAGAGAGGGAAATTCTATAAGTAAATACTGGCCTTTCTAATTCTGACTGGTTTTGGTGTGTTTTGAAAAATCAGATTGTGCTTTTTTCTTTCAGTAAAGAGAATCTCTTGGACTAGAAATGAAAATTGTTTACTTCATGGGATGAGACTTATTAACACTTAAAAATAGTAAACAGCAATATTTATCTCCCAGGCGATTGTATGTTCTTGATTAGAGCATAAGATGAGTAGCTGGGGTTTTTAACTATTTCTGTTAACTAAATAAATTTTTAAACCTATGCATGCACTGTGAGATAATATGTTTTTCAGCAAAATTTACCTTCTCCTTTTTAAACAGGAAAAGCACCTGGTGGTATTTCACCACTAAAGCAGACAAGATTTATCTACTCATATCCCTGCAGATGTGAGTTAAAACCTTCTTGATTTTTAAAACTATGTTTGTTTGTATTTAAAATATACACTAAGAACACCAAATTTGATTAAAGAGGGAATTTGCCACTGGCTTTTGCCTGTCCGTGTGGAGAAGAAATGGCTGATGGACATGCCTATATCATGGTCTCCAATGCATTTTCCTCTTCACCAGAGCAGGACCAGAAGGCTGCACTAGTCTCCAAGGGCTTAGTCTTTTATGGAAGTTGAAAACCTGGAGACTCCTGATGGATTTATGAAACTCTGCCCTAGCTGGGAAGAGGGTAGCAT
Organism: Anthoscopus minutus; assembly: GCA_013399455.1. Classification (NCBI taxonomy): domain Eukaryota; kingdom Metazoa; phylum Chordata; class Aves; order Passeriformes; family Paridae; genus Anthoscopus; species Anthoscopus minutus. The sequence goes on along the minus strand of VWYI01013692.1, from coordinate 12,787 downwards.
TTATGTAAGGAATAGTTTGCACTATCAATCTCATAATTTATTAATCTTTTCAGATGTTTCTGAGCAAAATGCACACTGTGCTAATCTGTTTCTAAGTGGATAAGGAGGCATGGGAGCTTGGCATGTGGTCAAATCACATCATCTCAGCAAGTGATTGCCCTTCCTTGAGATGTCAGATGGTGCCTTAACCCTATGACTGGCTGGGCTGGGAGCTGGAAGGGAGGACCAGGGAGGCTTCACCAACCCAAATTAACTGTTCATCACCAGCCCCCAGCAGCACCTGGTCCAGTCCTATGGCTGTACCTCAAGGAGACAAGAGCAGCAAATTTTCTGTAGCAAGTCAGAAAGCTGGTGTATAACCAGTTATGAAAGATGAAGCAAAACAGTCATTCTTCCTTGGGGTGACAATTTAGGGAAACAATGGGGGATTAAAAGGACTTGTCTTCTGTGCATCTTTCCTTTTAAATAAAACTTGCACTCAATGGCACACCCAAGGCATAAACAAAGGATGGTGATAAAAATTTATGACCGAACTTTACAAACATTATTATAAAAATTATTGCTAGATTCTGTGTACACAGAACACTGAAAGGGAAATCTATTTTTATTAAAGTTTGAAATTTGAAAGTGGGAGATACTGCCAATAATTTTTCTACAGTCTGATTTATAAATGAAGTGCTAATGAATAATTCCACAAATGGAACTACATGGAGTAAACCAAGGAGGCAGATTTTTGCTGCTGCTGGTACAAGAATAAATCTGAGTGGGTAAATGTGCTGTGTATTGCCAATTTTTATCATAGTTGGATGTGGAAATATAAATTTGCACAATATTTAAAGAATGTAAGAACTCTGTACAAGAGGGTCAGTGCTCTCCCAGTTGTAGGAACATCCTTGACAGTGCTGAGTCTCCAGGCAGAGTCTCACAGGGCATGCAATGGTCTACACTGCTGCTGGAGAACCTTATTAGCATTCAGTATTAGCAGGCCATAGGAAAATTGTACCCAAATTCTCTTTCCCAGCCCAATGGACAAGCTGTTGTTTGCACGAGCGCCTTTCCCTCTGTCTTTGCTCCTGGAGAAGGTAGGAGCTGCCTGGCCTTGAAGGCAGCAGATATTGGCAGTGCTGGCTACCACAAAGGAGCCAGGGCTGCAGGACAGCACCTTTCTGACACACAGAGGGGCCAGAGGGTCTCTCCTCTTAATGCTAATTAGAGCTACACAGTGTTTGCTGAGGGAGGGGTTTATTACCATTGGTTAGGTTGTTAGCTTAATGAGATTAGACGAGATTTAATGAAAGAAGACAAGTACTCGTAATGAGTTTGTAGTAGTTAAACTGCTCTGCTCTGGGATTTTCTGGGGCTGTGACATGGCATGCTCTAATAGCCTATTCCCTGTCACTTCATCCCATTCCCAGTGCCTGACTGAAAGATGTCATATTGTCAGCACTGGTATTTCCCCTTGTTCTGAGCTGGCAACGGGTTGTCAATCCGATTTAACTGGCAGTCCTGCATGTACATGATCAAAGGATGGCATCCTTTAATAAAATGTGAACCGTGCAGCCAGTGATTCATTGCTGACAAATGAGTCAGCTCAGCCCCACTGTCCAGTTTACCCAGATCAGCTGCCTCCCAGGGCTGCTTAGACAGAGAAGAGACAGCAGCAAAGTGACAACTGCCCATCACACAGATAACAGGGGTGAAAGCTCAGTGAAAACCTGTACAGCTAATGATGGGAGAAATGCTGACTGGGAGAGGTAAGCAAAGTTCTGCAGCTGAGATGAGGGATTGGTCAGGTAGCCTAAGAAACACCAAATGCTTCCTGCATGACTGAGCATTGCCCGCCACATTATGGAGGATGATAACAAAAACTTGCTCATCTTCAGCATCTCCATTGCACTTTTCAAATCATCTTCCAGACTTGGCTTCCTCAGACATTTAAAAATGAGGGAAGGTAAATCTGTAACTATAGAGATTGGGAATAATTTAGTAGCCATCAGAAATCCAGAGCAGGTTACCCTGAGTTACTGAATTTTTAGGGTGTTTGGTGTCAAAGGCACCTCTGGTTTATGACTAGATGATGACAGAATCACAGAATCATTCAGGTGGGAAAACACCTCTAAGATCAGGTGGGAAAACACCTCTAAGATCATGAAGTCCAACCATTTTTGTAGTACTACCATGTTCACCCCTAAACCGTATTTCCCCAGTGCCGCATCCATATACTTTTGAACACTTCCAGGTGTGGTATTTCCCTGGGCAGATAATTCCAATATTTGACCACCCTCTCAGTGAAGAAATTTTTCCTAATATCTAGTCTAAATCTCCCTTGGCAGAACTTGAGGCCATTTCCTCTCATTCTGGAGGAATTCACAATAAATTAAAATGAAATGCAGAGGGGAGTTTTAATATCATTATGTATTTATTTTTATAGGAGGAAAAAAATCATGTCTGTGTTGGACCAGCCAAAGAATTATAATTATTTTGAATCTTTTTTAAAAGAGACTGGAGAACTGACAGGTGCCCCATGTGCTTAAAATTCCCATGAGAAACTGCATTAAAATAGAGACAAGACATTGCAAGAAGGTAGAGTATTTTCTGCTATGCCGTGGGGTCACCGCAGCTTAATTAATTAGTTTCTCATTTCTCAGACCCAGAGTATACAGCTGTCTCATGCCCTCCCCTCTGCAGATGTCATATGTGTCATGTACTCAGAATTTATGTCAACATTTGCCATCTCATTGAGTGCTTCCATCCTTTAGCCATGTGACAGGCTATTGTTATTTGCTGCCTCCTATTACCATTCATTCCCATTAGCACTATTAACACCAGAGCAGGGGGAGCTTTTGTTTTGCATAAACACTTTGTGCTGACCTTTCTTGGAGAATTTCCCCATCAAAGAAAGATTCTTTGCAGATGTCACACTACTGTAAGGATGAATTTTGACAAAGAGGGGAAAGGATGTGAATCATCTAGGAATTCACACTGTATAATTTATTTTTCTTCCTTTCAATGTGCAGTCCTTTCTCTTTTTTCCTTAATAGTATTTTTGCTGGAATGCTTTTTGCAGAACAGAAGACTGGAGCTCTTCAAAGCTGCAGTGCCAAGTGTCTCCTCTCCCTCCTATTTCAAAATAAATCATTCTCCTAGTGGTAATGAGCAATACAGAAAAATACAGGCAGTGAGGGTTTTGCCAGGGAGAGAGATTTGTAGTGCTGTGCTTTGGCTTCTATGCAAAGTTCTATTTAATGGCACTGCCACAGAAGGAGTATTATATTATCTGTCCCACTGCTTCAGTCTCAGCATTGTATAAGCACACTACTTTTTTACATTTATAAGCAGCAAGTGATCCCAGAGAAATTCCTGTTCCAGCTACACAACTCAACAGACCTCAACTGTGTCATTACCTCACCCTGCTGGGGCAAGTCCTGCTTCTGCAGCTGCAGAGGGTCTCTGCCAGCTGCCCTGGGAGGCTCCAGCTGCCCTCCCCAGGAGCCTGCACAGCCCACAGGGTGAGGGAGCTGTTCCTCTGTCTCTCAGCAAACTCAGGGTCATGGGAGCAGCAGCAGGGGCTACAGCTACTCTTCAGCATCTGTGGAAACCCTAGAAGGAAGAGGAATCATGGGGATACGGCTGGTCCTTGGCTCTCAGGGAGTTCAGGGGGAACCTGGACCCATTAGCTTGTCACTACTGATGCAATGAGACAACCTGCACCCAAAGCAGTCTGCTGATCCCTAATGTTTAGTGTGTTTTCCTGCTAAATGTTTCTTGATTTTGGAGGGAAAGTTAGGGGATTGCTTTTTCTGTTGGATTAACCAGGTTATTTTGACATTCAGACACAGTATAAAGAGGCTTTTACCTTGGAAATCTGGAGCTTTAGAAGAGCTAAGATGTTATTTGAACAAAATTGATTTTACTTTACTGTCAGAACAAAATATTTCTGAAGATTTCTGTTTCTCAGGAATTGCTTGAAAATGCCAGCTTTTATTTGGGCAGAGTACACTGAAGAAGTAGTATTCATGAATATTCTCTACAGCCTCACCTAGTTAGAAGAACCCCATGCCTGTCCCACCAGTATGCCTTGGCCTCATTCTGAGGGACAGATGAGACCATTTGTCTGCATTCCCAGCAGTTTCTCCCTGGTAAGACAACCAGGCTGCTCTGGGCTTGGCTTCCATGGTGCAGAAGCACATCTGCTGGGAGCACAAGGAGAGCACATGGGCTGTGTCCCCCTCTTGGCACAGCCATTCATTCACAAAGATCAGTGTAAACCTGGGCTGAACTGCAGCCAGGAGTGGGGATGGAAGTGCCCATATCCTGTTACCAAGCTCCTGAGCTGCTTAATCCTTCCAGCTGAAAGCTGACCTGCAGCACATGCTGTCTCAGCAGCTTCCAGGAGTCAGAGATGTCCAGGCACGGTATATTCAACATATAGGGCCACTTTCTCTGCTGGTGTTAGTTGCCCCAGCTCTAGTGACACCACCAGCATTACATCAAATCATCTCATAAATAAGATCAGGCCCTCATTATCTGAATTTGCCGCGGCTCATGTTTCGCATGACACAGAGGCAGATTTTTGAGTCAAGAGGCCCTTTGTTAACACATTCCTGCATTTCTCAGTATCTGATGTGCCAAAAGTAAAGTGGCTCTTGACACTTATTTCCTCTGAGCTGCCTTTTCAGCAATAGCTTAACCTTGATTTACAGTCCTGTCAGTGGATTACGGGGCCCATCTACCTGGGAGTTTCAGGGCACTGTTATTTTTGGATAAAGCTGCCAGGTCTGTTCTTGGTCAAGTATCCGTGGTCGACAATGTAGTGACCAAAATGTTTATTGTGGGGACACTTGCCTGAGGCTCTGGCACACCTGAAAGATTCTTTCTGTGACGCCTTACTGCAGTGCCCAGGATAAGATACTGGCAAACGTGGCCTCATAGCCCACTCATCTCAGATGAATATTCACATTTCTCCCATCATTGTCATTTTGGGCTTTTTAGCAGGCAATGAATGTACCTTAATGCTCTAATAAATGAAGATATTATCCTTAGAATCTGGCAGGAGGGAGGACAGCTTTATACATGAGGAAAGTGGTGTTTATATTAATGGTCTTACAATTAGCAAAAAGCAATTGTAGTTTTTCTTGATTTTTACAGTTCTTCGTTTGGGGTTAAAAGCACTTCATTTTCCCAGCAGGAGACCTGGGAAATGTGACTTGCTTTGGCATTTCAGCAGCACTTTCTAGCACATGTGGGATTTATGGCTGGTTTGATGAACTTAAAGCTGGCACAGCTTTTCTGCAGGTGGAACATTTGAGCAGACAGGTTTATACAACTATGAAGAACTGCATCAGACTGGAGCAGAACTTGATTTAGAGGAAATCTGGGAAAGGTGGAGTGTTATGGGAGAAGAAAGAAAAATAAATATAAAATAAATTCAAGTACTAGATTAGATGCCGTCCTCCCTTTGCTGCTTGCTCACACTTTGGGAGTCTCTGGCATCCCCTAAATAGAAGGCAGGCACTCTAAATCAAAGCAAATGTTTTATCTGTCGTTTCTGACACGACTCAGTGTTGGGTGGGCTGGCAAATCAGGTGGGCTGAAAGCATTTCTCTCACCCACAGTGCTGTACTTGAGGTTCCTGCTAGTGTGGTTGCCCGTGTTTCAGAGGCACTGCCAGAAGGTGGGGGTGGCATGGGGGGATGCCTGTGTTCTCACCAGCAGGAGATGAAACATCACTCACATCCACCTTCCACAATAGCTCAGATGTTGTCACTGTCCAGACCTTCCCTGACAGCTGGAACAGTGCCATTGCATTACTTCTAGTGTAAATGAGAGCTGTTTAATTGTTGGCTGTGTGTCCCAGGGCATGGTGAGCATAAGCTGAGTGGTGTTTATGAGTGACATCACACTCTGCCATGGCTTCTCTTCAATGAAGTTTTATTCATAATCATTTCTTGGTTGTGGCAGGGAGAGTTTTATGGTTTTCTGTGATTCATAGCAAGTGAACTTTATATTTTTATTCATAAAATTCCCAAATGATCACACAGAAATGCCTCATTCCTGCCACCACCCCCGTCAAGAGGCTTGTGTGCCAAAAAAAGACTTGGAATTGTCTGACAAGTAATTTCCCGATTTGCAGCCGTTCCAGATTTACTCAGCTACCAGTCACCCTTATGATGAGAGTTGTTCCTGTTGGAATGGCAGCAGAGTTATTCCTTTTGTGGGTTTTTTTTTCTTCTGTTCTACAGGTTTAAACCTGCCAGGTACTGAACCCTAATTCCTGCAAAAGCTATCAATGAATTCTGACTTTTGTAATACAACTGAGTGATGATGTGACATCTGAATTTCCTATTTTCTGGAAGTGTTAACCCCTTTTGAACCTTAATTTGTGGCAGATGGCTATGGCCTATGAATCAGGTTTATTTCTACTGGAGTATGTCAAGGAAATAATCCAGGATGCTTTCTATCCTTTACCTAAATGATGTAGACACCACAGCCCAGAAAATAATGGAGAACACCTTTTGTTCTAAGGTATCCAAACCTCCTGATGCACCTCATTGTTTGGCCCCAAAGTTTCAAAGATCCATAGGTGCAGGAGCACACAGACAATCCTGCCTGCTTGGGCTCTGGGTGTATAGATAGCACCCACACATGTGCTATTCTAACGCTGAGACAAGGCAAAGTTTGCTTTTCTCTTCCCAAATCCTGGGATGGACATTGTGTTCAGAGCTCACAACTCTGATTAGATAGAGGCCCAGAGAAAGAAGATTGCCAAACTTGTTAAAAATATCACAGCGATTATATACCCGCCCACAGGTATCATCCATGAAAGACCCAATTCGTTCTCCACGTGGTTGTGCAACCATTCTAGAGGACATCTATAAAATCTTGCCTGTGCCTCCTGTTGAATCTGAGGCACAGTCAGTTAGACTAGAGTCAAAAGAAGATCAGCTGGAAGTAGCCTTGGGATAAGTGGCTGTTTTTGCCAAATCTGCCCATTGCAAAGAAATTCAAGAGTGAAATTCTTAGCCAGTGTGACATAGCAGTGTTACTGGTGCTTGCATTGGGAAACATACTTTTTTAATGGAGTTTTGCAAGCATACGAGTTTCAATTCTCATTTTGTTTAAATGAACCTTCATAAGCATTGTGTTTGCAGAGAAAGCCCCAGCAATGCCAATCCTGCAGAGTTCCATGTCAATAGGTAAACAAAAATTACTACCACGTAATTATTTTTAACACCCCCCAGATTTCATTGTGTTTTATTATTTCTTGGGTGCAGCAAGTGCTGACAAAGTATGCATAACTGATTAAAGTAACCTTGAATTATGTGCTGAGTTTGATAGCAGGGACATAGGTTGTGTTTCTTAGTGTATGTGCAGGTTCAGATGGCACCTGCATGGCTGCACACTGGGCTGTGTCACTACAGACAGCAAAATGGACAGGCTGAAAAACTTCACAGTTCTCCTGACCTCCAGCAGAACTGCACAAAGGAGGGGCTTGGTGCAGTGATGTGCAGGAGGCTGCATTGTGTCAGTCATTTGAGCAATTGGCCCCTGGTCTTATCCTTAGCACATACTTAACACATCTTGCCAAATTATGCGGTTGCTTAGAAATGCGAACAAATATCCCCTGGAGATTCAATAACCAAACTCATTATCACTTGTCATGTAGGCCAGGAACTGAATCCAGATCTCCAGGAGTGAATGACTGGTGTGTTAACCTAGTCTCCTACTGCTAAAATAGCAGAATGAATATGTGCAAAGTCAGCTTCACACGGTGGGTAAGAATATGCCCATGGTAGGAATACAGAGAAGATCTATTAAAAACAATTCTCATTATGTAGATTCCATTATCTGAAATAAGTAGGGGGGAATTTAGCGTTTGTTAATGTTTTGAAGAGAGACATAAATGAAGACTGATTTGTTTTTTTAATTATTTCCTTTCACTTTTGCAAACTAAGCAATAGATGTTCTAGTTAAGTGTTGCAAAGGAAGAGGTTGCTGCATGTGTCATCTTCTGCACCTCAAGAGGCCACTAAATCCCCTTGAAAACAAGGTCTTCATCCAGTGTCACTTGTGGATGCTGTTAGGTGGGTCTACAGCACTCAACTATGTGCAGAGGCTGCAACCTTGCTCCAAACATGCTAGTTTACAATGATATGGCCACACTATCAGGGCTCATCAGAATGCTGCTGATACTTGCCCAGGATCCACACTTACATCCCAGTCAGAGATGTGCTCTGCTGCAGGGACATACCTGCTCATCTGGGACAACCTGGATTGCACTGCATTGTGCACACTATAAATCCATGATATGAAATTTTTGCAAGTACTCTACCTCTCTTCAGTGAGTTCCTTCTGCTTCATCAGGAAAATGCAGCGAGTCAGCCAGTTTGCTTAACAATGATTTTTGGCAGTGAATCCAATATTTGTAGATCTGCATACTGAATACATACGCTGTTGGCTATAAAGATACCACATTTTTTCACTCATAAGCAATCCCAGCTGCATATATGGTTTTTGGACTTTTAAAAAGAATTATTCTGGAGTAAATTTCAGACCAGCTGCTCAATGTACAAATGCAAATTGGTTTAATTCATGTAGATAATGTATGCACATCAGACATTGAGAGTGTGTGTGCACTCATAATGATGGAAGTTCAGAGGAGATGCAGACTGATAATTTGCCTGAACAAGGTCGATACTGGCAAACATGGAAGGGAAACTCTTAGACTTCTGTTGTACTTTCATGTAGTATCTACTCAAAGGTAAAATGGGAGTGATCTCCCTTAAGCGGTATTTTCTGTCACTTCTGCTGGACATCATTAGTTCAGATGAATTATTTTCTAGAGTTCAGTCTACAGGATCTTTCCACTGCCATCAGCACTTTTCAATTTCTACTGAAACAACCAGTGGGACAGCAAGTTTGCAAAGTTTTGTGCAATTTTTTGTGTTAAAATAGCCAACAATTGTTATAATAGAGACCAAATTGAGGGGATGACAGCTTCTCAGTACAGTGTTTTGGAACTGGGTTTGAATTTTTTCCCCCTTTTTGTTCTGTGGAGAAATGTGTGTCTTTGAACTACTGAACACATAATTTGTCATTTCCTACCTGTGTGAGAAGACATTGATCTAGTAGCTACAGGATCTCACTGGCTGAACAGTCCTTCTATGTGTCTGGGGATTTTTACTTTTATCAGGTTCTTGCAAGAGTAATGGCGTGTTTAGTGCTCTAGAAGTATGAATCACTAGGTATTTGCTACACTGATATGCCCAAAGGGCTTTTAAAGTTACTGTCACACTGCATCATGCTTACATTGCCTTCATCTCATGCTGCAGAACTTTTGCAGATTGCATGAAAAAGCTTAATTTGGGTTGGCCATATCCAAAGCCAGGACACAGGCCAGGGTGGACTGGGGCACAGAGTCATACCGAGTGTCTGCTCAGGCCTGCATCATTCTTTACATCTGTGGTCAGAAAGAAACTTTCTTTCCCACTCAGCTTACAAGATACATTGGTGATATGCTTTTCAATTCTTCTTGGTACTTATCATCTCATGGGGAGCCAGCCCTCTTACCAAAATTTGCTGAGCTCCCTTCTTTATTGGGAGCAGGACATCGACATTGTCTCCTGCTGTCATCACTTACCATATGAAAGTTGCAGGTTCTAGTCATTCCTGCTTGATGTTAAGTTCATGAGAGGGATTTGAAGATGCTTTGGTGCCTGTGGTGGAGTGCAGCAAGTAGAAAAAAATGGCTGAGGACCTGAGAAATAAATCTGCTGCAACATTTCTTGTTGATTTTAGAGGACTAGACTCAGAGGCCATGTGGGAGTCCAGCAGTCTCAAAAGGTTCTCTGTCCATTATTTCTTGACTTTTCTCTTACTTGCTTATTAGACTCTGGATTTGCTTATACTTGCTTTGTTGCAGCTTGCACTGCTAGGCAATTACAGATGAATTATTGTTGTGCTGTAATGGACTTATGCATAATTTCTGAGCACAGATTTAATCTTTCAAGTTCTAAATTCATAGAAATATTCAAATGAGGATATGGACAATTCCTTGGTTGAGATTCTGGCAGGCAGGGGGATAAGGTGGTGAAAAGAAAACCCTGGAATGATAGGGAAATTAAATTCCCATCCTTTGAAATATAGCATGGTAATTCCCATCTGCTCAAGTGAAAGATCCACTTTCTCAGACTTGGAGTATCACTTACTGTCATACTGAAACTTTGTGTTTAGGGTAGCCATGATCCTGTGGAGCCCATCTGGGGGCTGCTGCTGTAAAAGGAGAGCCTGGTTCCCTTCTGAGCCCTCCCATTAGATGAAGTCCCATTGCGTTCTTGTGAAGCACATTGTCCTCGTCTCGTAGCCTGAGGAGGCAGCTCAGGGAGCTAAACCCACAGACACATTAACCAGCAAAGATTTGCCTGAAGATGGGCTCACATATCATAAAATTGCACCCTTGGCCACTTCTTTCTCAAAGTCTTTCTTCTAGGTCCCATTGCTGAGGGAGTCCAGGGAGTTGCAGCTTTCTCCAGCAGCTTAGAGAGAGACAACCGCTCACTGCTATTTCACAAAATGCACTTGCAGACCATTGGTGTTCAGATGTGCTGAGGTCACATGTCACACATAACAATGAATAGCTTTTTGAAGGCAGTGTGATGGAATAATTAAGCATAATGAGCAGAGAAACAAAGCTGAATTGGTTTTGATGTCATGGAAATACAAGAGGTAGTCTTTTTCAGAATATATTTATTTTTTCCAAGCAACACTGAACTCCATACTTCACTTGTGTTTTGCAGATGTCTCACTTCCGTACCAGAGTCACTGCCCTGATATAGGGACCCAATCCCATTGAGAAGGATTAGGGCAGTCTGGGAGCCTGTGGTGCTAGCTGAAGGAGGGGAGAGGAAAAGCTAGTGCGCTGATTTAGCTACTAGGGAAATGTTGAGGATTGTATGTCTTATTTCTGCCCCTCCCAGGGGCCAAAGTCTCTTCTTTCTTTTGTGAGATATACCCTAATCCTTTCCCAAAGTTGTGTCTAAAATCTCTTTGAAAAGCATAAATACTTTTCAGTTTTATAACATGGATAAAGAAGAAGCCGGTTTTATACAATATCCCTGTGATTGTAGCATTAACCCAAGGTAGAGGCACAGGGGTTCAACTCTATTCTGAAGGGATTTGAAACCATACAGAGATGAATAAGTAATAAAAATATATACACCATCACTATTTTGCTTTGTTGTTAAGTTTGTTAAGTCCTTTTCTATTGCTAATATGCAGTGTGTCTAATTGAAAATCATTTCCTTATCAGCAGAGAAAACTATTTCAGTAAAAGCAGTTTATTTCACCAAGTTAGACAGTTACCTTCTTAAACCTGAAAAAGAAACGTGCAGACATCCTGTTAGTATTGGTTTAAATTATTTATAACCTGTAGCATTTCACAAGGCATTGGAAAAGCAAATGGATCCCATCTTTTAAGTATTACTTGGTGATAAAAGATGCACGCAATGCAGTATAGTATTACTATCATAGCATTTCCCCGGTGGCATTTGCCACAGAACTTGAGTGTGCTGCCACGACAGTGACAATCAGGAATGCTGTCATTATGGGCAGTGGGAGAGTGCTTGATTTATTTACATTCATGTAAGCAAAGTCACAAGCTGGCCTTGGAAAACGGTAAGGTCATTGCATCTAGCAAGGTGTTGCTGCAGCTTTCAAAATGACTGCACAGCTTGGCAAGATAGGGTTTATGAGCTGACTTTGTATTAATAACACATCTATGTGAAATATTTTCCACTCTGAGGTTTACAGCCCCATATTTTCTCACAGAAAAGCAGGGGTATTAGCTTTGTTGTGCAGCTCTCTTGATATCAAATGCAGGTGCTGATGATGCAGATATGTAACTGACTGAGGTGAGATTTCAGCACTGGTTGTTTCCTCCCTGGCCACTTGGGTCCTAAGATTTCCTGAGGTAGATAAAGATGACTAGCATCTCAAAAATTGTACTGAAGTCAAGCAGCTTTGTCCAGGAATCAAGTATTTATCACCAGGACACAGAGAAACCAGAAAACTGGGAGGGAAATGGTGGGTAGGGAGTAGTGCTGACACTCAAGTACCTGTGCCTTTTCCTCCAAAATCCCTGAGCATCAGGCACCCCTGATTATGATGGGGGTTTTCTAGCTGGTTTTTCTTTTTTATTTGTTGTACTTCATTAGCACCAGGGCTTAAGATTGGATACTTATCATTCACCTAGCCAGGAAGAAGAGGTGGACAACTTATTCTATAAGCAGCTAGATGATGTCTCAGGATTATCAGCTGTTGTTCTTGTAGGCAACTTCAACCTGCCAGACATCTGCTGGATACTTAATACAGCAAAAAAGAGGCAGTCCAGGAAATTTTTAGAGTGCATGGAGGATATTTTTTTTGTTGCAGCTGGTGGGTGAACCCACCAAGGGAGGGGCAGTGTTAGATCTGTTGTTTGCAAATAGAGATGGGCTGGTGGGAGATGTGGTGGTTGGAGGCCACATGAGGCACAGTGATCATGAAATTATAGAATTCTCAATATTTGGTGAAATCAGGAGGAACAGCAATAATACTTTTACATTGGTCTTCTGGAGGGCAGACTTTGGCCTGCTTGGGAGACTTATTCAGAGAGTTCCTTGGGAAGCAGCCCTTAAAAACAAAGGAGTCCAGGAAAGGTGGGCGTTCTTCAAAACAGAGATCTTGAGGGCACAGGAAGAGACTGTCCCTGTGTGACAAAGGATGAGTCAACAAGGCAAGTGTCCAGCCT
>VWYI01013689.1:21920-53278 GCA_013399455.1 Anthoscopus minutus | reverse complement strand
CAGGGAATAAGTTGCAAGATATTAACCCATTGATATTTTGAGGCATGCTATTAATACAATTTGTTTCATTTGGCATCTTTTTTATCCGGCTCCTGGACACAATTGTAGGTGCAGATAAATTGTATCCCTCCCTTCATATATGCAACAAATTGCTCCTTTATTCTACAGACCGTCACTCCAAATCGGTGTTTAAGCATGTGACTCATCTTACTTACATGCATTTAACATATAGGATTTTCTTTGACAGCTGAACCCTCAAAGAGGCTCCTGGCACCTTAGGAGATGGCTGAGACCCAGAGGAAATATATTTAGGTGATGCTTGAAGTGTTTGACCATTTGCAGGCTCCAAAACCTTGAGGGATTTAAATGCTAGGGTTAAATATGCAGGTAGTTAACTGTATTTTAAAAAATTGTATTGGTTATTACAGGGCATTGATTTTGCACATCATCCAAATTGTCTGAGGACTCCTAACTTAACCTCATCATTAGCACAGCCTTCCTAGCCTGAAGTCTTTTGCGATAACACACCTGGAAGTATGGAGAGCTGTATTTGCAAAGAGCAGTGGCACTGAGGGGTGAGGGATTACTGTGAGCAGCACTGCCAAGATCATTTCAACAGCATGAAACTGCTGATAAGCGCTGTGGAAAAAACCTGAAGTCTCCAGTTCACGGAAGCCTGCTCGACCAGATAGGCTTGAATGGCTGCCAGTGTGTGAATCAGATGTCACTTGGGTTTGTGCTAGAGCAGACAATCTGTTTCAGCAGCACCAGAGCCTGAAAGGAGGGAATGAATCAATGGGAAGAGACTCCACACACAATGTCCTTTTCATGTTACCCGGAAAACCAGTTTTATGCCAAATTACTCTGGGATCAGGCTTGTGCCATTTACCTTATTGGAAGGCAATAGCTCCCCTTTATCAGTCAGTACAGTACTCATTTTCATTCCCATCTTTGCATTAAAGAAAGGGATAAGGTTTTTTTGAGAATAACATTGAATTAGATTTCATTCTCTGAGGCCATGCAACTGTTGATAAATAATTCTATTTGCCAACCTTTAAATCTCTTGTTTTCACGATAAGGAGTATTTAAATTTTCTTTTGCGTTAGTTGAAATTTTATTGGTTGCAGGTTCTGTTCTACGCCTGGGACTCTCTCTGCCTCACTTAGAGAGAATGCCAAATTAGAGAGCAAAGTAATTTTTTTTTTCTTTTTTATTTCAAGCTTAATTCCTCCCCCAGAAACACAAACATGCATGTGTACAGACACACATTCCATCATTTTGAAAGCTGGTTTTGGTCATTGCAAATGGCTTGGATTATCTAAAACATAGAAGGGATGGATCCAGTAACTTTTTATATTTAGCAGTGAAGCTTAAGTGTGGCTCTACCATGACTCTAGTAGGCCATCTTTTCTGTTCAGGTTTGGTTTAGATGGTTTTCTGGTCTTTTAACTATATTAATTAATTTTCTACTTAACTGACCTTTAAATCTCTACCATTTTCTCTCCAGAATTTGAAAAATGTGTATGTTGGATGCAGACAGAAAAGAAGAACTTTGAGTGATCTGTACAAGCCAGTCAGTGAAAAGCCATTCCCAGGTTTAAGTTTCTGAGGGTATAGATTATTACTGAGTAATATATTTGCACTTGATATTAACCATGTATGGAAGCAGCCAGGATGGCAAACAGTGATTCCTGAATAGGGAGACATGACACAATTATAATTGATTGCCTCATCGCAGGGCTGTTATCCTTCCCCATTGCTATCTTTCTAAATAAACTTGTTGTTTTGCATACCCTATTTATTAATCTAGAAAGTAGGAAAGTTGCTATCAGGGCAGAAATGAATGATGTGTAAAAGAAAGGAAGGCTTAATTTCGATTTTAAATTAATCCTTTTGGATCTTTTGCAATTTTTTTCTTCTCTCACAGTGTGATTTTGTTTGTGGTGTCTTATATCTTGCCACTCTTTTAATAATTGTACCTCTTTCCATGAAGCCCTTCTCAAATGATCACCAGTGTCCCTGGTGCTATATTTTTCCATGCATATTTTGTGTTTATTGCTGATTTAAGCCATAAATATTTCAAAAGCTCAAAGTTAAAAAAAAAATCAATGATAACATATATGCATCATCCATAATATACAAAGACAGTGGCCTGAAATGGCCATTTGAAAGTTCTGGAAAATTAATCTTAGTAATATTTATTGCATAACTGTCTCCTTTATCAACATAATTATTATTGTTATTGATATTACTATAGGCACCCTATTATTGTAGCCTTGTGCTTATTAGATGGGAGCCTGTTTCACAGGCAAAGTTTCTACAGCTTTTTTGCCAATTATTTGAGACAGCGAGATGTATTTGGACTTAGCTGCATGGAGATGTTCCTGCACCATCCTAAAACTTTTTGCCCACCAGCTCTCCTTTCTCCATTGCTCTGAGGCAGATCTGCAGACCCATGGCTGCCTTCTGCTGCCCTACATGTGGTGGGTAGGATTTCAGCACCAAATAGCTGAGCAGTGACCCCACTGCTCTCCAGCCCACAGGCACAAGTGCATGAAGCAAAAGGAAGCATATGCTCCTCTGGCCTCCAGCCCTGAAGTCTCTGAAACGCATGGGGAGTGTCCAGGAGATGGTGTCAAAACAGAGCTGGAGCAGTAATTGTACACTCTTTCTGGTTGCAGGCCTTTGGTGTCATGCTTGTGAGTCCAAATGCTTCTTTGAATAATTGAATCCCACCTGGGGTTGCAACTCCCCTCTGTGTCTGGTTTTAAACAATTATGGGTTTGGAGCCTCTGGGTGAAGACATATAATGGGCATTTTAAACCCCCGTATTCGTTTAT
Organism: Anthoscopus minutus; assembly: GCA_013399455.1. NCBI lineage: Eukaryota > Metazoa > Chordata > Aves > Passeriformes > Paridae > Anthoscopus > Anthoscopus minutus. The sequence continues at coordinate 50,438 of VWYI01013689.1, read as the reverse complement.
TGCCTCAGCTTTCTCTTTGTCAATTTGGTTTTTAATCTTTTAAAAATAAACTGCTGAGGACTATACAGGAGTTCAGACTTAAATGGCTATTAGCTGTATGCCTCCAAATAGACTTCATAGTTCTGATGGGATTTCACAATGCTGACGCTCTGCTGAGCAGAAATGCCCAATGCCCAGGCTGAAAGGGCAGCTTTACCACTACCAGCACAGTAGGTTCTGTGAGCTCTGTCACCACCTCAGTGCTTCACAGAAGCTATAGCTCTACTTAGCTGGATAACCACAGTAGTAAGGATAACAATAGTAATGTGAATTTTGTTGCTCTGTTGGGAAGAAACCAGACTGGCTGCCAACCCTGCAAGTCTCATCTGGATCTCCTCCAGCATGCTCCTCAATGCCAGTGGCAAAGACTGTACAGCTCTGATTATGCCTCATCCTGTTGCCTGCAGGTTTTGTCAGGGAGATTTTCATATGCAGTTAATGAGGCTGTCATGAGAACTGTGGCACTGAGGGTTAGAGACAGGTGAAGTCTCACGAGTACCAGTAAAGTTTCTGAGTTTGATGCTTCCAGAAAATTAATGATATATTTAGACTTGCTGACTAGAACTATTTATAATCTTAATCAAAGAATTATTTGGGATATAAAGCCTTGTGAAGATTTTGTAGGTCAGTTTTGGACGTTTGTTTGGAAGAATTATCCAGTAATAGAATTCCAACCCACAGAAAAGTAAGTCATGCCATGTTTGTGGCTTCTGGTGTGTGTCAATACATTCAACAGTTTGCAGAGTTGACCAAACAGTATTTTCTTTTCATAAAACAGTGAGATTGGGTAATCTGTTGTACTTTCTCAATTAGTTGTAATGAGAGGCATTTGACTACATTATTGGAAAACTAATATAATTATCAGATGCTGTATCAGAAAATTCATAACGATTAGGAGCTGCTGGGTATATTTAATGAGATTTCTTGTTTTGCTTTTATTCATTCAAATATGTCCTTAAGCAGTTAGATTGGTAAAGGTTGAGATATTTTGTCATGAAAAAATTCCTTAAATGCAGAATTCTTGTATAGTGGGTTCTGTTCATGTCCCAAACATTATCTGAGCCTGATTAGAATGCAAAACATTTCTTTGGGAGTTTTGTGTCATTTTTTCCATGATGAGGTTTCTGTCATAAATTAAGAGAAAGCTAGATTTTCCTACTAGGTTGCTGCTTAATCTGCAAACTTAATACAGAAAAAAGAAAAAAGCTTTATTGGAAGGTTTAAATTCTCAGAACGTTCTTGAGGATAAAGAAAAGGGAAAAATAAAAAAAAAAAGAAACAACAATAATTGTTGTGTGCAACATATTTTTACATTCTAAACACAGCTTGTGGCTATTCAATGCTATAAGGCTGACTTCATGACTACATCTAAATGTAATGGTAACCCAACAAAAATTAATTTATCCCTCTGTATTGGAAAAATTACTCTTGAAGCACAAAAGTTGTCTGCAGTTTTAAATAAGCTGTATCTTTGAGTGTAACTTTGAAGTAATTGTTTTTATGTTGTATAATATGACCCAAATATTGTGTTTTTGTCAGCATGTCTAATAGGTTGCTCAATACCCTTGTTCTGCACAGGTCACTGAGCCCATTCATGTTCAATGATATATGGTATGAATGCTCATGGGTAGTTTGATACATCTTTAATAGAAGGTGCAGGAAATGGCACAAGTTTATTTTTTGACCTTCTGGAAGTGCTTTTCCAGATGAAGTGAACTGCACTTTTAGCTTCGTCAATGAAATGAGAAATTCTGGGGTAGAAAATGTTTAATTACTGCAGATAAACTTCTGAGAGCTGGCCAGTCATTTCCTGTGGTTGCCATTATAATGCAAATTAAAGGAACATTTGTTTTCTGATAAATTATTGTACAAAGTGAAAGGTCATCACAAGCATTTTCATCTCACTTCTGAGTTCTTGGATTAGTTTATGCTACTTGAACAACCTTGTCTCTGCCCTCAGTGCAAAATGCTCTGAATAAGTAGCTCAGGGCTTTTAGCTTGAGACTACATGAAAGAACTCTGAATAATTGATCATAAGTAATACATACTAAAAGTTGATGTCAGTGGACATTAAAAAAGTTAAAAGTGGGCAAATTACTTCTTAGAAAGTGATTATTTGATATAAAAATCATTATGATTATTATTATGACAAAAATCTTCTAGTGTCAATAAAATGAATATTATATTGAACAGACAAATATGCAAAGAGTCCTGAAAGCCTAGTCCTAGATGACCATTAACTTCATTAATGTAGAATTAAAATGGTTTGAGGTCATTCTGGGTCATTTACCAAGCTGCTGAATACCAAATTCATGTGACACAAGACAAGAAATATGGGCATGATCCCGGATAATTTTGGTGGAGTTGTAACAAAGAGGTGGTAGGAGCTAGTGATGGGTGTCTGGAGTATGGAGATACTTGTACTCTCTGACATGCCACTGACCTGATGGCTGTGAGAAATAATTAGTGCTGTGGTGGAGTGTGACTGTGAATTGAAGGAGCTGAGATAGCTGTTCACCTCCTGGGGCTGCTGCTGGGAGAGGAGTGTGACCTTGGGTGATGCAGAGATGTAGGTGCTCCTCCAATGTGCCTCTTCTCTGGCAGATCACCAGGCTGTGTCTTCTTCCTCCGAAAACTGCTGGCAGAGGAGTGGGGCAATTGCTCAATGACACATAGATAAAACTTTTCAGTGTTCTGTATCAGAGTATACACAGCACAGAGGTGTTTTAAAACTTAGTGGATGTACAATGTCACAGATTCTGAAGGACTGCGTGGAGGGCTCATGTGGTCAAGTATGGTAAAACAATATGATGAGAAGAAGTATAAAACAAGTCTGCATTTAAGTGTCTTTTAACATGGTATCTCTAAGGTCTGTGGAAGAGAAGTCTCTTTCCCACTTGATGCCCAGTCTTCCTGCCTGACACAGTTGATGGATGACAGATGATAGTAGTGCTTATAACTTGCACACAGTGTGAGGGCTTAAAGACCACAATGGCCTGTCTCAAACAGTGTTAAGGTTCCAGAAGGAATTTGCCATGAGACAGGCAAAAAATAGAGTGACAGGATGGCACTGGCTCCAGACCTGGTGGAGGTGAGATCTGGTTAGCACATCCTGGGTAATGCATCTAGACAAAAATTCCCACAGTGACAAGCAGTGTAAAGAGACAGCTGCTCACACACGTCACCAGTCAAATGAAGATCACCTCAGGTTATGGGACAGATGGCATCAGCAATCACCAAAGACCACCAAAGCCCCCTCTGAATATGCCTCCCTGGATACCTGGAAGTTGGACTGCAAGATAAGCCCCCAACAGTGGGAGCTTGAGATAAGATGAAGGTAGTCCTATTGTCTGGGGGGAAAAAGTATCAGCTAGTGGCATTGTTGTGTTTTTCTCACAGCTTCTGCTCTTAGGAGTCTTCAGGAAATGGAAATGGGACTATCATGAGTTACAGGACTGGCTGGCATTCAGTAAGGTACAACACTGCCACATTTGTGAATGTGTTTTACCATTGAGGAAAATGGCTAATGGGCAGCTCTGTGACATTGCTGCCAAATCATCAGTAATCAGTTTCCTTTTTATGGAGGAAGGAGGGTTATGAATGAGGGATAATATGCACTAGGAGAAAGAGGACACAAAAAGCTGTGCTAAAATGCTAAACAGCACTTAAGAGACAGTATGGAAACATTTAGAACAGTATTTGTCTAATTAGAATTCCACAGAGGTTAGAGATAAAATACAGTGCAAAGTTTCTCCTCACCTTATCTTTGTCATATTTGTGCTTGGAGATACACTCTGCAGTTTCCAGCATATTACATAGCTTATTCCCAACCTAATTTGGAGGGAGTGGCCCTTCTTTAACTAGATATTTTGCTTTTTACCCCAGGCATACTTTATTAATTATGCCACAGTACATTGCAGGCACTATAAATCTTACTGTACACATGCCAGTGTCCTCTAAATTGATCTTATGGGCATTTATGTGGGTCTTTTGCCAACTCATTGGTCCACTTTCAATTTTCAGAGTGTTTTTAATCTAGTCTCAGTTCTACCCCTGGATTTATTGTTCCTTGTTTAAGCTTGATCTAATAGTCTACTTATCATTGTACTATTGTGTTTGATAGAGAAATTTAGCTGCTTGAAGATAAATTGATGACCAATTAACACTTCAAGACCACTTTTCAGAGTGAAGAAAGTTCTTTGTGGTCACTATAAGTAAGACCAGGATTTTGCCAGAGATGGGTTGATGCAGTCATGCCAAAGCTTTTACTGTAAGAAGGGGTAAAAGAAAGGAATAATTGCTTTGAGTTTTGGGGAGTGAATATCCCCAAGATATTCAAAGTGTGCTACAAGAGTACAAAACCAGCTGTGAGAGATGGAGAGCTGCAGAGTGCTCTGCCGCCAGGCAGTAGGTATCTCATGTAAGAGAGGAGCATTCATAGATGAAGCTCACTGTAAATGAAATGTAAAAGGAGTGCAGTTAGTTTTAGGAGAGAAGGCTTTCTACCCCTGGTTTTATAGCCAGTCTAAGGTCACAGGGATCCTTGCTGACACTGTGAGCACAGCTATGGCTGTATTTTACCTTTCCTACCCTTGCTCAGGCTCTAGCCATCATGGTTGCTGGCTGTGAGCACACAAGATGAAACATCTTTCCGGGGTCATGGTTCATAGGCCTGCTCTTCTCTGATGTTTGTGGTGGGGAGACTGATATTAATCCCTTTGTCTTGGCTTTGCCACACTGGACACTCATTTGAATTAAGACCTCATCTTTGCCCTGGGGATTTTACATTTATATAATTCCATGATCATTAAATAGATATGTTTTCTCTCCCTTATTTCCCTGTTTGTTTGGTTGTTTTTTTCTTATTTTCTTTTTTGAAGGCATTTTGGTTGGTTACATGCTGAGTCTCTCACTCATTGCAGAATTTAGCAGGAACAGTCTGGCAGATAGGCTTGGCTCATGAATTTTCATAATGTTGCAAACATCCACATCATGGGTTTTTCCTGACAAGTGGGAGATTTAAAAATTTAATAATAAAAAATAAGCACATTATAACCCATCAGGAATGATTTTTGCAAAGTTACATCTTAATGCAAGAACTACTTAGTAGGAGGCTTTTTAGGTCAGCATAATGAGTTGGTCTGAGGTTTGTTTTCCTTCATGATTTTTTTTTAGTGCCTGCTATGGTTTGATGAACTATGCCATGTGTGCTGTTTCAGAGACATCACAAAGAATCAGCAGTCGCAGAAGGGGCACAACATTGTCAAACTGGAGCAACAGGAATTTGTGTGTGTGTCTCTTGTTTCAGTGCAATGACCCTCCAGGAAAAGTGTCAGATTTCAACTGTAGAAGACCAGTTTTGTGTATATACGTTTTAAAAAGCTTGCTGCTGGTACGTGGGGGAGATAAGAGCAATCATATTAGAAAGACCTGCAGTGCCCAGGCTGAAGAGATGTTGCAAGTTTACATGGTGCTCAGGACAAAAGCACCCTGTTATCCCCACAGGCAGTCTTCTAACATCTGTGACATTAATTTGTCTGTTAGGGAATTACAGCTTTCCAGTTTTTAAACAGATTTGCATAAGATTTTACTGATTTATAGGCTCATTCTCCTACTCAGCAAGTCACCAGTGACTTCCCCTCAAGGCAACAGAACATGTGAACCTACCAGCCACAGCCATGCCACCGGCTCTTCCTGCCACAGCCCGCGCGCTGCCGAGCCGTGTGTTTGTACCAGTCAGGGGATGCAGTCCTCACTTTGCAGCAAAATAACTAGAAGCTGATGGAAGAGACAGAAAACCTTTCTCCCCTTTAGCACTGCTGGCAAGATAAGCAGCACAGGAATGTGTTTGCCAGGGAGATCATCGTGCTGTCAGAAGGCATTAAAAGAGTCTAAGCGGCTTCAGAGCCTGTGTTGCTAGAGGACACGAAAAGAACACAGCACCTCTCCAACTCAGAGCACGAAAGAAAATCTTTATTTTGACTTTGTCTACATATATAGATTCTGAGCTGTGACAAGGGATTGGAGAATAAGGTGATCTCCTCTCAAATTCCACTGGTCAATTGAAAAGTCCATCAAAATTACTTCCTCAAACAAGTATGCAGAAAAATAACATTGTTTAAGTTACAATTCATGGGAATATTCTGTACAAGAATGAAAACATCAGAAAACTTCAGAGAACATCAGAAGGCTTGCAGTTTTCATGGTGACAAGCCTGCTGTGCAAGACAAGACGTGCACACAAAGTCACCACTTGTGTCTTGGTGAGCTCACACTGTGAGACACGTTTTAGATGGAGCTGCTTGCACAGGATCTTCCTGGCCTGTTAAAATCTCCTCCTCTTGAACCTGGCTTGTACAAAACATACTCTGCTGAGCCTGAACATGTATTTTTAAATTATTTGATGTGTTATTGAAATCAAGTATTGCAATATGTCATGTACCATCAGAAAGTGTCAGGGGTTTGTTTTGGAAGGTATTTTTTCTGTGTTTATGGTATTATTTTCTGCCTCACACAAGCGGCCATAACTAATGAGCTGTAACCTCTACTTTCACAGCACATCCCAGGGCTACTTTGATGAAAATAATAAGCAGTTCATTTTAAGAGACAGATTGTTTTAAATATTTTCTGAAGCAAGTATTTCCATGTTTGTTTTAATTGCAGTCAAGCGGTCTTACAAGACACTCTAAAAAGTTCACTTATTGGAATGGATGTTTCTCGAGCTTCTTATCAGGATAAATCCTGCTCTTCTGAACATGGAAAAATCCCATAAAGGTTGACAGAATAAAAAATATAGTGTATTTCTGCAAAATGTTGGAAGATACAAGGGCCTGTAGATTGCCTTTACTATAGTTAGGGTAATTATTTGCTTATATTTTCTTAAATCAATAACTTAAAATTTTTAGAAGTGTTTTAATTTCCTCCTTTCTCTTTCTCCAAAATATCTGAACTGAAATTAAAAATGGTCAAGACAGTTTTCTCTTAACTGGTTCCAACAAACAGGCCTGCTCAGTCTGAGATTTGAAAGGCTTTCTGCCCATCTGTTTTCTTTTTTGGTCTTTGGCATTTTACCCACTGAGATTAAGTGATAGAGGAGGTAACATCTGTACTCTTTCCAAACCTGGATTACACTCTATGGGAAATAAACATAGGAAATTTGGTGGAATTAAAGTTTTATAGGAGGTCTGTAACAGAGGAAACTCTGTAAGAGTGTGTACACAGTAAATACAGAGAAGTCATCGCTTGTCCTCTGGGTTTCATGCTGGCATACAGTGAAAGGCTCAACAGAAAAAAGAGAGAGGATGTCCTTGTTTATTCAAGATTATGCATTTTCCTAACAAAGAGCTGTTTCAGATGACCTATAATGCTGGTTTTCTGCTTTGTGGGCTAAAAACAAAAAAAGGAAATTAGAGACAATAAGGGAAATTCCATTTTATAAGTAATAACTGGAAGGAGTATCACTGCTGTTCCTTGTAGCAACAAAGATGGCACTCTTAAATAGCATAATCTCCAGGCAGAGCTTTTATACACACAGGGCTTCGTTTATGGCACTCCAGCTTATGCTAAAATTAATGACTCAGAAAAAAGGCATGTAGCCTTTCTTTGAAACAAATTCCTATTGCATGAATATTTCACAAAACTTTCTAGACAGATGGAAGCAGAAAACAAAAACATGCCTTATCTACACAAGATATACCTCAGAATGAGTCACTGGGCTGTTTGCTAGAAATATGACAAAGTTCTGGTCCATGTTGCTGGAGAAAAGGACAGAAAACCCAAGCATACTACTCCAGTGACCAAAAGGAAGTTGCCAATTGTTGGTATTAGCAATTATTGCTTGGAACAGCCTGAAAACAGGAGTTCAGTGGTTCCTGCTATGGGCTTCATTGTTTGATTCTGTCCCACAGGAGCGTGAAACTTTGCTTGTCTTTTCAGGCAGTGGTAGGAGAAAGTCGCTCACTGCCCGGGACAGTTAATGGCAAAAGTGAATAATCTGAATAACCTCAATAAAACTCTGAACTCTGAAAATTTTGCATCCATTCTCTGATAATCCAGTGGGGGGAAAAATAAATCCATTAATAATTCAGATCTGCTTATTATCTTGTCTTTGAGAGCATTCCTTACACAGTCTTGGGCAAAACCAGTATATTTCTATTGAAACTTTTGTCTAGGTGATTAGACCATTTACCATCAGATAAAGAAATTCCAAATAAAAAACTTCCAAGAAAATTATATGTATCTCCAAGAAATATCACTAGTTCAACAGAGGGGCAAAAAAAGAAACGTGGTGGCACAAATCATACTTAAATACTCATGTGGTGCTCAGATGAGGTATGTGTTCTGCCCTGTAAAGGAATATTACTGGAAGTGGAAAAATAGTTGTATAAAAAAGGTCGAATATTATAGTGGAAGCAGTGGCAAAAGAGAAGTTGCTTAATAGATTGAAGTTTTGAAATTATTTAAATTGTGAAAATAATTCAGCATCTTGGAAGGTCTAGAAATATTCTCTTTAAGATTAATTAGCCACATCAAATTCTGCTTTGTGCTCACCCTCATCCAACTGGAAAACATCTGGCTTTGAGCTATCAGAGATCATAACTGTGTTGATAGAAGATTCTGACAGTGAGAATTATTTAACATTTGTCTTTTTGAACTACTTAAATTGTCTTTTCTTAATGATGTTTCAGCTTCAAAAATTTGAAAAAAAGGGAAGGTTCAAATGCATAAGAGGCAAGAAAGTCCAGCACATACACAGAAATATATTCTTTAAGTGTTCAAGGTATCAAGGACCACTTTCGCCATTAAGCCATGAACAAAAAGAAACTTTTTATAGCTAAGACTAAAAAGCTTCTAAATGTTGTAAACTGCTGAGGTCATCTCAGAGCAATAACAAAGATTTTGCATCATGGAGATCCAAGCTAGGACATAGTGAAATTGATCCCTGGAAGTCTGTACACACTTCAAGGTTTCAGAAATCATTTTCTACTCACACTTTGCCTGTGGTCTTTATAGACATTTTTAATCCATGTTACAGCACAGTTCCTCTGTTATGATCCATTTTAGGACTATACAAACTTATCTTTTGGTGCAAATGTTCCTTATGTAATTTATGGAATAAAGAGCAGAGAAGTTTTATATCCTTTTACTGCTTAATGGTTCATAATATGGAACAAAGATTTAACATTACATTTCAGAGTTGATGATATAAGGAAGAAGATAGGAATGCAAATAAATACATCTTTAATACTATGTTAATTTACAAAAGGACAAAGAATATCAGTTTTTGTTTCACTGACTTTCACAAACTAACAAGTCTTCAAGAAAATATGTAAAGTTTTCTGTCAAGCATATTATCATCTTTTTTCCTATGTTGATACTACATATTCTGTGTTAGAATAATTCTTTAGGTAAAAATTCATTATCATAATTTCAAAATATTTTATAATCTACCATAATTTTAAATGCTTTTGTAATAATTTTCTAAACTTTCATCCTTACTATCCTCAAACCATTCTGTGATTATAGAATAAAACCTGAGATATTTATGGATTAACATGGCATTCACCAAAGATAGCTTGAGTAATATGTTTTAACATACTCCCACAGCTTACTGGAATAGTTTTAACAAAATTAAATAATTGATATTTCAGGTTTTTAGATTTTAAAAATTAATAACTAGATGAAGAGAGGTTACATTTACAAACCTGCCTGAACTGGTTTTGTCTGTTTCAATGATAAAATATAATGATAACTTTATGGTGAGATGAAAATATGTATTCATATAGTGTTAAATCCACTCTTACAATACTTTTTAATTAATTCCACACAGATATTGCCAATAATAATTATCACTCAGTAGCATCCACAATTTAAAGAAAAGATATTTGTGGTTTATTTTGCATGTTTTCTGCTAAGACTGTGTTTCCAGACAGAAATTACCCCACTTTCTTTTATGGAAATGATTCACCAGTAGACCTGATATTGGACCATGCCTCAAGTCATTACATCTAGACATGACACAAAGGGAAAGGCTATCACTTTTTGGCAAAAATTCAAATCTTTCAATGTAGAGGTGCAGAGCCTGCTTACATTTTAGAATGTGGCAATCTGGGTGGTACAGGGTGAAATATCTTCTCAGGAAGGACAACTGCTGGTCACAACATGGTCAGAATTTGAAGAGTTAGAATTTAAATTGGGAATAAAATTTGAAGCTACTTATAAACAAATCTCCTCCCAAACCAAACAAAAGCTCTTTATGTTAGAACTTCCAGTTTTGAAGCAGAAAAGGTGATCTGAAATAGAGACAACCACAGACTTTAAAACACTGTGGAAAGATATGCAGGAATGCTGAAAACAGAAAAATTGCTACAAGGGGGAAAAGTTACCTTTCTGTGCTTCTTCCTTTTGTTGAATGCATTGATTCTTGGATTCAGCTTCCTCAGCAATGTACAAACTGCTAATCATGTCTGCAGTGTTTTTATATTCTGTTTCATTCTTTACTCTTTCCAAAATAGCTGGTGCTTTGGAGTCAGCAGCTGATAGGATTTAGGTGCACACAAGGCTGAATGTTGCACGACATTGAAACTGTTCGTATGCTTCCTGTGCGGTGTTGTCGAGGGCTGATGGGGTATTTCAAAATTGAGTTCCTTCAGTAAATTAATAGAATTGGCATTTGCTCAGTTCCAGGGAGTTTAGCACCTAATCCCAATTCAGTAGTGTCTCCTCAGGGTCAGTGGTGGGACTGAGACTAGAATTGAGGAAAGGGCTCAGTAATGTTTGGTATGAAGGGGGATGAGGACAAAATGGTGACTGCAACCAGTGTCTGATGGGACTGAAGGGTGCTTTTGGAAGCTGCTCTCTGCTAACTTGGCTCTTAACACACTGAGAGAAATTTACTCTTGATGTGGGCCAGTTTGTGTGGCTTAGGAGCAGCTTCAGAAGGAAACTGAATCAAATGTGTAGCACACATGGAGTCTCTAGAGGACAGCACGGAGGATGCACACACAGGCAAGAGTTTAATAAGGATGTAAAAAGATGGTGGTATGATAGAAGATTCTGATTGTATTTCTAACCATAGGGTTAGAATGTCAGTTAGGTATGTCAGTAATTAACTAGCACATTTACACTGATATTTTTTTTTGTAATTCCTCCTGAACAGCAGGTTACAATACCTCTGATTATTGTTAGCACTCTGTTGTAGACATATCAGCAAGATGGGGACTCAAACCCCTCATCCTTCTGCCCTTGAAGCATATAGACACCAAAAAACCCTCTAAAAGTTAAGGTTTATTATATGAATTTGAAGCTTCCACTCAGGGGAATTTTCTAACAGACATCTTAAAGAAGTTCTATTTGTTCTGCCTACTTTGGTTTTTTTTCTACATTGTGGATAAAATGAAAGATGCTTCCTTTAAAAGCAATTTTCTTAAATCCTCTACAAAAGTAGAAATCAGTGGGTTTAATAATTCCCTTGGCAACCAGCTCCTCAGGCAACAATGCAGCAATTATAAATAATATTAATAAGTTCATCTGATTGCTTCTGATAACAAGCCATTTCAGAATCCCTCTTTTCTTTTTATAGCATAGGGCCCTGGTTGTTGAGAAAGCAGCAGAAATATTCATGTGAGTATGCATGTGTGAGAGAGAGAGAAAAGCAGAACTTATTTGCATACTGAGCTACAGTACATAATTGGAAGAATAGCAACAGGAATTCATTTTTAGAGATTTGCTTATAGGAGTGTTATGAACATCCTGTCCAAAACAGAAGTGAAAACCTAAACCTAATGAAAATTGTTTGTTATTCAGTAAACAATCCATATAAAAAATTTAATTGGCCTACCAGGGTATAAAATGGAAGTGTGTCACAATCAAGGGTTTTAAGAAATAATTTGAATACTCTCATTTCTGTGGCAGCCAGTCTGCAGTATTTGGTCATTCATTGGGCTTGGTCATTCATTAAGTAGGCAGTCAAACATTCCTAGCTGCTGTGCCCAAAAATGAAATAAAATAGAAACAACAACAATAACAAAAAAGGGAAGGATCCAGGCAAAGAAATCTTGAAATTCATGTTCTTGAACCTGAAAATGTAATGATTTTGTTAGAAAAAAAGAAAATATGTAGATGGTCATGACAGAACTTGTACAGAATATTTCTCTCTGAAACATCTGTGCATTCAAGAGCTATAATCTGAATTAGAACTATCATGCTTTTATTCTTGCAATGTGATTCAGTGCTTTTCTGGAATTACAGAAAATAAAATATACAGAAATCTCATTTGGAATAATGTTTCAAGAATTACAGCTCACAGAATATATATATTTATGTAGAAAAAAATAGATTTTGTACTTCACAAACAGTGATACCACCAGTAGGGGTTGATATATATTTCATATTTTAAAAAAACGCTGATAATGAAATATTTGCCCACATATCCTCTTGAAGCTGTGTATACATAAGCATTTCCTTATAGAAAAATATAGAAATATATGGAAATATATGGAAATATATGGAAATATATAGAAGTAAACATATAGAAATATATAGAAATATTTTGAGATTCTGTCAGAAAAATGTTACTTTATTTTATGGGATGCAGAGTTCATATGAAGAGATTTCAGTACTTTCTTAGAATTTTCAAAACAATAGCTGAGTGACTGAATCTGATATATCAGTAATGGTTGCTTATCTAAATGACCTTCACTGTTTTTTAAAATGTTTTTCTTATCTTTGACCTCAATAAACAATGATTTAATATGTTTTCTAGTTAATTGCCCAAAGTTATTTAATACTTTCTAGCCAAGTATGGGATGCAACTGGATAATTATTTCCAATTAGCGGTTAATTTATTATTCCAGTAAAAATTAGCTATATTTTTCACTGTGTGTTTTGTATAATTTATTTTGCAATTTGTAATATCAGGAAATACAAGATCAGTACCTGACAACAGACTGAGAAAACATGAAAAAGTGGAAGTCAATTTTCATAAAGAACTATCGAATTATATCCCCAAAGGCATATAGAATTGTGTTATATGCAGATGATTCAAAAGTGCAATAATTTATCTAAATTCTGTCTGATGCCCTGGATTTATTTCTGTTAAAACAAAGATGATATTTTGCAATGTCTTTAACATACCAAACCTCTCTTGAGCAGGTTTTAATTAAAAGGCAAAAAAATCTTGTACTATTTTTTTTCTAGGCATTGTTGTGTTATTCAGACATTGAAAAGGAAACATTAAACTTCCATTAAGGACTTCCACACCTCTCTGAGGACAATATTTTCTTTGCACTGCACATACAAAAATGAAGAGCACTCAAGATCTGCTGAGTTAAATGAGTGCCAGGCCACAGCTTTTAGATTCTGTTTCACAGTCATGCATCTCACAGTATTATTCCACAACCACTGGAGATGCTGATGTCCATAGAGTATAGCTCTGTATCTGCCTAGTCTGAAACATGAATCTCAATGATGATTGCCTTCATTTTAAGCACAGATACAGAAGGATAAGTTTAATTTAATTTGCTAAAAATGCCTTAAGTAGGATTAACCAAAGCAGTTAAGGAGTGTTAAAAATGTAAAAATCTATATTTTTTAATATCAAAGAACAAAACAACACACATAAGTGACAGTCAGGCTGAAATAATACAGGAAAACTCAGATTCAAAATTGACCAGTAAAAATGAGTGTTGTTTTATTGATGAATTTTACTGCATCTCATTTGAAAAAATCCAAAGGATTAAAAAGCAAGATATTTCTTTAACCCTGCTGCTGAATTTTCTTTTCTGTGACTGTTGTGCACAGAGAAAATCAGTGATGATGACAATTTTTTTGATGTTTGGAATTTATTTACTTAATACCCATCATATCTTTTCATTGCTCAGGATGGTGGGGAGGGAAGAAGTGATTTTGTTTGTCTTGATACCAGTGATAGGGACTCTAATTTCTCTGGGGAAATAACTACATTCTACAAAAGTTTTGATGGTTGTTTTATTACCAGGAAAAGGCAGAGTTGAGACTTTTAAAAGTGCATGAGATAAACTGAGAAGTAATCTGTTCTAGTTTGTTGCTGTCTATTCAATGAACATTAGAATTGTTCTTTCATAAAAATTACAGAGAAGATAACTGATGGAATTACCAACTTCTTTTTCAAGCTAAAACCATCTCCAGAATGATTACATCTAATTTAAAATTATTTTTTTTCCATGCAAAGTTGTTTAATTCTGCTTTAAAGAGCAAGACATCAACTTGTAACATTTACAAGCTGGCAACCCCATAATCTACTTGAGAAAGCATGTACATATTCCACTCATAATGAGTGGCACTAGTTACTAGGCACAGACTGCTGTTTGAGTCCTAATTTAAAGCACAGAGGAAAATGTATTTGGTAGCTATTGTTCTGCCACAATTCATTCAGAGTTCTACTGCAGATAGACAGAGGTAATATGGGCCTCATGAATACATTGTGGCTGAGCAGTGAATGAAAAACCCCAGAAGTGCTTTACCCACAAACCCTTAGTTAGGGCTGCTTTACTCAGACAGATGGATTTGGTTTTTGACACTAATTTCCTCATCCCAAAAGATAAGGAAAACCTAGATCTGTGCTGAGTGCCACCTTGCAAGATACATGGTTAAAGCTGTTATAAATCCTTATTTGCATATAATAGCCCATCTATAGAGGCTATTAGCAATAGCTGTGGTGTGTCATACACCTGGATTAAATTTGACTGCTTCAGTCATGCTAAACCTGTAGGTGCTGAGCACACTAGAGCACCTTTATAAATTGCATCGTGCTGTCAGTCCCAGAAGAATGACAAATTTCTGTGGAAAAAATAAGATTCAGCTTGGTAATCTAAAATTTTTTGTTGGCTTTGTTTTTCTTTTCAAGCATGTTCCAGTGTGATTAGTACATTTGAATGCCACAGTTTTCCAGACAATTCCCTGATTGAATTGGGGACCATGTTAGTTCTCCCCACGACCCGTCAGAGATAAAGAATTTGTTTACTGAAAGTTGCTCACCACTTACTCCTATGTACCATCTGCCACTCTTACCCACAAGGAGCTGCATTCCCAATAATGGTTCGTTTGACTTAAGGAAAGTAATACAAAATATTTCATGTACAAGCTTGGGATGGAATTGCAATTTTAATCTCCTGTCCTTAAATAGAAATCCTTAGTGTCTGTAAATAAACTTATTTTAGTCTTCACACTTGTATTTAACAGTTGAAGCTTTGCATCGTCACAGTAAGTAATGAAGAGGGTACTAATTTTTCCATAAACTTCTCCCAGCTGAGCCTATTTGTATGTTTTTATTTCATTAGAAAATGAATGTTTTTTAACCAGTAACAGCCTTTTCTAATCACATATCACGGGCCAGTGAGATCCTGTTTTAACAAGGAGAAAAGGATCTTGATAGCATATTGTCCCTCAAATATTGGTGTGAGGAGCCCAGGCCTATCTCTGGTGAGCCTTTTTTTATCTCTTTGTCCTTTCAAATCTAGTTTAAAGCTGTTTCAGTGAGCCCTGCTAACTCCTGAGCAAAAAAACCCTTTTCTCCCTTTGAAACAAGTTTTCGTGTAATTTTATTTGAATTCCAGACTTTCACCATCTTTCCTAGCACTCTTTTAGAAGTGTCTGTGTCTAGAGGTGTCTTTCTGTCTTTCTTTTAATCTTTAGGATGCTCTTGTTCACCAAGTATCTTTTCTTCATTTATGTCATGAGTCTTAGCGTTCAGCATTGTCCAGGACTGTATATTGAATATGACTCCTTTTCTGGAAGTAATTTAATTCACTGAATATGTGTCATGAAGGGAATATTCTTTTCCTTTCCTAAGTAATGGAACATTATTCAACAACTCTTTCTGTATCCTAATATTTTCATAGAATCACCACTTTCATCCTTTATATGCATTTTTCCTCTGATGAACCACAAGTACAGGCCTTCACACATATTAAATTAATACTTTTTTCTTTACAGAATTTGGTTTTCTTAGTTCAAGTAATGAGTAGGAGTTAAATAAAATACTATTATTAATACAGGTGCTTGTTTCACGTACACGATGTTTAATTAATTTCTTTACTTTCAGAACAACATGTTACAACAGGTGTAAAGACCAAAAAATTTGTCAGCCTTCATATAAAATGCAACTCAAAGTCTATCACACCACCTGCTTTCAAGAACCTAGGAGACATAAATGAAGGTAAACAAAATATGCTTCCCAGTTTTATTGTTATTTTTTAAGGTGTTTTCCTATATATTTTGCAAAGCATCTGTGGCAATGGTCTCTGGGCTCATTACACACTTGCAGCTTCCATTCCTGTTTTCATCTCATAATGACTGAGTACTGGTCCAATGATTGAGAAACCTATCTATATCTTAAACATCTTCCTTACAAATTATACACTGTTCTGCCTTTAAAAAATGATTGGATTGTTTAAGAGAGTCCTCCAGAAGTTGTCAGACATTGCTTTACAGGTAATTTTGGCTTATAAAGACTGCAAAGGTGTGTTCTTCTTCAAGGATTCCCAGTGAATGTTGGGAATACCAGTGAAATTTTTGAGGCACAGTCCTTTATTGCCCTTTTCAGCCTCTTCTATTTGAGTTATGACATCTCTTCATTGATTTAAAATCACCTATTTCCATTAAAAAAAACCCAGAAATAATAATATCAAATTCTGAGATTATTTACATAACCAAAGATATTTTGGTCAAATTATTAGAGTGTGGCTGACTACTGACTACTAAATTTAGTAATGCTTCTTAAGAGGAATTTAAATACTGATGAAAAAGTCTGACAGTTTTGGCTCTGTATTAACTTTTATACTGTGTTATTAAGAAAATCAGAATTCTCATCCTTTTATGCTATTACCATTGAGAAGTCATAATAGAGTTTAATTGAATTATTTAATGCTATGAATATTAACCTATATTATTTCCTGATTCTATTCCAAGGTTTGCTATTTCTAGACCTTTATATTTTTGTCTGTTAATAAAGTAGTTGTATTGATAAGTGACAAACTAGAGAACATTTTTTAAGGTGTTTGTCTTTGGAAGACTGTGTAGTTTGAATATACATGGAAGAGTAAAAGCAGCCTATTTGACAACTGTCAGCAAAATTTTACATCTAACTACATGCTCATGTATGTTGATCTGTCTAATTTGACACCAAAAACCCCAAACAAACAAATTCAGTAACAGAAGGATTCATATATACCTAATCCAAATAAAATAATTCTCCATTTTTCTTTTCCTACCATTCACTTACTGTTGTGGCTGTAAGATGATCTAACATGTTTATTCAAATCTCTCCTTTTCACCTTTAATGTCAAAAATCACTGACACGAGTTTACCTGAACTACAGATCTGCCTAAAAACACAGTGTGAGGAAACAAAAATCAACTTCAGATTTGAATTTTGTCATCTTTTCCTTTGGTTTACTATCTCTCCCCTTTTCTGTTAACAAGGAGCTGCCATCTTCTCTTCTCTACACCACTCATTATCATCTTGTCTGCCCCTGTTGCTGTGGTGCCTCAGGATTTCCTGAGAGCGATGGGATTTGTCTCAGCTGTCTGATCATGGCAGAGGGAGGGGCTGGTTCATGCTTGCTGGAGTGCACTTGTTCCTAATCATCATGCCAGGCCCCTAAAGTCTTTCTTTGCAATTAGGAAACAAAAGCTGCAGAGAGCACATTCCTTCCTTCTGGCTTCATCTGTACGAAACACTGAAAGTTTGTAGGTTTCAGACTTGTGCCCACTGCCTCCAACACCAGGCAAGCTTAATTGTAAATCAAAAATTAGTTTTTTAGGTCTACTGGTCTAAGTTTGAAAAAGGTTACAAAAAGGGAAACAGAAAACACAATTCCAGCTGTCCAGTTGTTTAACTTCTCTTGAAGGTCTCCCAGGATTTGTCCCTCTGCACACTTTCCCTGCTTCCCACCAGCCTGGATTCTCTTTTCTTCTCCCAAGAAACAGGCAGCAAAGATGAATTACATTTCACATCTACATGGTATTTCCAAGAAATGAATGTGCTTGGTGGCTCAGCCAGACCCACTGGGTATTTATGGGTGGCTTCCCAGCTCTGTCATGCAGCAGTCATTGCTGGCAGGTAACTGGTTTTGCCACATTTTGCATATTCACACTTTTTGTAGGGCTGCTATTTTTTTTTTAAATAGCTTTTTATGGAAATGGCATGTGATGCTTCACTAATAGAGAGAGCAATTTGAGCAACAAACAGTTTTTCCATGGCAACATAAAAGGAGCTAATGCCTGTGGTATTCCTGGTGTCCAGTATGATAGTAGACATTTTTTCATTTTCTGTTAAAAGCAATCAAGGTTTTTAGTTGCATTTTGGTGAGCTTTTCCATGTCTCTAGTAATTTTAGTTTCTCCTTCCAAACTTGATTGTAACATTGGTATTGCTTTTTACTTTCTTCCTGCTACCCTGTAAATATTGGATAGATTTATACAGTTGTTAATATACAGTGGTATATTATATACCACCATATGATAGTGTATATATAGTGTTGATAATATACAGTGGTGTTCTCTCAAGAAAATACCTGGAAGATCACTGCTATTCATTGGCTTCCATTTTAAAAACAGTTTCAGTCACTTCTGTATAGTCGTTGCCATTCTGATTGCAGCAGAGTCTTCTGATTTTATCTTACAAATGGTTCTTGTAAAATAAGAAGTTGTTTTTCATTAAAATATTTCTAGTGATCAGTTATGAAAATTAAAACAATTAGCCTTAAAATATGTGGAGACAGGGAGAAATATTAACTATTTATCTTTATTTTACCGGGCTTACAAAGGGAAAACTAATTTTTCTCTGAAAGGAATTATAGTATACAAGTGCTTCCAGAGGAAGGCTCATTTTAATTATGCTATTCACATGATTTATTATTCACAAAGAACATTTGAAAAGAAACTGGTCTATGCATGAGCCAAAATCCAGACTTTAGAAAGGTCCTTTGGCTTTAGTTTTCACCGCCCTGTGTAAATCAGTAGGGAATATTGCAAGCATGTTGAACTTCCTGTTTGAAAGTACATCTGACAAGATGTACTTACCAAAACATGTATTGTAAAAGAAAAGGAAGCATTTCCTTAATATTTTATATTCTTTGTCTTGTGAGGTATAAAGAAATACAGGATGCTCATTCTGTCCTGTATTTTCAGTATTTGTATCTTGCTACTTTAACTTTTAGCTTTGCAAAAGAAGTAAGAAAAACATTTAGGTCCAATCTAATTTCATTTTAATTTGTCTCAATAAAATGTTAGCCAAAGGATGGTAATTAGACTTGCTAAAAGAGAATGCAATATGAAGACGGGAAAATGGTGTTATTAAAAAAATCTCAGACAGTAGGAAAGATGGATTTTCTTAGTTTTACGGACAATCTTCTGCCTCCAAAGGCAAGACATTTAGTCTATTTTACTCCAATCTTCTACCCATAAGAGGGGATAATATGCTGTTGTATTTGGGGGCTGGTGAAATAAGTGCCTACAAACTCTTGGACCGTTTTACAACTGAAAAATGTTTTCTTTTGCTGTTGACAGATGATAATTGTACCATGTAAGGGAGACCTTCTGGCCATTTTATTTATGAGAAATTTTTTTACAATGTGCTTGTTAAAAAAAGGAGGTTCTTGTATCCAGACTAATTTTGTTTCAAGATTGCAAAAACCACTCTTTTATATACCATGGGCATTTCTGGATGTGTATATTGTACCAGTGGTAGGTAAATCAGCATCAGGGAGGTGAAACCTCACAGCCATGGATTGAGAATCAACCAGGAATGCAGGCTTTTGTAGTCAAATCTTACTTCTAGCCTGTCCTTATGGAAACTCATAATAGAATTTTCTTCCTTTTTCTATACCTGCTTCTCACAGCAGGAGATTTGAAATTGCCAGAGTTAAGCAGTTTAATAATTACTTTTGAAAAGTGAAAATGCACATGGCCAGGCAATTTCATTTCCATTTTGAAAATAAGTTTTTCCTCTTGTTTCTGAAGAAAGGAGGTGGAAATGATGATTGCTTATGAAATTAGTTTGTATAACTGGTTAGGTATTTGATTATTTGAACATCTGTCTTTAACAGCTGAGGTAGTTCTGTTGCCTTAAGCAGAAATCAGTGAGGTGAGAGCAGATTGTGGGAAAGACAGAAATTGCTCTCAGGCTACTTGCCATACTAACAAGAGGTCTAGTTGCAGAGGACAGGAGTTGTGCTCAAATGGCAGATGTAATGGAAAAATCAGAGAGATCCACTCTAAAAATACACATTTCTGCAGGTAGAAATAATTCCATCTATAAATCATTTGGCATGAAATTCTTTTCCTTCCCTTAAAAATAACACTATGATGGTAAAGAAAGTCCCTTATAAATGAACTAGTTGAAACTTTAAAGACAGTCCTGTTTTTTCCTGTCTTGCAGTAGTCCTCATGGTACCTTGCAGTCCCTGTTCCCTAACACACATATAAGATTGAATAAAAGATATAAAATTTTGACCAGCAGAAGAAAAAAGTCATTTAATAATTATAATAATAATAACTATTATTATTATTCTATTCCAGCACTTCGCATAATTTTTCTTTTTACATAACACCATGATTTTTGTGTTATCTGGTCCCTTCCAATTCTTCCAGTGCAGGTGACACATCTATTCTTGTTCTCATATCCCACACATGAAAAACTAAATAGGGCAGGGAAGCTGTGAAGATCAGTTAGGCAGCATCTCCTTGCAAACCAAGCTCAGAGCTCTGTTGCTAATCCACTTTCTGACAGAGTTATCATTGTTTGCCATTGGCTAGGATTAACAGTTGGATATATGGATCAGGAATGTGGCATGGGAGGTAAGGAAACACAGAAATTTATAGTATACTAGATCAAATGGGAGAATACTTTGATCTGTCAAAGGGATGAAGTAAGAATGTAGCATAATTCTGTTGCTATTCCTCATAAATGAAAACAAAAGTCAAAGTCACAATGGTCATAAGATCACGAACCACCTAGGGGAGGGCAGAGTGGGGAATGAGTCCCAGAAGAACTGTTGGCCTCTTACAGTGTTACTACCTTGCTCACTCCAAAAAGGCAAGTTAAAAGAGTTTGTTGCACAGCCACTTTAAAGACTTTCAGAGGAAATAAAGGACAATACCCCCACAGCTGAAAGGACACGCCGTCTGCCAGCCCAGCACCTGCCTTCTGGCAGAATCCGCAGGACCTTCAACTTGAGAGGCTAAAATATCTGACAGAGAGATAAGGTCCCCACCTAGCAAGACATCAAGTGTATTTGAATGGTAACTAAAGTTTTCTTTTACAGCTCATATAACCTAGCTATGCTGTGTCAAGGAAAAGCACCAAGTTTCTCAAAATAATATAAATTATGCATGAACAATATATAAAATATGCCTTGCCATTTGTGTCCAAACCTGGGAATGTGCCTTGCTTTTTTATGTAATGTGGCACAATTTTTGTATCTCCCCTGAAAAAGTGGTCAAAATGTGCAAAATATAGGAGCAAAATTACTGCTCTCAAGTTTTTCTTTCAAAAGTGTCACAAGAATAAATGATTCAGCTGAGAGTCCCTTGGAAAAAGTTTGATAGAGTATTTTTGTTATACAAAGAAGTGATATTTCTGGGTTTTGAATCCTATGCTAAGTTGAACCTATATAATATGCCGTACAGTTTGCAGTAGCAAAAACTTTCTGTTATTTGTGAATCATAGAATCATCACCAAATATTCTGGGTTGGATGGGAACCACAATCATCAAATCCCTCTCCTGACCCCGCATGGGTCACCCTGGGAATCACATCCTGTCCAAACACTTTTTGAACCCTGTCAGGTTTGGTGGTGACTGCTTCCCTGAGGTGCCTCTGCCAGTGACACTCTCTGGGTGAAGAACCTTTTCCTGATATCCAGCCTAAACCTCCCCTGAGGCCACTCCCTTGGGTCCTGTTACTGATCAAAAGGGAGCAGAGATCAGTGCCTGCCCCTCCTCTTCCCCTCAGGAGGAAGCTGTAACTGCACTGGGGTCTCCTCTCAGTCTCTCCAGGCTGAACAGACCAAGTGACCTCAGCCATTCCTCATATAAACTTCCCTTCAGACAGTTAATAAAATTAACTCTGGTGTTTATTTTTTCCTTATATATAATTATTTTTGCCACTATAGTGTGCAGGCAATCTGTGAGTGGAGAATTTTTTTAAAGACAAAAAAACCTTGATCACCGGTAGGGTTAAATTATGGCTACTAATATGTCCTCAGCCTATTATTGTGCAACAAAGGTAAGAGAAAGCTATGGGTTAGGAAGAAACAAACCTTTTTACTGTCCTGGGAAGCAGATTGGAATTGATTGGAAAATAGATATTAGGCAGGTGGGAAGTGTATCATTACCTAAAATGCAATTTCATAAGTGTCAAGAAGTTTCACATAGTGCTGTCCTACAATACTCTGTCTGGTTCATAGATTGTCCTGAAATGAGTCTCGACCCACCAGCCTAATAAATTTCCCAAGTAACAGAGTTCTCTTGCTCTCATGTCTTTTGTAAATGCCTGCAGTCTGTTATGAACAATAGCATAGTGAGATAAACTACTAATGACTGCAAAACCATGACAAGCCTTAATATGAAGTTCCTTAGAATTTGTGGTGGAGTGCTTTTCTCCTCAGCAAAAAAAAGGATATGAGGAGCAGAGTCCATCATCAACCACAAGATCTCTAAGAGCAGTAGATTACATTTGCAGATAAATCATTCTTGTACAATGGGACATCTAAATGATGCTAATAAAAATGGTGCTTCTTTATCAGATATTAATAAAACTATATTTATAAAGATTAATGGAAAAGAAAAAAGTCTGGGAGCCTATTGTTTTGCACATGAAAACCAGCTGCATTTTGTGTCTTTGAATTGATTTAAGGAATAGGAAGATGGATTGCATGAATCATTGCTATATCCTTGTCATTGTTGTTTTAAATAAACTGCAATTATAAGGAAATAAAATCACTCAGTTTCTGATGGAGTTGTATCCATCAGAATTCATAATGGTATTTTTTCTCCTGTTCTTTATCACTGACATTGCCTAATCATCCACAGAGCTGAGGACTAACATGAGTCCTCTGGGTCACATTAGTGATCCTGGACTGATGAAGAGTGAGCATTTATTGAAGTCTGAAGTCCAAAATATTTAGGATATACTAAGAAAACAAAATCATACATAAAGCTATTTATTTATTTATTTATAAGGCTGCTCCAGCAGAGTTAAATGTGATCTTTAGACTGGAAGATGCAAATTGCAGTTGTTTGCATGGTAGGTTTCTTAAAAAGATTATATGTGACAGGCTTTCTGCTCAAGTATCAATCTTGCTACAAATTTCCTTGATGGGGCTGTCTCTGAGGCTCTGAGACTTAGCCTCAGAAAGAGAAAAAGCTACT
Organism: Anthoscopus minutus; assembly: GCA_013399455.1. Taxonomy (NCBI): domain Eukaryota; kingdom Metazoa; phylum Chordata; class Aves; order Passeriformes; family Paridae; genus Anthoscopus; species Anthoscopus minutus. The sequence goes on along the minus strand of VWYI01013689.1, from coordinate 26,991 downwards.
CAAACAGCTAGAGCCATCCAGATGGCTTCTTCTTTATTGATGGCCCACCTCTTGTTGCACAATTTCTTTGCTGCTTGTGGGGAGAAAAAGATCAGAAATCCTTGTTTTGTTTCCTGTATAATTGTCACTTAGTAGTTCTTTTCATTATTCTGTAAGTTAATATCAAAGAGAGTATGTGAAACACATATATAACAGACAGCTTGTCTCCCCAGATGCAGGGCCAGGAGGGAGGGGAGAGCCAGCATCATGCCCAAATAATGATAAATACTGTGATTTCTGAGTGCACTGAAGTGAAGAAGGAGCCTGTGTGATATCTGTAGATGTTTTGCAACTGATTTCCAGTTAACTGACATCCGTGATAGCTGTTTTCTAAATCACTTTCAAAATTATACAAATACCCTTCTCCCCCAAGCACTACTTGGATTTAAGTAAGTGCCTGGTGTTTTTTGTGTTCCTTTGGCCTCCTGGGATTTTCTAAACCTCTATTGAATGAGGCCTGGTTTTCACAGGATATGATACTGGTGGAAGCCACATTCAGCACAACAGTTCACTGGCAGGAGATGCTAGTGGGGGCAGTCAGATACTTTGTCTTCTTTAGTAGAAATAGAAAACATTTTAGCCTAACGCTGGCCATGGCCTCTTTAACGAGAGCAGCTAAAATGTCTGTGCTCCACACAAACTCCTCCTTTAAGTCAGGAGCTGTAATAGAGTTTTTTAACCAAAACAGAGATCTATTCTCCAAACTATTTCTTCCTCAATGCTACTGCAAGTATTTATCCTTTAACATGGAAAATTCTCGTCCCTCTTCTTCCAGAGTGACAGCTGAATTTCTGCAGTTCCGCTTGGGTGTTGGAGATATTATGATTTTTTTCTGTAGAGACCAGTAATGTTCTCACGTGAATTACAGGGTTTATGGAATTGTAGAAAAGCATGCAGCTAAAGATATCTATAAAAGTGTGGAGTTTTTCTCTGGAATTTTCAGGAAGAAAAACTCTGACGTCCAAGAGGTGAAAAAGTATTCTTTCTTTCTTTAGGAATAAAAGCTTATAAAAATGCTCATACTTTTGTCTGCTACTAGTGTAAAACTCCCAACATAGTAAAATGGAAAAAAATTTTTTTCCATGAATTGAAGATAAAAATATATTTTTTCTATTCATGATTAGTTTTTCCAATGTTCTTGAAATAATAATGAGTTTTACCACCTCAAAATATTTTCAGATTCGTGTCCCTAAAGATGGATTTAAGTGTTCCATGATATATCTGTGATCCATTAACAAAAATATATCCTTTTACTATAAGTGAATATACCCTTTGGAAGCTTATATTAGATCACATTTTATAATTTTTAATATATAATTTCTTAATAGCCATCATGTTTCATGTGGCCACCTTCTACTTCATCAGCCTGGAGTGAGATGGCATTTCCTTGACATTCAGGGATTGCTGTCATACCAACAGCTTGGGCGTGTTTGCATTCATTGTCTTTTTGCAGTGGAATAATAATAATGGAAGAGGGGAAAGGATGGGAAAAGAGCAGTTCTATGGCATTTCTTTCTCAAATTCAAGTATATGCTGCTCTCTTGTGGAACTTCCATGGTAGTTACAGGAGTTAGATAAAGGTGTCTTTGCTTTGTGACTTCTATTTTGGTCCATTGAATTGAATTGAGTATTGTTCAGACAGGTTCAGTGCATATGATGTAACATTTGTATTTTTTAAAAATACAAATACCATTTTGCCTATTAATGTACTGTTGTTCTTTTTCAATTTTGATGATCGGTGTCCATTGCTAACATAGATTTGTGTGCTGCATTTGGAATTAACTTTGTGCTGTTTTGTAAATAAACATACACTTATACACATACACTGGAAATTGCCTCTTCTTTAGGTAATCTTTAGGTAATCCTGAAGTGCACTTGTCTTCTCTGGTTCACTCTTTCAATTAGCCTCAGTGAGAAAATAAGGGGAATGAAAACTTGGTATCTGGCTGTATGATGTTTGTGTACGTGGGAAGTGTTGTCCAAATCTTGGATTCTCTAATCTTTTCTCATGTATTATGAAACTGAGACATGAGTGGAATTTTAAAGTAATGCTTCAAGGTATATCACTGTCTAACCAAAGAGTGGAGGCAATATAGTCACAGAGCCATCCTCACTGAGGCCCTGGGCAAAAAGAGCTCTGCAAGCAGGAGAGCTTTGGGTGTCTGGTTTCCTGAGGATGTCTTCAGGATGAGATTCTTTGCTTTCCAAGGAATATGTGTGAATATATATGTATTTGAGTTTATATGGCTGTTGCTCTGTCATCGAGAGCATCTCTCTACCTTGACATCCATTTTCATTACAAGAATAAGTATCTGAAGCGGCAGCCCTTCTCTCAGGTGTGGTCAAAAATTTTATTTTTTATTGTAGGCTAGAGAGGCAGATCAATTTTATTACCTTTTTTGACCTGAAAACATGTGTTAATAATAATAACAACAATAAGCTGTATTTTTGCTTGAACATGCTCTACATTCTTACATATTCTGCAGCATATTTATCCAGTAGAATCTTTAAGCAAAGCATCCCCCCTGAGAATTTCTACTGCAAACCTGATATTTTTTTTGTTTCTGGAAAGTCTGGTTGTGTTCTCTGATGTAACACACACAGAGCAAAATGCTCAACTACAAAGAAACCCTTCATTGCCTCATATAAATACTGGCTGCCACCTCTGAGAAAAAAAACCTCTCCTTAGTGCTATTACTTATCCTTGTAAGCAACAATTTTTGAAGGTAAGTTATGTTACAGCACCACCATCCTTAAAATCACACAGGCAATTTCAATATTGAATTAATTCTTCTGAGTAAGTCTTGTCTGGTAATTTGAGGAAGGATTCATTTGGTCTGCTCTAACCCTTGGAGGGGCACTGCCTGTTTTCAAAGGGGAGTGAGTAAAGCCCTCGAGGTGTCCTCACTGCAAACTGGGCTTCCATGAGGCAATGGCTGATGCCCTGTGAATGCAGCCTCTGACTCCCTGCATACCAGCTTCTCTATGTACCCAAGCCTTGTATTCTCTTGCCTACAGAGTATTATCTGGCAAAAAGAGTACAAAAAATCATAATCTGTATGCTTTTGTGAGTCCTGTGAAATAGAGTGAGAGCTATGAAGGAAAAGCAAGTAGATTTTGAGTGTACAATATTTCAGGAGACATTGGGAGAGGGTGTTTTTATGATATTCTATTATGTCTCCTCTTTAGAGAGGCTAAGCCAGTGCCAAAGGAATAGTTTTCCAATGTGCTATTTGTTCACAGGATGGATGGGGGCTGACAAGCTGACCATCAGAACAGCTTCTTTGTCCTTGGAGCTCCAGGTGGTTTAGCAGTGCAGAGTAGCTATGAGTTTTTACCAAAATGACTTTTATTCCTTTTTAGATGACTTTTCAGCTTTTCAGCTACCAGTTTTTACCAAAATGACTTTTATTCCTTTTTAGATGACTTTTCAGCTTTTCAGCTACCCAGCTTATTTTCAAGGACTTTTAAAAGAAAAATAAAAAATATGCAGTGTATATTAGGAGTGTGGTGAGAAGATGAGGGTAAGGTACTGGGTATGCACATGATGTGGAAAAGATCTCTCTTGCCTTTTCTAGAAACAGGTTCATCCAGAAAAGGCTCAGATATATCAGTATTCATGCTACATAAATAAGTATCACAGCTTAATCATAGCTATAATCAGCTTTACTAGCAGCAAGATTGACATGACTATTACATCCCCTGCATTTTCTGAATGTATATTTAAGAGTGTAAAGAGCTGTATTAAAATTATTCTCAAGAGACATACAGGATTATTTTAATTATAAAAATTAAAATTAGTATATATAATTTCAATTATAAAAACAGATATAGTCTGTTTATTGGTTTTAATGAAATATTTGAAGGCTGAACCCTTTATGACAGCTAAAAATAATATGATAATTACCTAATATAGGCAGCAAATAACACTGGCAATCATGATTATAATCTGGTGTAGTCCATGTAGATTGCAACAGAATACAAGAATATGTTTATTTATACTTATTTATACTTTTATTTATACTTACTATATTTATTTACTAATAAAGAATCAGAGGTCATTACTTTAGGTTCTGATTCCGAGAAGCTTGTAGAGATAAATATAAATTCAGGGCTGAGAAGAGCAGACTAATATCTTCCTTCAAGTGATTCCTAATGCAGCCCTGTGGCTGCAGGTGGCTTCTCTGCCAGGGTCTGCAGCTGAGTCATGGTCAATGCTGTCCACCAGGACTCATTTCCAGGCCTGTGAGCCATCTTAGCACCTCTGTATTCTCTCTGTGATATTTTTAAGGAAATATTTATTTTTTGTTTTGTATCTATCTATCTAATTATCTTAAAATTCTTTTCACCTTTGAAATAATCAAGTGGAGCAAATGGTGACCATTAATTTTGTCCAGAAAGGTATAGGAATAAAGAAAAGCTATTGCATATATTCTCTGTTGCCTATTTGAGGGTGGAAAAAACACTGACTTCTATACACAGTAGTTACACCATTAGCTTCTTAGGCAAGAAATAGAGAAGAGGAAGTGCCTCGTGTTGTACAAATTGGGCTAAAGATTTGGCTTCTAATCCATCAGAGCTGGGATTCAGCTGAGGTCTGACGACCATGGAGATAAAGTGTAGAATGGCATTAGTGCTCTGAATTTCTGATAAAACTCCATTGAAAATTCATCCAAAGGAGGTGAAGTGTCAAAATCAGTGCATAATGGAGCAATTGTGTTTCACTTGTATCATTCCTAACACCCAAAAGACGGATGTGATCTTTAATGGAAACTAAGACACTTGTTTTGAAAGGCCTCACTGTTTTAAGTGTAGCAAATGGTTATGTCAAAACTTCTTTCCTGTACTGTTTGTCCACTTGGCTGAGCTTCTGCAGGGAATGAGAGAGACAAAATCACTCTGCAGATTTTAATTTCTACAAGAATGCTGCTCCCTCCCTAGGATCAGACTTTTTACCCGGGTGTTGGGGGTTACATGTTTTTTTTTTTTTTCATTTCTTAGCTGTTAGAATTTTTCCCATTTAGCTGAGAGA
>VWYI01013689.1:0-21601 GCA_013399455.1 Anthoscopus minutus | reverse complement strand
TATATATATATATATATATATTAGTAAAGAACTGTTATTCCTATCCCCATATCTCTGCCTGAGAACTCCGTGTTTGCGAGATATAATAATTCGGAGGGAGAGGGTGGAGGCTTACGATTTTTTTCTGCCTTCCCTGACAGATAACTGTCTCAAAAACCGGGACACCAGGTTTCACCTTTGCCTTTAAGACTCTATTTCCCCCAGATGTTTGAAAAGCTTATTAAACTTCTGGTTCTTATTCCTTTCTTCCATTTCTTTACTAAAGAAGCTGCTCAGTGGTGCATGTGATTGTAGCTTCTCTTCCCCAGCAGTATGAACTCTGCTTTGAATCATCTCGTCAGAAAGGCCCATTGTATTGTTTCCTTCTATCTGGTCACTTTACTTTCAGCTTCTTTTTAAAGCTTATTCACAGCACTGAAACTTCCTTAAAATTGTTGTGTGTTCATTAGACTTTAACCACGTGTCACGATTCAGCTGAAGATGCTGGCTGTGGGAAAGACAGCTGCAAACAAGGCTGCGTGAATAAGAGCTTGAACGAGGTCATTAGTCCCCTCTGCTCAGCCCTGAATTTATATCTTTATCTGATATTAGATGGGAGATCTACGCCCTGCAATTTTCCATGCCCATGTTTCTAGGAGTGCTAAATCGGCAGAAAAGCAGCACAAAGGGCTAGGGCAGTGACAGCGGTGGCAGCTAAAGCCAGGGAAAACCTTGGCAGAGCAGGGATGTGCCAGATATACTGCAGTGGATAGAGCAACGCTGTGGACAAAGAGATGCAAATGAGAGCAGGAAATCTCCACATCTCCCTGATTTTATTTCTGCATCTGCTACACGGACAGCATCTTGGGAGGATTTTCAGGACGTCCATCCCCGCTGGATTTTCGACAGGAGCGCTGACCCGCGCGTTCCGCGGGGAGCGCCTGGAGGGGCGGCAGCGCCGCCCGCAGGAGCCGCCTGGGGCAGGGACAGCGGGGACAGCGCTGCCCGTGCTCTCTCGGGAGGCACCGGCGCGGCCAAAAATGCATCGCAATATTTTAAAACGTGCAGGATTTGCTAAATGTTGCATTCTGTTTGATTTTCCAAAAGGCAGTGTTATCGCAGGGAAAGAGTTAATATCTCCTATCTCCTCACTACCCTCTAACTATTTTTAAATTTTTTTTTAAATTTAATGTAACTTAATTTAATTTAATTTTATAATTAATTTTTTACTTTTAAATTTTATTTCTTTATTTATTTATAAGCTTATTTATTACTGATGTTAATTTATTTGTTACTGATGGTATAAAATTCTTGTTATGTTTGAAGNTTTTTAATTTACTTTTAATTTTATTTAATTTTTATTTATTTTATTTTATTAATTTAATTTAATTTTTAACATTCTTTAAATTTTATATCAATATTTAATTTTATTGTATTGCATTGTATTTGATTGTATTTTACTTTTTATTTTTAATAAATGTATTTATTTATTTATGTATTTATTTATTATCTTTATTTTTCATTTTAATCTCTGCATCTTGCCTACCACAGTTACCAGGGCTGGATTGTGATGTTGCAGCAGCAGAGAGTTCCCATGTCAGTAAGGGAGGAGTTCCCCAGAGCTCCTGCAAAGGCACTGTCCTGCTCTTGCCAGACCACAGCTTGCCATTGATGCTGAAGCACACAAATGCTGACGTGTTGTAAGAATTCAGTTATTGTGTCTAGGTGGCAAGAATAAGTTAGACTAGATGGGTCCTTTGCCAGAAAAAAAAGTAGACATATCAGTTTGTCATATCCAAAATATTCATCACCTAAAGATGCTCATGGGTATAGGGATAAGATTTTTCAGAGCCAGCCAAGGTGTTTTCACAATAAAAGACTCAATATTTTTCAGGTAATGAGGGCCTCCAATAGGCAAATATGAAATATTGACATTACCCATGTGTTCATTTCCATTCTCATTTTCTATCTTTTTTCATTCTCAGAACATATAAGCTCACACTGGTTAGAACCTCATGAGCTTTGTCTCTTCTATTTTATTACCTATTGCAAAACTCTTCTATATAAGCCCCGTGCATATTTCAGCATCAGTGCTTCTAGACAAAATCAGCTCAGCAAAGTTTATTTTAGAAGCTATTTACAGTAGTTTGTGAGGGAGATTGGTGACGCTGCTTACTTGACAGCAGTTTTGCAGTCTGTCAAAGTTGAGAAGTAATTTAATTCTAATGCTCTCTCCAAAGAAAGTCTTTGAAAGGACGATAATAAAGTAGTAGCAATATCAACACAGAAAGAAGCAGAGGACAGGAGAGACACTTCACTACACTTTCTGTGTAGTTCTCATCCAAAAAGTATGCCTTCTTTATTATTCATGTGTTCAGTGCAGGAGCTCTCATACCCATCTGTTACTGAGGAATGAACTGGTTGTTGGTAACAGCATTAATAATTGTAGATTCCAAATGTAAAATAGGGCAGTATCTGGTTTCATAAACAAGGTATCAAAGTTATTTTTCTGTATATGGGGTGCTGTTACAGGCCCACTGTTAACTTTCCTAGGTCTAACCTCTGGTGAAGGGTGGGTTTAACTGGCCTAGGCTTCGAAAATTCACCCTCCCAGGACACCACAGGGATCACTTGTTCCAGGGGAAGTGTCTCCTTGTTTTTCATTTTATCTTGGTACACGCATTTGAATGTGCCCACCTTAGCTCTGGGGAGGTTTCACTCTTAGTTGAACTGGGCTTAGCATTGATAGTAAAAAGATATTACCTTTCTTGGAAGTGTGTTTTCATTTCTGAGAGAGATGTTATTTGATTTGTAAGATAAGAGGAAAAAATTATAAACACAAGTGGATCCCTCAATTGATAATATTAAACTAAAAAGTTAATAGTTGTCTTTCTCTCACTTTGAGTACTTATCCAGAGGGTGCTGTTACTTTTTTCAGCCCCTTAAAAATGCAAGGTAGAGCACTGGACACCTGGGTTACCCCCTGGGGGCTCCTAGGCGTTGTATTCTCTCTGTTTTTTTGCAACAGTTAAATGTGGCTCTTACAGTCAGGACATCAAAGGAGAAGCCTTTGAAAATATATTTTTATCCACATATCCAAGTTCAGGCCTTCCATATTAAAAAATTGTCTTATATCTTGGGTTTAGAAGTGCATCGTGGCTCACTGGTTCCTTGCTCAGACAGCTGGTACTCTGTGTTCAGTTGCTCCTATATCCATTTCTTATTTATTAATGGTATTATTAGTATGGTTTCCAGAGCTAGGCCCCTAGCAATGGATGTGGGACATAAACTAACACCACCTTAAATTTTGTAGAAAGGTTTCTGATGCAACACTTTGTTCTTCCTCCCTGGTCTTGTACCAAGACAATGTAACACACTGGTAGTTCCAGTTGACACACATGTCTTGACATACACATGTATATATACACATAACTTTACATATAAATATACAAGCAGATCAGCTTTAAACTATGAGTAAATTTTTCATGAGTCTAAAGTTCGTGATAATTAGCACTTGAAAAATGTTGTGAAGTTTTTTATATTCGTGTTTTGACATGCAAAGACTAATGTTTGTACTAAAAAAACTGCTAAAGATTCATTGCTTTCATTTGCACCTCTGCTTGATTAATCTTTTTTTGTTGGACCATCACTTTTTTTTTTCATAAGTCATGGTTCTTTGCTGATAATCTAACATATTTGAAGTCCCTCTTTGATTCAAAGAAATGAAAGTTGGATGGTATTGTTTGAAAAGGTGCTATTCCTGCTACATAATGAAGTCATTCTGGCTCAGTTTTTCCACTGATAGGTCTCCTTTTGGCTAATTGGTCTGATGACATGTGAAAGTGTTTAGATGACATTACAAAAGTGACAGAAAAAACCTGTCCAAAATTTGTTTTAGTGTTCTGTTAAACTTTTCTGAAGTTAATCCTTTCTTCTTTTTAAAGCTGTAAACATCAGAAGGAGGATTTATTAAATTGCTTTTACCTCAGACTACAGGGGGCTTTAATGGAAAAGGGAAAAATGTTTGAAACTGTTGAGTCTTTGTTCTTTTTCTAAGGCAAGAACATTGGGAGTCCACACAATGGGATTTTAATAACTGGTGTTATTAAACCTTCACATTTACTTTCACAGCAGTAAAAAAGATGGGGAGACCTGGTTTTACTGAACTGGTTGAAAGGAAACTAAGCAATTCCATACAATATGTAGTTCAAAAAGCACATAGAAGTATAAATATACTATTTTCCAAAAGGCAACATTTCTATGGAACACATACATGAAATCTAAGAAGATATTAACAGACCCTCTGTATTTTGTAGGATCTCAAGTACCACAGTGACACCTGGAAGCATAAGTGCACTTCCCTGAGTAGTTAAGTCATTAACAGCATCCTCTGGAGCCCCTACACATCTGCACTAATGACGGCCCATGGAGTAGTAGTGTCTTCTCCAGAACTGAGAAAAACCAGCATGGCACATCTGGCCTTAACAGAGCTGCCCTTCTCCTTTGCCTCTCCTTTAACCAGCACCAAAACACCCCTCAGTGCCCAGGGGGGCCTTGTGATGGCTCCATCTGTGCATTGCCTGGGAAACTCTTGCCTGTTGCAGGGTGAGCCATCCTTGGCATTCAGGCCATGGCCACTTCACTTACAAGGTGGTGTGTGCATGTGTGATGAACACAGCAAGGGTAATTTTCTGTAAGAGTGAGGGGGAAAAAGATATTTACAGTATTATGTTACTGTACATAGATTCCAAGAAGGCATGTTTCATTTACTTTTAAAATTTTAAGTCTTTGAAGAGTTGCAATTGATGATATGAAATCAAACCTATCAGATTGTCTATGACCTTGATATAATTCTATTTCTCCCCAAGTAGTTGAAATAAATACTTCATTTGTTGCCTTTAAATTAAACTGTTGCCAAGATACTATAGTATTCTTCATGGACTCTGTGTTGTAATGAATCTGAAATTCCCTGGTGTTGACTCTGGGAGGAGATGCTTGTGGCTTTTCACTCCAGTTTGCCCGTGTTCTGCGAATACTCTCATTTCTTTCTGTTTTTCATCGTTTCTTGAACTGACGTTTAGCATTGGACCAGAAAAACATGCAAATGTGGGAGCTTCTGGCTGGCTGGCTGTTCTTGCCGCTGCTGCACTATCTCATAATGCTGTTGCAGCATTCTGCTCTTTGTAGCTCAGTACTCACTGGAACTGCTGTTTCTAGTGCAAGCTGGAAGATCAAAGCAGATACTGTGAAAAAGTTTATTTTGTATTGCTTCATCTCACATATTGTCTATTAATTGATCTACTGAGTCATTTAAGGTCCTCACAACCTGTCATTGCTTTTGTAAGTTCTGTTGTTTTGCCACGTACCCAGACTTTTTTTTTTCAGCTTTTATTTATGAAACAGAAGAAATTGCAATAATTAAGGAGTTTATTGCTAGGAAGTTTTGTAAAGTTTATATGTTCACCTAAATGTCTCATGTAGTTAGGTGAGTCAGGCTGATCAGTGAGTTCTTTTTATACCCAGTTTAGATGACTTTTTTATCCTTTGAATCATTTGCTATTACATGCTTCCAGAAGAGTGGTATTGATACTCTGGCTCTCTGCTATGCAAATAAGCTTTGCTGTTTTTCCCTAACTTTTTTACCCTTTCATAACATCATGATTGTTTATAAATCGTTCCACTGCTGTGGCTATGGTTTATTTTCCATAGGCTCACACAGCTATGCTTCATATCACTGTGCACACATATACAGAACTTGGTGCTCAGGTGCCTTGGCCCTGTTCTCATTAAACCATAGGGGAACTTTTGGGAATAAAAATTAATTTGACCTGTTTTATGGCTACAGACATAATTTTACCTCAAGGTATATTTCCTGGGAGTCCGGTGCATGAGAGTGTTAAAGAAGGTTTTGGGAAGTCATGCAAGCTCTGGTTACAGATGGTACAGGAGTGAAACCAAACCTGGCAGTTGAGCTATTTTGTCTTGCAGCAAATACAGTGATTTTTTGTGGAGGAGAAACAGAAACCTGACTCTGCTATTGAAAGATTATGAAATAGATATTTGTTTTGCTAAAGACATCCAGGTGCAACTACATCACCAAAGTCTACAGAAAATTTTCATCACACTAATAGATGAAGATGAGGGCCTTCAGCTGAAAAGGTAAGGCTTTTTACCAAAGGACTGTCAGGGTTTTTTTAAATTAGAAAGTCAATATATGGTATCCAGCTTTAGCTGAATCTTTAAAGCAATAGTAAATTGCATTAAGATCAATGAAATTATAAGCAAGCAAAATAACATGTCATAATGGCAAGGTTTGCAAAGGTGCTATCCTGGACCACCTGGCCTGTCAGCAGCCCAGCACTCCCTAATGGAAAGGAGCTGGGTGCCCTCCTTGGCCAGCTGGATTGGTCATCTCTGGAAATGTTCCACTGCTGTAGGCAGTTTGTTTTGAATACTTTGCCCAATGGGAGTTCTACTTCTTTCTTTTCTCTGCTGCCTGGAGAGGGCACGCTTTAATAGTAAGAATGATGAATATTGGAGCTGAAATTTGCCCTGACATCCTTCAAGGCCATATATCAGACCATATATCAAAGCATGTTTGTGTCTACATGCACTTGAGTTGCATGTTTTTCTTGCCATATTCTGAAGGAACACTGAATATCTGAATGTGCTGGAAATTTAGACTGCTCATATTTCCCCTCATTATGACATTTACATTCATTCAAATCCTCCTTCCTTAAGAATCTTTTCCTTCTTTCTTCAGGTCAAGACTCTTTTCACCATGCTGTGGGGTTGGCAGGCATGTTTCAGGTGCTTCCCTGTGCACTGTGATCCTTGCTGCTCAGGAGCAGTCACACTCTGAAGAAAACAGAGACTGACCATCTCCCCTGCTTCTTATGATTTATGGCAATGGTACCTGCTGTAGGCCATGCCCCAGGTCCGCATCTAACCTACCACCCTGGAACCAGGGCAGCAGATGATTAGAGAAGGCACAAGTTTAAAAACAAATTGGTCCTCATTGTAAAATTAAAGCCACCTAAATCTGCCAGATACAGTGGCTGGCGCACAGCTGCTGCCCTAGGGAGTCCTGGCACAAATAATACTTGGCTTGAGAGTGTAAATGCAAAAATAAGCCTACCAGGGTGCTGTGAAAACATTGCAATTTTTTATTATTCTTTAAAAATAATTTCAAATTTTCCACTCATTAATATTTTTTGCTAGTAAGTTGTTTTGTAAGATGTACTAGTGCTGAGCAATCCTTTGCTTATTCTGTCCCTATCTTCACTGGTCATTTGCTGAGCTGTAGTTAAAGGCACCATTTGTCTACTAATTTGTCTACATTTGTCACAAATGTAAGATATTTTGAAATAATTCTGCTCTGCTCTTGACAGCACATGCTTTGTCATGTCTTTGATCATATCGGATTTTGCTGTGGCTTATTGCTTTATGACATATTTTCCCTTGCTTTTCTTTGTTCCCCTACTATTATCTTGCAGTGTTTTGCAGTTAATTCTAGCTACTCCTTAGTTCACTTCAGGCACTTTTTTGTTCCAGTTGCTCGTAATTTTAATACTTTCTGTAACTAGCCCACAGACTTCTTTACCATGTCTGCTCAGTCAATATTTTTTAGCTTTAACCAGTTGTCTGTCCGCATTGAATGGTTTTCTAGCTCATTGGTATATTAGGTGGACAAAATTAGTGTAACTGGTCACCCTTGTGACACAACTTCTACCATTATGGTTCAGTAAAAAAAGTCTTATTCATGCTCATAAATACTTATATATTTTGTATAAAAATTATAATTATTGATTCTTTCTTTTAATCACATTGCTTTGCATATGGTGTAGTTTTAGTAAATTCAGGATTTTTGCTTCAGTTCTAAATTAAACTATCCTACAAAACTAGCTGGAATTTCTTCATTAAAATAGCAAGAAATGCCTCCAAGGTAATGACAAGCTTTTCTTTCATTTCTACACATTTTTCTAATGATTTGAAGCCAGAGAGTATCTAGCTTTCAAGGTTTTCTGTTTCCTTTTCATAATTTGATGTACAAGAGAAGATTAGTGTATCTCTATTCATATAACTCAAAAAGTCATCCATCCTTTTCTCTCATCCATCTGCCCCAGAACTCTCTCTACTGCTACAGAGCTGTCGCACTCAAAATCCTGCTCGCTTATATAAGGAAAACTAAAAAATTATTAGCATAACTGAAAGTGAAACACTCTTAACTATTACATTTCCTGATCTAACTGCTTAAAAAATAAGGTTAATGCAGTGAAAATGTTTATAAATGCATCTCCTAGTGCCTGCCTCCCAGTGTTAGGTCGATGTCCCCACTGCTTCTCTGGGTGCTATGCTGGTGGCAGTGGTGGGGTGTTAGTGAATTGCCAGCCTCTGGAATCTTTCAGTGTGAGGAATATGATTTTGTGGCAATCCTCACTCTAGGATCAATCTGGGGCCTTTTTTATGTGTCTGTCAAAACCCTTTGCTCTGTCTGCATTGTTCTGTTGTTCCATATTACGCCCAATTTACTATATAAGGAGTCATTTGTCTATGTTAGACACTATTTCTTTGTTTTCTCTAAAACCACTTCTGTCTAGCTCCAGGTCTGCAATCATCATGTTGGAGTCTTAAACACTATTCTGCACAGAGGAACTGCTACTTACTGCTATCTTTATAGGACTATGGTTCTACCATACAAAGACAAATTAAATGTAGATAAGTGGTAACCTTCCTGTTATTCCAATTTGTTCTCCTCTGTTGATGCTCTTAGCAGCTAGCTCAGCTGGTTTAAAAGGCTTCCAGAACATGAAAGAATGGATGTAGATACATGTGTCTGGCAGTCAAAGATGTACAATGTTGACAAAAAGAACAAAGGGAAAGATTCTCCTCCCTCCCACACCCAAAAAAACCCACCTGCAAAACAACAAGGAAGCCCGAAAATTAAACCAACCAAACAAAAAAAAAACCCTGAACAAACAAACAAAAAACCCAAACCAACCAACCAAAAACTGAAAAACAATAAAGAAGAAGCCTCTGAGAATTTGAAGACATGCACAAACAATTTATTGTGCAAACTCTCCACAGAGAAACTAAGACCACAATGAACTTCCTTTTCCTTAGGAATTGCATGGCAAATGCTAGATCTGGGAGGCCTTTTTGGAAAGCAATTTGAATACAGTGATTTAGAGAATTCTTTAAAATAAATTTTTTTCCCTCTTTAACAGCAATTTATTGTACTTTTATTTAATTGTCCTGTGACCGTACTACAAAAACCAAAAACCAAAAAACCCAGCAAACCAACAACCCTCCCAATCCTGTTGCATATGTGATTTCTTGTTATATATATAAAAATATAGTTAAGCAGAGACTGCCCAGGATGTTTTGCATGCTAATTGACAACTGTTTAAATAGAAAGCTTTAAACAATGTAAATATAAAGTAATAATAAATGTCACAGATATAATATATCTATTATATTATATTATCATATTATCATATATTATCATTATAATATCACTGATACTATTTTCTTATAATCTCTATAGTGTTATTGGTATATAAATCCTTAAACATTAGCAGACAGTTTCATAGCTCATAAGAATTTGTTAAACATAAAGACAATTTTTAATATGTCAGGGCATGGCATTTTGATGAGACCCATGAAGTATTCTGGAGAAACATGCTGAACTGCCATTTCATTGATCCAAAGTGGCAGGTGAAAGTCTTGTCACCTGTAGTGCCACCTCATTTCAAAGTGGATGCAGTTAGAGAGATGGAGTATGGCAATTTTTAATGTAAATAATGTTCTGCCTTTCTGAAAGAGTCCATTTGCATTCTTGAGACAGTTAGACTTCTGCCTTGGCTTCTTCAGCACTACAATTCTGCAATAGGGTTGAGAGTTAGTTTGAGATTGATGATTAACCTCTCACTTGTGCTGCAAACCTTCCTTTTTGATTTCAGTAAAACTGAACAAATGACTGCTACTAATGTTTTGCTCATCAACTTGTAAGTGAAGGCCATTTAAGACAGAAATGTAGGATTTAGCTCCAGCTGCTGTTCTAATGTTGCAGAAAGCTTTTGCTGCAGTTCATTAAATTCAACTTCAGGCAGTCACAAAACTGCCAGCTAATTATTTTTTCTTTCCTTGGCTGAGTGAATCTTGGGGTCACCAATTTCCTCTCACAAAATGGAGCTACAGAACTCTTAATTCTGAAGATTGAAGAAACAAAGCAGTGAGGAAGACACCAACATAATTCTGTTGAAAACAGGTAAGACTGAATCAGTAGAACTTTATTTCCTATCAGTTTTTCAGATTATTTTGGGAGTCAGACTCTGTATGGGAAATTGGCTCTTTGCTGGTAGGTCACAGGGCCTTTACTAATAACTGTCAGTTTATGTTTTGAAGACTAATAACCAAATTGAAAGTTGCATGGGTTCAGCCCTCTGCCTGAAAAGCAGCAGACCTGTGACAGAGAAGTGATTTTCCTCAGTAGTGAGTACATGGGGTGTTTTAATCTCTATTTTCTCAATACAAATCAAATTAAATTATGACAATTTCATTTTGTGGAATATCAAAACTGAAAATGGGATCCAAAATTGAAAGATAAATGTATGGAGATTTCACTCCTGACCTTGCAAACAGAATATTTACCTGAACACAGCTCTGTTAACACATGGATGATGCTAGACACCTTTTACAAACTATTTTAAACATACCTCAAGATCATCTGTACTACCCATGACTTTAAGATGCTGGTATAACTTACACATAAAGTAACTAAAATTAGAACATCCATTTGTGTTTAAGATAACACTCCAAAATAGGAAATGTGAATAACCTCCTGCCATGGAGCTGCTCATGGAATAGGGATTTAGATTGATCCCTGAGGTGATTCACTCTTTAGGGACGTTATAGCCTGAGAATATTTCCAGACTAGTTTTACCGCAGAATTCTTGGAAAAAATAATAGATACTGAGAATTTGAACTTATGTTAATGATTGCTTATTGTCATTTCACAGTTAGGATTTCAAAGAGCGTCTTCTCCCTTCTGTGATTGTACACACAGAGCCCTTACTATGATTTTACAATTAAAATTTATACAAAATGAGTATAAAAAGGGAACAGTAGAAAATAAATTTAAACAATAGAACGGCATGATTTAAATGTGTAGAATTAGGTATCGCCAAGGTTTCTAAATACAAAGTTGCACCTTTAGTTGCATGAAGAGAGGAAAAAACTACTTCAGCCTCAGAATTCACATTTTCTATATGCATATTTTTACTTTTGACAAAGTGTCTTCATATACTTGTAAGTTGTCAACTGGCAGCTATTGTCTCACTGAGATCTTAAGAGTGAGATGACACAGCAAAATAGAATTAAGGCTATGACAGCACCCAGTGCAAATCAGAAAAGTTCCATATAAGGCTGAAATGTGGCATTTGTATCAAGCACCAAGACACAATGGGGGCACAGAAAGAAAGCTAAGGGAATTGAGTTGGAGTATTAAAGCATGACACAATATGTAACCCTTTGCCTTGTACGACAATTTCATAGTTTTACATGACACAAGTTGTGTAAATTAGTTTGGGTTCAGCTAGGGAGAGGTTTTTGTAGGACTTCATTAAGCAGTGATTAAAAATAATCTGTCAGTACTGGACCACCAACAAACTGGGTGTCCAGTCACAGAACTGTTAATTCTGGTCATGGGCTGAAATCATATTGCTATTTCCATATAGATATCTTAAGGAGCAGCATTGGGATGAGTTAAGGAGCTGAGAATTAATTCACATTTTGACATGTATAGGTAAGAAAGTGGGTTTGCTCTCTAATTATAATTACTCAGAGAAAGAAAAAAAGTACTTGTTTCGAAATGCAACACTGAAATTGTGACGAAACATTTTTTAATTGTAAGCTAAACAAAACTGATTGAGAAACAATTTTATGCCATTTTAAGGAATTATATGACACTCTGAAGGGTATTTTTGAAAATACAAGTAAACCTCATTCATTTCATAATTTGAATTTCAGAATATAATTCTAATAAATTTAAGGGCTAGGTTCGGAATAAAATCTACAAAATATTAAAACAGACATGGGAGCCTCTAACCCCTTATCTATAAATGGACAAGTACCAAATCTTATTTACTCTGAAAAGACAAAGATTTGTAGATACATCAACCCATAATGATAATTAAATAGGTTCTGAACCGTTTGAAATGAGACTTCTTTGAAAATGGATAACAACAAGAGCTATGATAATGGATTATGATCCTGTGACTAAGTTCGACCTTCACCATAGTGATAAATTAAAGGACTTTTCCCTTGCCTAAAGGGAGTCTAAATCAGTCTTGGGGCTCCCAGCAGAGCCTTAAGAAGGCTGAGGGTTGGCAGGACTAATGACCTCCTTCCTGTCCATGCAGCCTGTGTGCAATTGCCTCCCTCAGTGTCAGAGTCTGAGCTGTGGTCTGCATGCTGTCCACCCACCCCTTTTCAGCAGAGCTGTTACCTAACCAAACTAGGACAAGCAGGATTAGGCCATATCCAGCAGCAGCAACTTGCCAAGGCAGGTCAGGATATCAGTGCTAGAAATGGCTTATGCTTCAGGCTGGAAGGGACAAGGTCCAGCACTGCCACTTGGGGATACAGCCACAGGGTAACCTGCCACTGCTGCGCTCCCATGAGGCTCAGTCTGTCCCACAGCAGAGCTGCCTGGCAGCAGAAAGAGGAATGGCACATGCCTTGTGTCATTTGAGATGTGCCTTGAGGTAAGCCTCCCAACTTTTCTGTTTAGGCAGGACTTAGAAAATATTTACATCCATTTACAAAAGGATGTAGAGATGCTGACATTGCCAGGATGCCACCACGGGAAATGCCCTGCACAGCCAGGGGCACTGCCCAAATGAAGGTAAGCAAAATTACACACCCTCAGCCTCTGCAGAGACTACACAAACATATACACCCAACACATGCCTACCTCATCCCAAAAAAATGCAAATGTTTGTTCATCTGCCTGGTCATTACCTGCTTTTGGAGACAGACAGCTTTCCTGTATCAAAAAAAACCAAGTCAGAAGATTTAGAGAGAACATTTTCTGTAGCTAAACCGGTAGTGATGCCAAGCAGATCATGAATGGCTGCTCAAGCTCACTACAGTTTCAGCAGGATAACTTTCTAGATTTTCTAAATCTTCCAATATTGTAGGTTTTCACATTACTAGAAGTCTAAAACATTTACAAAGCTTATCTAAGTCTCTTAATTTACCTCTCACTTCAGGTCCTTTCATCACACTTGTATTAGGAAATCATATTCTCCTGTAATGTTTTGGGATTCTTTTTAAAATAAAGACTACTCTTTCCCATTTATCTAAAAGTCTTGCAAACAGCTGTCAAAGTCTTATCACATTTTCTTTAATGAATGTGAAGACTCTATTGTCTTCATTAGTATACCATAGCTAATTCTCTAAATTTAAATGAGAATTTAAATTTTCTTCTCTTGGATGTTTTTTAACTAGTTACAAAATTTTGCCTGCATTGAATTAAACACATTTACATGATCTAAAAATTCCTTTATTCCTCTATTAGGTTGTAAGTGGGAATTCAAGACCCATGCTTCCGTGGTTTTACTGTGGATTTCAGCAGAAGAAAATATAGGAAGGAGTTACTTGTGAAAATCCTGAAATGACTTTGAAAGTCAGAGTTGTGTCCTCTCAAAATTGTGTTTAAATTTTTAGGGGCTATCTTGGAAAGGTTACTGGGGAGGTGATAACTACTGAAACAGGACAAACCCTCCATGATATGGTGTGTAACTTACACAGCTGAGCTGGACATGAAAAAAACTGAGTTTCGGAGAGCACAGAGATCGAATATGAGCAAAAATGAAAAAGTACAAAGTGACTTCTTTTCTTTTTCTTCTTGTGTAGGGACAGTGACAGATTCAGCTTCACTTGAAGTGAATAAATGTATTTTAGTGAGATCTTGATTGACTCCTTATTCTCTACAGAAGGGTTGTTTTTTCAGATATAAAAATGGCAAGGAAGAAAAAATATTTTTATTTCATTTATTGGTTACTTATCAATCGACTAAATAGGTTTTTTAAATTTCCAAATCAGCTATGACTGTTGCAACAGACTTGATTGTTACCATAGAAATGGTAACCATTCTGATGTTACCATTGTTACCATCAGAAAGTATTTTTTTTTTTAAATTGAAAACTAATTTTTAACAAGAATATGTTTGCTAATGTCTTTCAGAATAAAGGAGACTATTTAAAAGGTGGTCATGTTTTAGGAATCTGGCTTTTATTGTTACTCTATCCCAGCATAGTATACTACATTTATTAAAAAAAAGACATTAAATGATTTTGTGTTTATATTTATTGTCAGCAATACATCAGTTATGTAAAAATAACCCAGACGAAAATGTAAGGCTTGTTACATTTTCACATCATCTGTATTAACTGAATAAAGCTTAGTGACAATATACACAAATTTGCAGTAGTAGTTGTACGTAAACATTTTGTGCATTAAAAAAGAAATATACATAATTTAAAAAATAAAATGCATTACACAATGTACAAATTAACATTAACCAAAAAAAAAGGTAAACATTCCTCAGACAGCTGCCTCCTCATTCTACAAAATAAATATTCAAGTAAATTAATTAGGCAAAATAAACTCTTAACTCTTAACAATTTACATAAAGGTAAAAAGACAGATTTCCATTTAATTCAAGGTATATTTTACAGTGATTTACACATAGGGTTTTTAAATTGGTCTCTTCAAATTGTAAGATTGGAAAAAACCTATTACATTTTGGCAGGAGGAAGGGGGTTTCAAAATTGATGCTTTATACCAAATATAAACAGGCTTGTGCAGTTGCATCAAAGCTTCAAAAAGTAACTGCTCCAGGACTCAAAGCAGACACAGTAAGCTAGAAACTACAGTTTTAAAAAGGAAAATATAAACCACCACATCAACAGGAAAATATCTACCTTGCTATTTTCTGAATGGTTTATTTGATCACTGGAAACATTACTTTCACAAACTAATAATCTACAGTAGTGACTGCTTTAGGCACTGGATTTGCAGAAGCACTCTGATTTTTAAAGCAAATTGCTTTTCATTCTCTATTGATAATTGACATATTATTTATTTCTGTTTCAATGCTAGAGGGCTTAATCACCTTTGCAACATTTAGATTTACATAAAATTTCAGCCCTCCTTACAGCCTAATATTTTTTTCTTGATAATGAGGGAAGCCATTCTGGCTTCAAATGTCCATGCACTTTGTTCATAGAAAAAATAATAATAAAACGCACTCTAGATTTTAAATGCAGCACTAGTATGATGCAGATATGCACCAGATAGTCACTGATCAGATACAAAATGTAACACATACTAAAATACTTGCATGGATTGCAAAGGCCAAACATATTTAAAAAACCCTCCTATCTCTTCGTTTATCCATTTAATATGGCAAGAAAAAGGAGATGTCATACTTTTAACTTCAAGTTATTAAATGCTTAGATTTAGGACATAAAATTCTTCAAGGCAAGAACTAGGGAGCAGCTCCTGCTAAGACCAGCCAGTGTCATAAAGATGACTCATTGCCAATGAAAGAAACCCTGTTCCCTCAATGCCCTCTTGGTCCAAAACTATTTGACAACACAGAATCAGACTTTTAAAATAACAGAAATCATTATTAAAATCTGTCTCCACGTGTAGTTATTGTTCTTTAACACTTCACAATTTTTCCATGTTTTTTTTGTATGTCTGACAAAAGAGGAACTAACCAGGATTTTCTTGTTTTCTACTCAAGAATGTTGAAAATTAAAATTATCAAGACTCGTATTTTTGCAATGGATCTTTACAAAGCGATGTAAAATTGAATACTCCAGTCCTCAAACACATACATGAATGAACCACTGCTGTGGCAGGGGCTCACAAAATTTCATCAGCTGCAGCTGGATCAAGGTATAAAATGAGAAACTAAACCTGCACCAAAGATTGTTACCGTTGTTCCTCTGCTGATCATTCCCATTTGGGGAATACCTACACAGTGGGATGAAGGTAATTTTCTTGATGCAGTAACACCACATTGGTAATATGGCAACTAAGTTAAAGTAGGACCATCATCTCTCTTGAATATCCACAAAATGTTCCTTGGTTTCAAGAATTATTCTACACAGAACAAAGGTGTGTATTTTTAAGAACTGGTATGACCCACTGATGCCTGTGGGAGTCTTGTCATTGATTTCAGTGGATCTGGGCCAAAGTTTGCAAAGCTAGTTTCATTCAGTGTGCAAAAACTGGTGCTTCTTGAGTAAATAGAGTGATGAGTAGGCAGAAGTGGTTTAGGTTATAAAAAAGACCTGAGAACCTAATATTGAACTTTACGTAACAATTATTTTTGAGAGGTTGCCTGATAAAGTTTTGTATTGCTTAGTAGTGGCACAGTCACTTGTATGTTCTGGCTGCACACAGAAGCCATTTGAGGAGAATAACCCTTCTCAGGTCATGGATCACATCCATAACAGCCACGTCACATGAGTGGCAAGTCAATGAGCTTCATGTTGGAAGCCTAACACTGAAAAGCCATAAGCATGGAAGAGGTTAACAGTGAGTTTCCACACTGCCAGAATTTTTTTTAAAAGTCATGAGTATTAAAATGGCAGAACTATTGATCTTATTGTTTACTTGCCAGTACACTCAGGAGTTTAGCTGATAATAATTAAAAGAGTCTATTGAATCCTTATTAGAAAAGACAAAACATCTCTGAGTATTGGACTGCCAGTAACAGTGAAAAGGAAGGAAAGAAAAGTTAAACCATTTTATTATAGCTGAACAATCAGAACACCTTTTTAAACAAGAAGTAGTATGTCACTCAGGATAACAGGGCAACCACGTTTCTTTTTCTTTTCTTTTTTTTTTCTAACAAAGTTAACAAATATAAAAAATCTAGTCATAAACAGCCTTCAAATAGAAACCAGCAGGACAATCTATACTGGTATAGGTAGATGGGGCAAGAAACTAGACACTTGTACTACTGCCATGGTGTAGAGTAGAAATGGCTGCTGTGATGAGGAATGGTGTGTGTACAGCAAACGTCGTAGCTGATTCCCTCCCGTCACAGTCCAAACTGAACGCTACTCTCTTCAGGATTCAAGACCTGTCTACTTGACACTCCTTGCACAAGATACATCGTTATTTTTTTTCTGAAAAGAGGCAGTTTCTATGGCAATTCTAGTTAAGTGCATATCATGCTGCACTAATATAGTGCAAAAATTTGCCTTACATGTAGCAAAAAAGATGCAGGCAACAGTCTGAGTTAGAGAAAGTAGAAACGTATTGTTACATATACAGCAGGTATTTTTTTTTCCAGACACCAACCACTAGAAAATAGTGAATCTGAGAATGCCTCCTTTCTGGATGTACACATGAGGCCTTTATAATTCAGAGTGGTAACAGGACAGAATTTTGCAAGAATTTTGCCCTCTGAGACGCTGGCTAACACAAGTCATCATCAACTGGCAAACTGTTGAACTTGCTCAGTAGGTTAATCCCAGATAAAAGTTAATATTGTACTAAGCACTAAAATGCTCTTCATCACGTATATAACCTGATAGAATAATATGATTCAACATATGAGTATATATGTTATGTTTGAATATAAAGAGTCATAGATAGCTTGGTACAAACTCGTCATGCGTACTGATTATGCTTGGTTAATGATGCAGGGGCTTCCAAGTGTTAATACTGTGTCAGCTACAGCATTCTGGAGGCAGAAGTGGTGCTCAGTTCTAAGACTGAGGAAACACCAAAGATCTCCATCTGCAGTGTCTATTAATGTGATTCTGCCTGATTTCTCGGTGCTGATGGTCTAAAGTAAAGCAATAATACCTTGAATAGCTGTAGACATTATGAAATCCATCCTTCTTTATCTATGGTGCAGTTAAAAAAAAAGAAAAATTCAAAACAATCCACTCCATAGAAAATCCCTGTGGCTTTGAACACCTTCTGATTTCATTCCTATAGTTTAGCCTCCATTTGTCACCATGAGAAGTTGTATTTTACATGTCTGCGTCTCCATCATAAGCCAAGGTTAAAGGTTTCAGTCGGTTGTTCTGCCTTCTCTGTGGCTTCTTTGGCTTTTTGCTGAAACAACAAGATAATCTGTAAATAGAACAAGCAACTAAGAACATACAAAATGTATTTCAGTCTTAAATGAAAGATGAGCATGTTGATAATGCATTCAGTTGTTTATAAAACTGTAAGCCTAAAACCTTCACTGGAATCACTAATCATCTCTTTATCAACCCAAAGCAATATCTAATTCAAAGCTCAGTTGTTCAAAAACCAAGCTTTTATGGTGCTGATGTGACTTGATTAAATCCTTGGCAAGTACTCTTGCAACATCACTCAGTTTTCAGAAGAATTCAGACACTGCCATGCAATATTTGGCCATGTATCAAAGCTGCAATCACGTTCTTTTAAATGATGTGACTCAAATATTAAACCGCTCTTGACATATCAAGAGTTTCCACAGGAAAGATCCATCTTTTGATTTGTTTTATCTCATTATATTTGCTGGAATGACTACAATTAATTCTAGATGTTATAATCAAACCAGTCATTAATAGCAGAGGTATGGTTGTTTGCCACAACACTCCTTGTCTAGTCTTGAATTAGATTTTAATCTAGCAGTATTTCCAATCCTTTTGATACAGTTTTAAAAAATTACCAGGCCAAAGGGAAATGAATGTTTATCCATGCTTTACCATTTGTCTTCTTTTAGAGTGTAACGTAAGTAAACAGGCCTCTTTAAATCAGGCCTGTGCATCCTCAGTCTTGTCCAAAATCTATTTTAGCTGTGTCACTTAGGCTGCTCAAATGTGAATCTGTTATATGAACTCTTTTTCTTACAATGACTTCCAGTAGCCACAGGTTTCGGTCCAAATAATCGACAGTGCTGTTGAATGCTAATGGATTTCCTTTTCCTCAAACCCTAACCCCCCAAAAAAACCAACCAATTAACCAAAAAAAGATCACAAAAAAACCCCAACCAAACAACCAACCTACAACAGAACAAAAAACAAAACAAAAAAAACAGCAAAAAAACACCCAAAAAACCAAACCAAACCAATCAAAAAAACCATTTTGTATTACCTAGATAGAAGTGAGGTTTTCAGCAAAGTTTACTGAATGGCAAACATATTCAGAAGCTCCCCAAATGCTACTAATGCAGCATAGCCAGGAGCTTGATGTATATCACACTTCCCTCACCTTTCACCTGTACTGTCATATGGATCAGAAATTCCAAACAGGACCTAGAAAACTTCAGGGAGCACATTATCAGAGGTGACTTGTTCCAAAAAGTATTATTTCATATATTAAAAAGATAAGGAAGTTTTCAGATTTTTTCTGGTTCTGTATCTCTATATCTTGTCAAATATAAAATATGATTTGCCTGGTTACTAAATTTCCTTCTTGTTATTTTTCTCAGTAGTTTTTGAGACAGACACAATATAATTATTCTGGACACTGTATACAACAACTGAGATAAACTGAGCAAAAATGAACTGTACACTAAGCTACCCCATATTTGCAAGTTCTTACACCCTCAGAAGAGCATGTGGTGATCCATCATCTAGAGTACAACCAGAATCTGCTAACCTGAGTCTGGACAAAAGGACACAGCAAATTAAACACTGCACTTCACAGAAGTGCCTGCAGTTTCTACAGCAGCAGATGTAAACATTTTCATTACAGTCTGTGAGGGGACTGTTTTCTTATAAATAATTAAAGAACTCACCAGGCTAGATAGATCATAGAAACAATAAAGATGAGTAAAACAAATGCACCAGCAGCTACACCATAAACCCAGGTCTTCAGCCTCCCATCTAAAAGGAATGAATGTTAGTCAGTAGTGCTTGAGTTAGTCTTGTTGAATTATTAGTTCTGATATAGCATAGAGATACTTTAATAATCCAAAATAAATGTCTTCACTATGATTACAGTTTAATCAGAGTAAATATTGTTAAATAACTGAGCAATGATTTCTCCGTGCTCTGCTTTTCAGTTGAAGTCAGGATAATTCAAATGGAGTTGAGATCTAGAGCAGAGGCAGCTGGTGAGAGACCCAGAAACGCAGCTTTGGGGCCCTCTGCAGTGAGCAACCCCTCAGTGTGTTCACAGGGCAGTGCATCAGCCTGGAACTCATTTAGCATCACTTTCTGTTCTAGAACTGGTAAAGCACTCTGCCTGTTATTTTTATTCTTGTTCCTAATTTACTTGTATGTCATCCATCCTTTAACTGCACATACACATCTTTTATTACTGCATAAAGTAGTAAAATTTTTAATATCTTTCCAAATGCAAGTTTTGTTGTAATAAATAACTTCTTACATAATAAAAATACACAAAAGAAGACAACCCATGCTCATAAATAAAACAACTGTCTGTTGTTAATAAGGACTGTATTTATTTGCAGCCTGTGCAGTTTGTAATTTGGACATGATGTCTCTGGAGGTTTAAGCATAGATACTACTCTTGTTCTTGCCTCAGATTCACCCATGTCTACGAAGAAAATTATGTGGCTTTGTCAGTGGGGTTTTGCTCTGCCCCCAAATAATCATGTCCCAACTAAAGGTGAGTGCATGATTTTTGACTCATTACTTTTACCCAACTCACTTTTTAAATTTCTAAGTGGCTTTTTGCAAATATTTTTTTCCAGGGGGTTAGCTAGTCTTTTTGCATCTCCTTGACAATAAAAATAAAATCATCATTATAAAACTGAATTATTTCACTTTTAAGTGGTATAAGCTCTATTTCTTGAAGTTGTGTGTATTTTCAATGTAAGTAAATAGAGCTAAAAGTTTTCTGAGAAAACACTTAGTGCTTCTTATTATCTCTGTAGAACCAAAAGACTTCATCCATGCAGTTTCTATTTCCACCATAATATTAACAGAAGTTAGACTATGATTTCTTGGTTACACAGTAGTGCTCTCCATTGCTATGCAGTTAAGGTCAGGCTTTCTGGTCTGTAGCAATGCAAAGTCTTGCTGTCACATGGAAAAGTTCTTCAAGATTAATCAATATCAGAACATTTTACCTTTGTTACCTTAATCAACCTAATGAAACATTATAACTGATAAAAACTGACATAACTGAAATAACTGATAAGATTAATGGAACAGTAGATGTGACCTGACATACCCTATGATATGATAATATCAATGAGAAGAATTCAGACTTCAGTACTGCTGAATAGGTTAGCTTCCTCTCTCCTTGGCTTATTTCCATTGTTTTTTTTTCAGGTTGGCTTCTTTTAAAATAGTAACATGGCCTTGAAAAAAAGGCTGGCAATATCTTGTATACAGATTTATTTGTTTTTGTCAAAGCAAGGAACTCTGTTAATGAGGTCATTCCTTTTATGCAACTACTGTCATGTAACTCTGGCTTTCTGAATTCCCTCTGGACAGATTATTTCTAAGTATGTAAGGCAATTGGCATCTCAGATTCATCTTTCTGTTGTAATACCTCAGCCCAGACAACTGAAAAGGACAGTTTTAATACCTTCCTTTCTGAACTACAACACAATTTGTGGAAGAAAATGAAAGAGCAA
>VWYI01013688.1:51081-78117 GCA_013399455.1 Anthoscopus minutus | reverse complement strand
GGAAGGAAGGAAGGAAGGAAGGAAAAAATGCTCTCAAGTCCTGGTTCCAGCATCAATCCAGCTGATGGAATGTCCAGGATCCCAAGTAACACAGCCAGGCTTGATGGAGTTTCATTCTTACAGGTTTTCTCTGCACTGGGGATAGGTTTCCCACTTTCTATACAAATTAGTTTTGCACAATCTGTTCTTTCAGACTTTCTGGAAATGGTTGGAGGCATCGGGCCCTTGGCTGGACTTGTTCCCCCTCTTACATTCCATGGCCATTTCGTGTGCCTGGACTCTGGTGTGCTTTTCTCCAGGGACTGCAACAACCGTGTTTGTCCTGGAAAAGTGCTGCCCTACCTCTGTATGGCCCCTTCTCCATCCTTGTTCTTTCCCATAGAGTGTTATTACCACCAATCTTTGGTAATTACCAACGATTCTTGCATTATTACCAACAATCCATCCAACCAAGGATTGGTGTTTGAGCCATACACATTCAACCCTTGTCTTATGGGATTCTCTAACCATTATAACAAAGTCTTCAGTTTCTTATGCACTGACAGCATTTCACAGTTTGACAAAAAAGAAATTACCCAGTGATTCCATTTTAATAAAACACTTGGTGGGCCTAGATTTATTTTGGCTATTGGACTGGCTGACACTAAATGTTAAGGTGCCAACTCATCAGCAGAAATGGCCAGTCCACCCCAGACTCAGCATTGCTGAGAACTCAAGTGTCAATGACCATTGACTGCCAACAGCTGATAACAAGGACCTGCTCAGTAGACATGCTGAGCGTGGGTCTTCACAACTCAGGGAAGGAAAACTATAATTATAACCATAGAAGCCAGAGATGGGAGAGAGATCTTGATGATCAGCTATTGTATCTCCCTCTAAAGGAAACTTTTCACAATGCATGTTTCTCCAGATCTGTCTAGTTTCATCTAAAAAAATATTTTAAGCAATAGCTTTTCTATCATATTTGTTCTAAGATTATTCCACAATAGATATCGTGGCTGGGAACTAAGCCCTAATATACAGACTAAATGTATTCAGAATCGTAGAATCATTTAGGTTGGAAAACACCTCTAAGGTAATTGAGTCCAGCTGTTTACTCAGCATCAGCATGTTCACCACTAAACCATATCTCCAAGTGCCACATCCACAGATCTTTTTGATGGCTTTGTATAAACTTTTCTCATTAACTTTTCCCATGAAGTGATAAGACACTTTTAGAATTCCTCACTAAGTGTGGTGAAATTCCTTCTATTATTACTTCATTTCTTATCTACTACCTGTAAATAAGGAGGGGTAGGTTTTAAGGTTTTTTTTTCCTTTTGTTAACTTTGTTTCCTTTACTCCCTCAATTCAACCAAGATAGCTAAATCAAAATCACATTCCATTGAAATTTCATTTGGCACATTTCTTTAAGATTTGTGTCATTTGAGCCTGTGAATAAGGCAGGGTTTAGCATTCTTGAAACCTTATTTATTGTCTCATGCTTAGTAACTCATGAGATTCAGTTTCACATCACAGTGCAATTTGTAAAAGGAGTGGAAGATACTTCTATTTTGGCCTGTTTATGCTAGGAGGTCTCCAGGGAAGATTTAAGAAATAGACAAGAAAAACCTGCATGGTGGTGAGAAATTATCAAAAGATTAAAATAATCACAATCATGCTATGATTAATTCTGACACAGTATTGTCTTTGGCAAGACATACATATTGCTTCTAGTAGAAGACTTACTAGTTAATTGAATTCGGGACAAAGGAAGTATTTCCTGATTCTTTATCTTTGCTTTGAGTTTCTTGCAGTTGCTTGTGGCAGATATTGTCTTACAATACCATAAACACTATTTTTTATCAGAAAATTCTAGCTATACCCAGTTGTACAAATCATATTGCTAAATAACTGATTTATGTCTTTGTATCCTGGTTCCCATATTTAGTGGTCCCCCTTATTTAGTACCCCAAGCAACATTATCCCTTGCCTGTGGTATTTGAATCCTGCCATCCTAAGTTATCATTGTTCAGTCTCAGAGCAGAAGTAACTATTTTATTAGAAAAAATAAACTGCTTTATGTGTGAAAAGCCAGGGATCACTTTTTAAGGCAGTGGGTTCTCTAGCCAGAGAAAGTGCTTAGCTGATTTGCTCCAGTTGTACCTGATTTCAAGAAAAAAAGAAAAACAAAAAAACCCAAAAAACCAAGAATCCTGAGATTAACTAAGTCTGAGATTCATTTTTAATAAAAGTCATTTAATTGATTCAACAGAAAGTTGCAAATTTAGTTGTACGCTAGCTTTGAACTAATGAAAAATATTTTACGATAAATAAGCTAAATTTTAATAAAAGGACAAATACATGGATTTGATTTATGATATAGATTTTAATGTACTGTAAACGAGTTCAAATTTTCACCAAAAAAAGTTGACTTGCAGTTTTAAATATGCTGATTTTTTTTTTCTTTTGTATTTCACTTAAATCAAGAGACCTCAAATTCAGTTGGTTTTGTTGCCTAGTTTCAATGTCAATGCTGGAGCTAGTAAAACTCTAGCAAGGCCAAATATCACCAATCTTTCTTTTTCACCCATTCTTGAGGAAAATACATTAAGTGTAGTGGTAATGACCTCATATCACCTTAACAGGAGGTGTTCAGTGTGTTCTTTTCTTATGCATTTTAAGACAATGCATTTCTCATTCAGTCAGTGTAGGGAGTAGAACTGGTGTGATTAAATCCATGTGTGCATTTGAGCTAGATAATGAACGGGTTCGTTAACGTGTGTAATAAAACACAAGATGCAAAAGCCTGCATTAAGAAAGATTTCTGAATCCCTTTTGTGACTGCAGCTCAGGTTCCTTCTATCCTGAAAGAATGGAGTTCACATTATTTCTTTCAAATAAACTAGTACTCATATTTGTTTCTTGTATGTTCTATGAACCTTGCCTGGCAAAGTACTTTTTCCCATAATTGGAAGTTTTCATAATCTAGATAAACTATTTTATCCCTTCTGCTTTCCTTTTCCTCAAACAGCAGACTTTCTCACTGATAAGAGAATTTCCCCATAAGCAGAGAGAAGTGTGACATCCCTGGGACCAGCTGAGCTTTGGAATTGCCTAGGCAGCTTTCTGTTCCAACAGGTGTCCAAGCAGGGTCACTTGGCTCCACGGTGCTGTTTCAGCACTAATTTCATTGGCAGTAGCCACAAACACTTTCAGGATAGGAAACAGGTGCTTCAACATGCTTCACTGGGCAGAATGAAGAACAATTCTCTCCCTGGTGTCAGTGTACATGATATATTCAATGACTGCTACTTTCTGATCAAGGATACATGCACTCATGTAGTAGAGAGCAATCCATCTGGTTTTGTAATCAGGAACGAGCTGCTGAAATAGAAAGTCATTACTTGGGCAAGGAGGAGGGGAGTAGTGTCTGGTAACTGGCTGAGCATGTTTTGCTTAACTTTAAAACCAGCTAAACACTGGAAATATGGTTAGAATATATGAGTTGGGGTTTTTTTTTCATATAAGGGAAGCATATGTAAGTGGGAAGAAAAAAGTGGTTGAAAGATGAAAGAAGAAGTCTAATTAAACAGAATAAAAAAATTTTTTTAAGAATCAAATTCTTACCCAGAGTCTGTTCCAGAGGGAATGTAGTTGTGCTGACTAATGTCAGCTGAAGGTCTAATTATGCAGCTAGAATAACCATATAGTTTGGGTTGGAACAGAACATTAAAGGTCATCTAGTCAAGCCCCACTGCAATGAGCAGGGACATCTGCAACTGGATCAAATTTTCAGAGTCCTGTTTAGCTTGACCTTGAATATTTCCAGGGATGGGGACCATGTCTGGGCAATCTGTGCAAGTGTCTCACCATGGTCACTGTAAAGTGTCTTCCTGGTATGTAGTCTGAGTCTATCCTCTTAGTTTAGAACTCTTACCCCCTGCTCAATCACAAAGTTTAGAACTCTTACACCTTGCTCAATCACAACAGGCCCCAAGAATAAGGGAGTCCCCATCTTTCTTACAACCCCTTTTCACGTGTCAAAAATTTGCAATGACTTCTACCTGGAATCTTCTCTTCTCCAGGCTGAGCATCCCCAGACCACTCAGTCTGTCTTCATGCAGGGGTGCTCCAGGTCTGATCATTTCTGTGGGCCTGCTCTAGACTCACTCTAACAGGTCCATGTTTTTCCTGTGCTGAGGACCTCAGAGTTGGATGCAGTGCTCCAGCTGGAGTAGCAAGGAAGAATCACCTCCCCCAACCTGCTGGCCGAGCTTCCTCTGTTGCAGCCCAGGATACAATTTGCTTTTTGGGCTGCAAGTGCTCATTGCCAGTTCATGCCCAGCCTTCTACCCCCTCATACCCCCAAGTCCTTCCCAACAGGGCTGCTCTCAATTCCATCATTCTCCAGCTGCTATTTGATGCCACTTTTCCCCAAACCAGGCAGGAGACTTTACTCTTGTCTTTGTTGAACCTCATGAGGTCCACATGGACACACTTCCCAAGCTTGTGCAAGTCCTTTTCTTCCAGCATGACACAGATTGGTGCCGTCAGCAAACTTGCTGAGGGTGAGCTCAGTCCCACTGTCCATGTCTTTGATGAAGCTGTTGAACAGAATTTTTTAAAATCCCATATTTAGAATCCTGCTATCAATTCAGCAGTCACACTATAAAGTTTGCATTACCCTTGCTTTGCTGGAAATACCCAATTTCCTCTTTCAAATACAGAAAAATATTTAAGCTACTTTTTTGTAACAGCTGTTGGCAAATACTGACCTCCCTAAGGGTGATCACAGTGCACAATGTAACACCTGTATTACCTAGAAAAGCTCAAAATTGGCTTTGGATTAAGAGAAGGGGAGAATGATTTCATGAGGAATGGCATTTAGCATAGTGCCATGGTGGTGGCCGTGGGAAAGCAGCTCAGGAACCAGAACTCATGTTTGCACCTAAGAAACACATAAAAAAAACCTTCCCAGAATAGTTACTTTTATTTATTAGAAGCAAGTATAACTTTAATGGCATTATGTTCTTTCTTCTAATAAATGGGTAAAAGTGTTCTTTTACTTAGTTTTGCTCAAGAATTAAACTAAAAATCAGTACCCTATCATTGTGAATCCAACATAGTGGTATCATAGCAGAAATCACTGTGAGTCTTTTGTGCTCTGTATCTTTATGCCTCTATGAAATGTACCTTTTTGTAACAGCAAATTTGGCATCTTAGACCTACAAATTGTTTGTGCCTTCTGTTTTTCCATGATTTTCTTTCATACAGATAGACAAAGAGGCAATCATAGAGCAACTGTGGAATACACCCTGATGAAGGAGGAAAAAAACAAAGTAAAGTAACAATTGGTTACAGTTAACTCACTTTAATTTTTTTTTATTCACTGAAGATTACATTATTAAGAAAATGTTATTCTTTGGAGATAAGGTATTTTAAAGGACACAGAGCAGTTTCACAGTTGTTTTCCTAGTTCAAAAGACCATAGGGAATTCTTGAACAATATAATTTTAAACTTACAATCCGAATCAAATTTTAAAATGTATAAAATTCAGTGCATGAATTCGAGAAAGTAAGGAAAAAAAATGGACAAGGGACATAACAGCAAATTTCTTAGCTTAATAATCTCTGCCTTCATGAGGAAAAAATAAACTATGAAATACTATGGTTATTTAGTACAGAAACATGACTGCTAGGCATTGAAAGGCACTTATCAACATGTCCTTAATTTGAGTGCATTTGGGAATTGTGAGCTCTTGCTGACTTAAGAATGATTGGGGAATCTCATATCAGTTTTTCAGATATTTTAGTACTACCTCTCAGAAAAAGGAAACAAAATGGAGGACTAAATGAGTGGTTTCCTGAGCCAGTACAGTCACTTTTTATCTACATTTAGAGGTTAGAAAGAACAAGCCTATTCTTTAAAATTGCAATTAATTATTTATGTAATTCTCAGAATAAAACAAATAACTCCTCCCTGGTTTTAAAAAATCTTCCACAAATGTCACAAGTTTACTTTTTGCTTCCCTTTCTTAGACAAGTAAACTGCCTTTATAATAAGAGAAATTTTTTGTTTTATTGTCCAGGATTTTATTGTAGAATTAGTTTGATGAGTAGAATCCATTTTGTTACACAGATAATAAGAAAAGTCTTCAGATGAAAAATTTTAGCAGAGTTGCAGAGAACAGAGATACCCATGATGTCATTTGTGGATACACAATTTCTTTCCTGCAAGCTTGTCAGCCCCTGTTAATGTTTGCTTTTGTCAGTGTGGAACTTGTTAAATGTGGCAGGAAACTTGGGAGAGTAATATGTGCTGCAATTTATTCTCATCCCATTGCAGTCTGCATCCAGAGTGACTTTATCCTTACACATCAGATTTTGCTGAGAAAGAAAGATGTTGGGATATTGTTTTTCCCCATTAAGTGAATGCAGAAGAATTTAATAAGACTTGCATTGTTCCTTGCAAAATAATAAAAGCATAAATGAGATATGTCAGACAGATCCCATTGTATATTCATACAGACATCTACAGCTATTCTGGGCATTGCTAAAGAAAACAACTCTGCATTGTTTACAGTATTTTTTTTATTGATGTAAATGAGCAATTGAAACTAAATTACTGAGATGTGCTTTCTTCCTATTGCAGTTTGACTCACCCATATGTTCCAAAAAGGAGGTCTCTTCTACTCAGACAAAAAATCTCACAGAGGAATAATTGAGGAGATATGAATCACTCAATTTCTCTGAAAGAAAGAGGATTGGTTTTGTAGTCTTATATCTTTTGGTCCTTCCTCACCTTTAATGACATTCACATGTTGCCAGCTGGAATAAGTGTCATGAGATATAGGAACAGTTTGAAACAATCAAAGCCTCTTTTTTAGAAGAATACAGAACCTTAGAAGGAGAAAGCCTATAAACATATGGTGTTTGGACAGGTGCTCTGTAAAATACAGCTTTCCTCAGGTGAAGCTGCTGTCAATGCTTTTAATCAAAAGACTACAGAAAAGCATATTGTTTGTCCTTTTTCTTTCCCCTTTCTTTCCCTTGTGCTGGGTTTTTTTCCCCCTTCTTTTATGAAAAATAAAAGTCAGTCCACCTTTTGTGTTTCTATATGTGGGTTTTTTTTTTCACAAAATAAAGGAAGAAAGCAGGGGGAAAGGATACATTATTCTAAAAACCATCGAAGAAGTGTAAGAAAATTATGAGGACAACTTCTTATTGACCAAGGAAGGGAATACAAATGACTTGATCTTTCACTCGCTAACAGCCCTGCAGAGCTCTCATCAGCTTCTTTTTGAGGTGGCTGAGCAGCAGCATGGACTTGCTGGGAGCAAGGTCTGTGGTATAGTTAAGGAATATAGGCCTTGGTTTTAGTTTGCACGTAAAGGATGGTGTGTGTATATGTGTGTATATGGGGTGTGTATATGTTTGTGTGTCTATGTATAGATAAAAACACAGGTCTGCCTCAATACAGAGATTTAATTTCCATTACTGGTACATTATTCATTCTCCTCTTCATTCACTACTACATTAATAGTGAATTCTAACAAATGTGCTCCAGAAATCTTGCAGTGTGTATTCTTGCTCTCTTACTTGAGTCTAAGATTTCAAGCGCCCCTAAAATATCACTGTACAGATGTATGTCATGGAATGCAGGTTCTGAGGAAAAAGTCCCTGAGACAAAAAATGAGAGTGTAATTCTCCTCCAGATTTATTCAGCTGAATTCAGATTTCTGTCTGCAATGCCTACATTTGTGCTAGATATCCACGCTTCTATCAGGTATCAGGGCAGTCTAGGGTTGCACATACATGTATGGTGCTATCTAAATCCCTGTAGATCATTCAAAGCACCTCCATTCAAAGGACAGTTGGGAAAAATTGTATGCCAGAGACCCAGACCATTTTGCAGGCACATCTGGAGATGAGGGAGGATGGTCTAAAGCTTTTGAGATATTCCTGGGCACATACCTGGACTGCTGAGTCAAGCCTGTACTCAATACAGTCCTGACTGCAAGTCATCTAAAATAAGTTCTACTGCCTGGTCATCTGAAAGTCGGGCTCCATTTGGATCTCTGCTGAGTGCAATGAGAGCAGGCAGTCCTGGACAAACTGTGCAGAACTGGATACATCAGTGCCAAAATTCAGTTGTCTTATTCTGAAAATAGATACATCTCTGGAGGCACAATTTAGCTGCAGAGATGTAGGTGTCTGCTGCTATGTGAAATATCCTTGCCTTACCTCCTCTGCCTTTAGGTATTGATCTTCTGTAGGTCCGTGTCTGTGGTGTCCAAACCCAGGTGTCCTTGTGGGAAGAGGCCAGGACCTCTCCTGTGCTGGCCACAGCATCTTCTGCCAGCTCCAGCAACCACACTTCTGGCCACATCTCATTCCAAAACTATCTGGGTTTGGATCTGGTTGAGATCTGGAAGCACCCCACTCTATTCAAATGTCCAAAATCAACACTCTAGTTCCTCAGAAAATTAAAATCCCACTTGCACCTGCAGGTGTCTCAATCCTGCCATTTTCCTCTTAAGTATGCACTTTTAAAGCTATCCTCAAAAGAAATCTACTAATCTATAATTTTCTATAATAGTTTGAGTACTAACACCAAGCGCAAGATGCATGAGAAACTGCCAATTTATTTTGAAAAAGAATGGGGAGATATAGTGTCTCCTAAGAGATAAGATGACATCCTGATGCTCAAAACAGTCAGTCAATCATTTTAGACTGCTGCCTTTCCAGATAAGATCTGCTTTTTTTTTGTTGTATAATAGCTAAATGATTACAGCTTCATTTCCAGATGGATCTTTAGCTGCTGGTGCAATGCAAGTAATAAACAATTTCTCTCTCTCCGCCCTTCTTTTTTTTTTTTCTTCTTTTTTTCTTTTCTCCTCTTTTGCATATCCATTTTTCTTTTTTTACTCTTTTTTTTTTCCTTTAACCTTTTTCATCTTTCTCACGGTAGCTGGGTTTCCATCCACTATCTAAAATAATCATCATATAGAAGTCTCATGCTGTTAATCAGCTGTTTCTGAATGCATATCTTCTTCTATTTCTTTTTCTTAATTAAGAATTTACCCTCTGACAGAGCTTTCCACATTTCCTCTGAATTTGATTTGCCTGTCAGAAGCAGAGAAAGAAAATCTCATCTGATTTTTAGACTGGATGTTTTGAGCAAGTGGAAGGGGGAGCAGGGAGCCGCTGATGCTGGCGTGCACAGCAGTGCTGGGAGGTTACCAAGCAACGAGACAGAGATGTGTCACAGGGGCAGGGGAGATGGGGAAGATGAACAAAAGTGTGGACAAAGGATGCAACAAGATGAAGGGAGGCGTCACGATTGCCTGACCCCTTCCTTATTTCTAATCTTGAGTTGCAGCCGCGCCCGTAAATAGCGGCTGTGCAAAACATCCCAATTTATTGGCGTGGACCCTTGGAGGCAGCAGAGATGGAGAAAGCCCAGAGAGTGATCTTGTCATCAAAGAATTGTTCTGTCAAGAGTCCACTGTGCAAGCAAAAGGGGACAAACAGTGCATGTGAACACAAAGAGTGCATGTTTGTCACTGGGAGAGAGGGAGTCACTGTACCGACGTGCTGTGGTAATACACACTGACTAAAATCTATTAGTCAGAACCTGATTTGTCTTCAAAGGATTCACAGTCCTTAGAATGACTTAAATTTGGAAATTAGATTTTCTTTGGTTTATAAATTTTTTTCAATTTGCCCTTGCACCAATTTCCCAGACCTTTGACTCCACCCAAATAATTTAAATCAAATAAGTCTTCTCAAAATGAGAGACAAAGTAAAGTTGTGATGTAGAATCCTTATCTGCTTGCTTCAGTTTTGCAAGGGAATTCATGTCTATCAGACATTTTAATCATCTTCTATTCCCTTGTTAGATTTCCAAGCTTAAACAAACTGGGATACAGTAAATGTTTAAGGAACCATATTTGCCTTTTGCATAGTTCTGTGGAAAGATAAAGTGTCAACAGCTATTTCCAGCTCCTCCCATACCTTTTAAGCCAACTTAAACAAACCATTTATAAACATAGGAACCTCATATTATGCCCCTGAAAGGAAAGGTTACTTAAAACATCCTAAATATGCACGATATGGAGAACAGGTGTATTTTATGACATTATTTTTAATATAGTTTAAGTTCATGGGGTTGCCTTCATTTGTGGATAAAAGTTGATAGAATTTACAGCACTTCTAAAGTTAAAAAAAAAATCTGCATAAGTATTTTGTGTTGCCCAATATTGTCCCAAGATATATATTTTGAAAATTATAACAGATATGTAGTAGTGTATGCAAAATATTCTAAAAAGACCATTAAACTGTTTTATTTTTTTTTCTTTAGCATGCTTCTTTTTCAGCTTTTTACCAATATTTTTCCTCAACACTATAGGAAATCAAGAACTGATTTTTGAGCCTTTGACTACAATGACCCAGCAATTCATGTGAACAAGTCAATTTTTTTCTAGGTTGTTATGACAAAGTGATGTTTTTAGAGCCTGGGGTTCAGGGAAATGTACCAATTTCTTTCTCCTTGGAAAAAAGCTGAAAAATGACAGTGACCATTTCAAGATACTGTGCTCCTCAGTAGTCCTTAGTGGAATACAAAAGTTTGAGCAAAGAATTAACTCTAAATATTGCTAAGTCAGTGCCTGAAACACCTCTGACATACAAAAACTGGCTTCTTTGTTAATTCAGCTACCATTTCAAAGTGTTTCCCCAAGGTTAGCTTGAGGGTGAGCTGTACCAGCAGGAGACTCCATCATGTGGTCTCAGCATTTTTCAGCTACATCTTAGTGGCAATTCATGTCACACATTATTCATTATAGAGCTCAGGGACTCCCAGACCTGCCAATTGAGAGGTGTGTCACCTGCACTTACAAGCTACAGAAACATGGCCTGATCTCTTAGCCCTTATAAATTCAATTTCTGGGCAGCTTTTGTAACCAACAAGTTGTCACATGATCAACCTCTGTTAGGCTTTCACAAAGGCTTCTACAGGGGAGATCACAGCCCTTTAATATTTTTATATACCTCTCTATGCAGATGGTAGAAACTTTACTGAAGTTAAAAATATGACAACAACCAAATAAATTACATTTTTTAAACTTGAAATTATCCACCCAGTTCATTTTCTTTTGCCCTGCTTGCTGTGCGAATGGCATTCAGATTGTGAGATGCCCTATCTGGGGCTGCAATGGCACTTGTTTGTCAGAATGGATGTATACACCGTGCATATATTAGAGCCATGCATATTGCCATCAGGATAATCAGAGGAGAAAGAAAAGGTACAGATTGCATCTGCCAGTGAAACAACCTCCTACAGCCCTAATTAAAAAAAAAAATTTAAAAAAAATAAATCCACAACTCCGTTATCTCTGAGTAAGACATTAGCTGGTATTTGTTCTCAAACAAGATGATAATTAAGTAAATTTATGTTACTTAAGAAAACATATATACTTCTGTACTGGAATAACAGGAAAACAAACTGATTCAATAAAACCTGTGGGAGTAAAATAGAATATTATACATTGAGAAACCAGACTGGGCACAGAAAGGCAGCTATCTGTAGAAACTGCGGATACACCAGATATTCTCCTTGGAGATGCCTAAATAAAAGTATTTCTTACAGAGCAAAGGTCAAAAAAGCAGTTCTTACAGTTTCTAGAATGTGAATGCCAATTCAGATGCTGCAAATTATTCAAATTGAATGATGCAGTGAATGTAGGACTGCCAGTGAGGGACTCCTGTATCATATCTGGAACTGTAACTTTTTAGAAAGAGGACACAGCAGGGAATGGAGGAAACAGATGATCCCACATCTGCCTGTTGTGGAGCTATTTTTGTAAAGGTTGCAAGCAGAGATCTGGCTAAATCTTTTTAGCAAAATTATTCTCCTTAGAATATGCGCTGTACTTTGTCTTAACTGAACCACTTCACGATGAAATGTGTCAACTGAATTTTAATCAGAAAAGATTTTTTGTCTTCAGGGCAAAATTTCCAGTGAGAGAAAACCTACTTTACAGTATCCAATATACTATTAAGTCCTCCATGATCTCTGCAGTTGAAGGAAACTTTGATTCTCTGTCCCAGCTGAACATTTTCCCTGCTACCAGTGAATATTTTAAGCATGGGCTAACCACATCCCAGGCTCCTACTTCCTTCCTACCTGGAGCTGCATACCAAGGGTATCCAAAGATGTTTCTTATAACCTGAAATGAAAGAGAAAACACCTTCTCTCTCAAATGCTGAACTTTTGTTTCTATCAAACTCTTTCCATATGCAAGCTGACAAGAGAGATTGGGAAATTGCCATTCCCAAGTCCTGTTCTCCTCAGCTGGCACCAGGTACAGCTGGCTCTAGACAACACATCTTTAGTTTAATGTTTTTAAATGGCTTTAAGATAAAAGATAGTAGATTCAGATTAGATATCAGGATGAAATTTTTACCGTGATGGTGTGAGGTGCTGGCACAGGTTGCCCAGGGAAGCTGTGGAAGCAGGGAAGGGGTGCGTGTACTCCACCCCTGGAAGAGACTAAGGCCAAGTTGGATGGGGCTTTAGAACAAATTGGTTTATGGAATGTGTCCCTGCCATTGCAGGGGTGTTGGAACAAGATAATCTTTAAGGTCTTTTCAAACCCAAGCCATGCTTTGATTCTATAATTCTGTGATTCACTTACACAAAATAAAGAGTACAGGAGGGTAAAACAGTCAAAACTTTGAAAGGTGATATGGATGGTGCTTTATTCTTGTCATTCCTCCTCAAATGGAGCAGTTTGATTTCACCATTAATCTCTGCTGACCTTATTAGCCTGCAATGACTATAGAGTATCAGAAGCCAGGACTCCTGCCTGTATTTTGTTCAGTAATTCAATTACAATGCATGAGGAGCAGCCGTGCAACACCAGCGTTGTGTATGTAGGCCATTTGAAATATAAATGGACACTATTTAAAGA
This sequence comes from Anthoscopus minutus, assembly GCA_013399455.1. Classification (NCBI taxonomy): domain Eukaryota; kingdom Metazoa; phylum Chordata; class Aves; order Passeriformes; family Paridae; genus Anthoscopus; species Anthoscopus minutus. The sequence goes on along the minus strand of VWYI01013688.1, from coordinate 65,161 downwards.
GTGGAGGCACTTAGATATAAATAACTGAGGAGTGCAATCAGCTTCATAACATCAGCTTAAAAAAAGCCCAAGCTCGTCATTTGCTTACAAATGCCTATTTCCCATTTCCATTAGTTATTTCTGTAACTTTGCTCTTCTGTTTTAAAGAATTCCTTAACCCCAGTTTTGAAGTGAAACTTGCTGGTGTCAGCTATTGCTGGGGGGAAGGAGGGGAATCTCATTTCAAGTAAACTGGGTCAGTTCCCTTCTTTGTCATTATGAATAATTTCATTGCTGCAGTTTAAAAGAACTTATGTAAGTTTTCTGGATCAGGGAGATACTCAATTCACACAGCAGCAAATGGCCATGAGATGTGTGGGGTTGCACCTCTCTATGCACAATACGTACTCTTTGACAAGTCAGAAAATTTTTGTCTTTAAGACATACTCTTTATAGCAAGTAAAAAGAGTTCCATGGACACAGAGGTTTATATCCATATCTAAAATAAAATATTACTACACTTATATATTACAAATATGGCCCTTTTCATTTCCATTACATATTTTTTGTTTTATCTGCTGAGGTTATTTAAATTATTAGGTATGAATGCATAATTCATCAGTAATTCATATTAAAACTACATTAAAGTGTTGTGTAATTTAACACAAACATAAAATTCTATATTACTTTGTCCATAAGCCTGTTGTGAATCTTGTGAGTCAGTATATCATCAATATTTTTACTTTTACAGTCTTTGAGGTCTTGCTTCTTTCATTTCCAAATTTCTAGGGGATTTTCTTGGATTGGTTTTTTTTTGCCTGAAAATATATTATGTATGATCCCAAAGAGTTAGAAATAGAAGAACAGTAAGACTCACAAATGACATGAGATCTTTTAGAATAGCATTTCCATAGGGTTTTGAGATATCAAAATATTTATGCATTGTCTTTGAGTTCCAATGTTATCCTACTAAACTCTGTTTTCTGTTATGAAAGTAAAAGCTCTGTCAGAGAATCTAAAAAAATCTTATTTTGAAATATAGTCAGTCATCAGAGATTTAAGTTTTATAAAAAGCATTTTTACTCATCAGACACAGAGAAGAGATGAAAATTCTACAATTGTTATATGTCTTCTTTATTTTCTGGAAGAATAATCGTTACCTTTGACCACTGCATCATACCACAGGGGTCAGCTTCAAACCCAGAAGAAATCATTTTCCCAAACTTAAGGAACTAGGTTAGGATTCAAGAGGATCAGGTTTATTTTTTGGTGCTGATACAGGCTTCCAAAGCACCCTTAGATAATTATACTTGCTAAAATGGCTCTGTTGCTTGTATGAATAGGACTGCACATCATGAATCCTCTCACTTATGTGAATAAGATTAATTATGAATTATTCGTGTCAAGTACTGAAAAAAAATCCTGGAAGGCAAATTTTTTTTTTTTTAAGGAAAGGGTACCTTACCATCTGATCAAATTCTTTTTCTTCTGGTTCTTATATTAGAAAAACATATTTGGTCTTTTTGTTTAGAAATCAAGATAAAGACTTTCTTGAACTATATTTTCTTCTCCCTCATTACTACAACAAAATGAATTAATTTACATTAATTCATTTTTTAGTATATTCTGGAGGATTATGTGTGATATGGTTTGCAGGTTGTGGTCTCGATATGCAATGTTTTCAGTGATTCCCCCAGGACACCCTGCTTCAGTCTAATGTACTGCATGTACTCAGAGCAACATTTCCTGAATATTGACTCACTGCCATCATGCCTGTAGCATTACACTGGATTTAGAATAAGTCGTAGTTGAGCAAACACCTCACTTCTGGGTGGCACAGAGAATCACTACATGGTTTGGGTTGGAAGGGATCTTAAAGATCATCTTGTTCTGACGCCCCTGCCATGGGCAGGGACACCTTCCACCAGACCAGGCTGCTCCAAGCCCCAGCCAGTCTGGCCTTGGACACTGCCAGGGATGGGGCATCCACAGCTTCCCTGGATAACCTGTTCCAGTGTTACCTGTTCTCACACCCTCACACTAAAAATTTCATCCTAACACCTAATTTAAATCTATCCTCCTTTAGTTCAAAACTGTCCTGCCTTTTCTGTCGCTATCTGCCTGTGCAAAAAGTCATTCACCAATATATATTTCTTACATAAGTATCAATTCATTATTATCTTTGCCAATGAAAAATTTAAAGAAAGGTAATTTTTTTCTCCTTCAGGACAAAGAGCTTTAAGACCTTCAGTCCTAAGAGCAGAAACGACCTAATCCAAATCAACACCTTTAACAGTTTCTAGACTGAACTAAATGCTGGGACAGAATCTTCCAGACAAGGATTTTCACCCAAAACAAACACTGTTTCTTTGGTTATTCCCCTAGATGTCCTCATAGGCCATCCAAAGTCACTCACAGACCTGTGGATCTCCAGTAAACCTTAGTTCTTCACAGTGCTCTAATTTCATTACTCCTACACCCTCTCCCACCAGGCTTTGATTCTAAGACTGTTTTCCCTAAACCCTACAGGCTCTAACCTTGTTACACAAACAGTATGAAAGACAAAATTTGACCCACTGTACATGGCCAGGTGATGTGAGAAAATTGTTTTCTTACAGGAAGGTGGTTGAAACATAATTAATTGCAAATTTAATAGATAAAGAGACATGTACAAGTAAGGTTTGAGAAAGAGGGATGGGGGTTCATGTGTTTTATGTAGTGCATTATGTTGTGCTGTCTCAAATATTCAAATGAGCTCATGGAAAGGTGTCTCAGATGTCTCTCCCATGCACAGCACTCAATAAAATGTAGAATAGAGATATCTGGAAGGTGGAACAGACATTTGGCCCTGCACTGTTGAGCAAAAGGGTCAAGGTGAAAGAGGGGTTAAAAAAAGCAGTATGGGTGGTGGACTGAAATAAAATGCTAATAAAGATATTAGAGACTTCTCATTGTAATTAGCTTGAATGAAATCTGCCTAATTATGAGTCTGAATAGAAATGCTCAAGGGGAAAATGTGGAGGCTGCTGTGCCCCATCAGTGAATATTCATCAACAAAAGAAGAGTCAATGACTCCTCGACTTCTGCTGGAATCCCTTGGTAACAGAAATGTCTCATGGTATCTCTTAAGTTATAATTTGCCCTTCTGACTTTGCAGTCCCTTTCCACTACAGTGAAGTCCTGTTCACTTTAAAGCCATAGACTGACTACTTTCTGGAGGAGAAATATCACCTGCATCTTGGAATAATGACTTAAAGTAACATCATTTTATTTGTGCCACTAGGTCCCTCAGAAGAAACTGAACCCAGTCCTTTTAATGATAAAATGCACTAAGGGGTATCCTAATACTTCAGTGTAATAACAAGCTGTCAAAGAAGGCATCAAGGACTTGTATCCTACTTTATGCTTTGCTACATTTGCACTAATGAAATATTATAAATAGGTGTCACCAGGATTGACAGTGCCTGCCCAAACCCTCTATTATTGTAACAGCTTCTTAGGATCTTGTTATTCATTATCTACAATTTCATTATCAGGCTTAATGTCCATGGAAACCATTACATCAGGCTGCATCTGAGTGTGATCTGATGGATTTATTAAAAGCCACTTCTGGAACTCTATAGCACTTCACAGTTTTCTCAAAGTTAGTGCATGTTCTATCCCTTGCCTTTAAGGATGATGGACCTAATCCAGTTTGGGTGTGAAGGAGTGAAGCAGACAGCGTAAGGATGCACAAACACCCAGGGTTCCTAGGTGGTATCCAGGGATGCAACTGTCTGAGACTGGGAAACAGAAAAACAGGAGCAGTGAAGTGTTACCTCACAGGTAATGCTGGGAGGTTGCAAATGAACTTAAGTCAGACTAAGGAATGCATTTTCCATTTTCTAAATTGCCATGTTCCCAAATGGGCTCTTAGTGATGCTTTGCAATTTTAAAAAAAAAAAAAAAAAAAAAAAAAAAGTGAAATAGATTCATAAGGCTTCAAAGGTCAATTACATTAAAAAATGCTGAATCCTTTTACATTAATGCTCTGATTGTTTTTATTCCAAAGGTTTTCACTCAGATGCCAAATTCAATTTATCTTTTTCTTCTCCTGGGTCATGGATATCTAATATTTTTTACTTTTTACTGACACATAATGAACCCTTTTCTTTAATATGTAGCTTCTTTAAAAGTAGTCTCTTAATGATTAGCTCAATTTATTATGCAGTGGCTGGGTGACAAGGGGCTTCTTGGGAGCTGGGTTTTGGACCTTTTTTTATGTTTCCTATTATGTCTCCTGTTATTTCCAGGTATTGTTAGGAAAAAATTAGATCAAGAAATAGCAGTAAGATATCATCAAGCACTACAAAAACAAAAATGTGGGGAAAATGAAATGTTAAAATCATTGATATGCAGAATTTTGCCCATCTCTTCATTTGAGAATATCTTTTTCTTCCTCTAACATAAAATAAGATTCATCAATGTTTGGTGAGCATTTATCTGGAAAAAATATTTTCTTAGGGTTTTGAGCTGTGCAGTATCATATATTTTAAACTTTAAGAGTGAAAACTGAAGAATCTGGAGGCAAAAGGGGTATTTCAAAGCAGGGCTACAGCTCCTGCAATGGTGTAGTTCCCCACCTTCCTGAAAGGAAGACAGCTCTGGTAAGTGTTGTAGTGAAAACATCTAGAAGGCTTCAGGTCTGAAAAGTCTTTTTCTCTTCCAGATATTTTCTAGTGCTCAGCATTAACTATTCTCAACTCTCCTCCTTTTTTTGCCAGTCGTACACACATGAAGGAGATGAAAGCAGCAGGAAAAAGGACAAAGAGAGTACTGCAGAGAGAAGTACAATACTCTGAAAATTATTTAGAAATCAATGAAATTGGGATAGCTGTATTCATCTGTAATGATGGACTCATCTCTTAGCCTCTTTTAATATCAATATTCTCTCTATGTTGCTTGGGTTAGGACATTGTGCAGACTTACTTTTAACAGAGCCTCTGCTTTGTACTGGATCCTTAGATCTCAACTCTGAGATCTGACGTGTGAGCAGCTCACCATATTCTTGCACATTTGTTTTTGCAGTGAAAACAGAATGGGCTCCTACTCCAAAACCTTTGGAAAAGGCAGGTACTATTGATTAAGAGCAAACATCATGAAAAGTGGCAGGCTGGAGTATGTTAAAATGCCACCTCAAGAGGCTGAGAGAACTTCTATTACCAACTGAGGGTTCTTTACTGAGCTGCGTGGGACGAGCGGCTGGGTGTGGTACACGTGGGCTCTGTGGCTGCTCCCAACAGAGTCTTTTGTGTCAGATTCAGTACAGCTTGATTGTCCTGCCAGTGGGAGTCACCCCTGTGCCTTGCCATTGCTTAGACCAGTTCCCACTGAAGTCAAATTCTTTCCCAAATCAGAGAAATCTCACTGCTAGTTTCTCTGGTCATTCATCGTTAACTGTATCTCAGCACTGAAGCTAAGAGAGATGTGAAGCACCCAACAGTCTCTATACCTTGCTTGAGTCTTAAACATGATTTCACTCCTCAAAAGAATTTGTCACTGGGGTAAATTATGATAACTTCAATACAGAAGGAAACAATCGTTATTTTCTGTGAATAGTGAAGGGATTTGAATAATATGGAGGAAAACAACTACGCAAACAACCAAAACAAAGAAAGAAAATGCTTCTAAATTAGAAGTAATACCTTTACAACACGCTGTCCATTGTATTGAAGGTTTGTTTGGCTTATCCAAGTGTGCAGGTTCCTGTGAGTAAGCACTTGCTGCTCTGATCACTGGCATCAATCAAAAGTGAAACAATTAGTTTAAGAGAAATCACTTCCACTCACAGCCCTATTTTCTACTTCTCTCTCTTAGTATGGATGACACTTCTATGGCACACTGAAAGTGAAAAGTGAACCTTCCCTGTCCTGCCCAGTTCCTGCGCATGGAACTGAACAAAACTTTCCTACAGCACAGATTCTTGCTGCATATTAAACATTCCATACTTTTCATGAAAATCTCAAGATTGGTGATCAGTTTCAGTTGATTTCCATAAAATTTAGGAAATTATTTGCCTGCTCCTTTAGAAAGAAAATACACTTGCTACAGGGATTTTGAGAGTGCTTCAGCTGTTCTTTCCAATAATTTATAGTGTGTTTAAGAAACCTATATAAAAAATATTTGTGGGCAAGAATGCTGGGTACCTTGAACGGGTACCAAGAATTCTGGGTACCAAGAATGCTAGGCTGTTTCCAAGATTAGTAGAAATATGACACTTGATTAAAGAATGACAGCATAATTTGTAGCCATGTCTTGTGTGTGCAAGCAGATCCTGCCCAGGATTGGATGTGCAAATCAGGGAATACACCTGGCTGGCCATGCTCCTTCTCCCCATCTCACAGCTGTCAGTGCAATAATCTGAGAAAACTGCAGACACTCTGCATACAATTCAGTTCCATTTTGCATATAATGTGAATATTTATTGTCTTATTTAAATGCATTGCCTCACTCTTCCTTCTCCCAAATCTGTAAGTATTTTTCTTCTGGAAGTTTCCATTCCTTTGCAAGCTTTTGTCACCACTAGAGAACCTCAGTGGTTAGTTGGGAGTATGATGGGGTCAAAAACCTCTATTTGGCCCAGCCTGTTGTAAAAGCACAGCTGGTTGGGCTGCTCCTCCCCTCTGCTCAATGGCAGGGATTGTACTTTGGGTAAAGAGAGACAATGATGTCCTGCAAAATCATCACTAAACTGAACTGGCCATTTTGCCATCCTGGGCTGAGCAAGACACAAAGGCAATACTGTTTACATGACACTTTTCAAAATATTTCAGTATTAAATATTAAACTCTACAGCTCAGATCCAAAGCCACTAAATAACACATAATCAGAGAACAAAAAAGCCTTTTAAATTCTCTAGTCCATCAATTTTTTGATACAGAATATTTGCTTGGGTTTTGTCCAATCTAGTCTTAACGTGTCTCAGCATTTTGCTTCTGAAACTCTTCTGCTGCCTGAGCCATGCAGGCAGACAATATCAGCAAATCAGGAAAAAAGGGACATTTCCTGTTTTGTGTATCCCCAAAGATACATTATGATGTTTTCTTGATTTGGTAATGATATTTGAATTTTCTCATGCTAAAATTTAATACATATTAGTAAAAACATCCTCATCTTTTACCTCTGATCATATTTTTGTTTGATAATAATCAGAAAAGAAATATTTGGAGAACTTATTAACTTTATTATGGGATTGTATTACATGTGTTCCAGTATGTATTGTGATATATTATTAACCCTTCCATATTATATGATATGTATTTTCTTAATATTAATTTATGCAATTGTGATATAAACAATAATGTGTTGTGTTTATAATAGCACATGCTTTAATATGTGTTATGGCAAGACATAGTACCTGTCTTTGCATATTATTTGAAATATAATCAGAGACAAAAAACCTATAAATAAGAACAAGATGATTTTTTTTTCACCAGGACATTAATTTCAACTCATTAAACCAATGGAAGTTGAGTAAAAGAATACGACAAAAGTTGTGGGCTTTAAAATCAAAAAGGATGGATTTAGATTATTAGGAAGAATTTCTTTACTGTGATGGTGAGAAGAAACTGGCACAGGTTGTCCAGAGTAGTTGTGGATGCCACATCCCTGGATGTGTTTGAGGCCAGGTTGGATGGGGCTCTGAACAACCCGGTCTAGTGGAAGGGGTCCCTGTATATGTCAGGGATGTTGGGATAAGATGATCTTTAAGGTCCCTTCCAACCCAAACTATTTTGTGATTCTATGATTCTGTGTGGCTTTTTACATACATTTTGAAATCCATAAAATCCTAAATTCTGAATAGAGAGATTATAATTATCTGACTTTTCCCCCCTGAGAATTTGTATTAGCCCATATAATTGTCCTTAATTTAAATTACTTATTTTAGTTCCTTATTATTTATTTTTATGGGTTTTATTATTTTGTTTGTCTTATGTTAGGGGCCAAAATATATCATTAAAAATAAATGGAATCATTTATTCTCAAATTCATTTTATCTGATATATTCAGCATTTCTAATGCACTGATTTTTCCATATCCAGCTATAAAATCTAAGCCAGAAGACATAAGGCTTCTTTAGGGAAAAAAAAATGATAATCAAAACAAAGAAAGACTTTTACATGAGCAGCAAGTTCAAATCTTAATTACCTGTAGACATCCACAGATAGTTTCAGACATTCCCAGAGGTGAAGAAGGGCTGTTCAAGTCACCTTCCTGTAATTATATGAAGATAGGAGTGGAAACCATTGACACATGGCAAATGAAACCGATCTTGAAGAACACACTGTTAAAAAGAATCAGTGAAGTATGCACCACTAGGCTTTGACCTTCATGCAGCAGGAGGCAATGTAACAAAATTCTTTGATTTATATGTGTGTTTTATATAAAAAAGAATTGGATAGTTTCTGAATCACAGAGGGCCAGGATTGCAGCTGGCACTGCATGGGTACACAAAAATTTAAGAGAAAGTGGTAAGGAGACTTCCCTCTCCTTACCTCACTTCTTGGTCCTTGGACTTTGTGGATGTGAAGGCTTCAGTGGAGATAAAAGTCTGGAGACCCAAAGGAGTGCAGAAAAGGGTAGCAGTGCTTTAATCTTCTGGGCTAGTGACAGAGCAAGGTCAGTGGGGAAACAGCCCAGTGGAAGGGAAAGAGGAGTATATCCCCTTTACTTTAAATGCTTTAACAGAGTATTTTCAGTTCCCATTGACTCCTTAAATTCCTGCCTCATCTTAACCTAAGCTTGCACTATCTCTGATGACATATGTTCAATTTTACATTTGAAAAAATGGATAGTGGTCTTCTGAGTGTTTCTGAATTACAAAAGATAGCTAAGGAATCTCAATCTGTTTTCAGTAAGACTAAATTTTCAGGATAGGGTTTGGATAATTTGAAGATGGATGAATCAGGCAAGAGGAACAGCTAAAATCCTGCACTGACCAAAAGCTGCCTTTTGCTTTTTTTCCCTAGCACCTATTCAGCTCTGTTTTTGTCTTCTGAGAACAATGTTAAAGTGTATTTCAGATTCTCTTGCAGATATCTTGGGGTAGACATCCCACACAGCACCAGTGTTTTCTTCCAAGGTTGTCCCAGTGCTTGTGAGCAATTCTAAATCAAGGATGGGCAAGAAGTTCCTGGTTATAAGTCAGGAACAGTGATTTTCAAGACTGTTCTGTTCTCCATTGTTTAAATGTGTGTTTGCAGAGACTTGCAGACTTACAGCAGAGTAGCACTGGGCTGGGATCTGAGCAGAGAGTGAGTTGGGCAAAAAAGAGTCAAACCAGGGAATTATGGCAAAAATCAGTAGCAGAAAAAAATATTAATTCTTCTTTTGATTACCAGTCTAGTCTTTAAGCTAGAATATACACTTGTTCATATGCCACAACACAGTTCTTATAATCTTTATTAAACCCACGCTTTGTACAGGGAGAGAAATCTTTGCTAGTCCTGATACAAACAAAGAGTGAATAACAATCAATGCTTATTAACTCATCCCGAGGGCGATGAGTTAACCCACCAAAATGTCATCACTGCAGTGGAAATGCCACACCAAGCCTCATCCGTAACTAATTTTTGTAAATTGTAAATTTACAGCTAGAAAGGAACATGCTGGGTAAAACCTTAAAGCAGATAATGTGTCATCAGGTCCCATTTAGATTAGCCAAGGATGGATGCTGTATTCCAGGCAGCATCCAAAAACTGTGGCTTTGTTTCCTCTCTTGGCCATTGCAGATAGTTTGTGTTACACCCCTGTAAGATGACAACCTCATTATTTTAGTCAGCATTACAAGCCATTTTAATGACCTTGTATTTGTCTTGCCTTTCAGTGCTAAGAACAGCATTTGACTCTGCAACTTCCCCTATAAATGTTTCACAAATTGACACGTTATTAAATTCTCTACCTGTAAAGGACAGGTCAGGCCCTTAACACCAGCTGTAGTTATGTTTGCTTTGGTTGTAGTAATTTTATTTTCACACTTGACATGGATACCCTGCTACTGACAGCTCCAGCAGTTCTTTCCCCATCAGTCCTTAACTACAACAATAAACAACCCAGCACATTGAAAATGCTGCAGCCAGAGAGGAACATATAAATATTTCATCATGCACTAGCTCTGAGAAAAATGTGAACAAATTAAGGTTCTCATGTTGCGCTTGTGAGACCAGTATTTTATCTTCTCTCTATTAAAAAAGTAATAATCAGAGAAATGCTGTAAACTAACATGAGGTCTCCTGAGCAACATGAGGCATGTCATTAGTCTGGCTATTTATATCCCACACAGAGCCCCAGAAGTCATGGAATAAGGAAAGGGTAAGCAATAATTAGTGCCGGAAGAGTACTGAGTTCAACGTGCAAATGAAACAAGTAGTAATCATCCAGATGGTGTCATCTCTTCAGAGGTTTACTCTGACTGAGGATTATTAATCTTTCTCTTTTTTAAAAAAAATTTTGTTCTTTTTAATGCAGCCCACAGAAAAATAAATTCCAAGGGTTAAAAGCCAATACAGTATCATTTATTACTGCTGTTAATTAGTTGTGTGATGCCAGTGCCTAGAGAAATAAAAGAACAGAGAGCAGGGCCCTGTTGTGCTGAGGTTTGTACAAACAGAGAGATGGTCCCAGCCAAGAACTGTGAAGAGACCACAGGCAAAGCGGATTAGCCAGAGACCAGGGGCTTTCTGAAGCCCTTGCCACATGAGCAACATTTTGTAAGATCCTTTTCATTTCTACTGTCATTTTCACCCTTTCTCTGCCTTTCCCTTCTCCCCCTTCTAACTTTTCATTCTCTTCTGATTTCCTTCCCCAAAATTCTACTCCCAGCCTGACCTTGGATTTCTGCAAGAATCCTGATTATGTTCATTTCTCTCCTCTTTTAGAAGCTCTTTTGAAAACAACACTTTTCCACCCAATTCCTTCCTGCTTTACAGAATCCACAAGCCCATTAGCAATTTATAGCACTGTATATGATCAGAGTCATCTGTGAGGCTAAAATCTGCTTTTAGAAACCAATATTCTGCTTTTGCTAAAGTCAGGGAAGTAACACAGTTTGTAATGAGGGCAGATTCTGATGTATGTTCTTTTCTATATTTTCAGGCACTTTAAAGCCAGACTTAGCACCTCCTACAGCAATACACTACCATTAACAAAATGTAGGGTAGTGTTTCCTTTGCCCTAAATTCTGTGATATCTTGAGGTTTATTTGTCCCTCCCTAGAACTGAATATTCTCCTTGACATTACTATTATTGCTGATATGACTGTTATCATATTCTCTCTGCATTTTGAATTTTATTTACAACAGCCCTCATTTCCTCCATAAGGGTTACCTGGTGCCATATATGACCTAAACCTCAACTAGAACTGACACTTGTGGGGGGAAGGGGTTACTTTTACTATGAGACAAAAAAAAGAGGTTGTTAGTTCTGGTTGTTTTATTGTTGTTGCTGCTGCTGTTGTTCTTCTTTATACATACAGAAGATTTAAAAAATTGTGGGCCTCAATTCAGGCACTTGTGACCACACTGAGCACTTACCCCAAGCTGATGCAAACAAAGGTATAATCAGGTGTATAAAAGTCACACTTTGGTTGAGGAAATGAAAATGTAAAAGATTTCCTCCTGTTTAACAGAGGCCAAAGCCCTTTGTTATTAAGATGGGATGCCACAGGGAGGATGGAAAAAGGGGAACGGTTGTCTGGGTATTTAATTTCACTCCATGATTTTGCCAGACCACCAGGCTCCTCAGTCCTCAGAAGTTCTGGCTGTCATTTTTTTTCTATTTCAGCACATAGATAATCAAAGATCATCAGCTGCTGTGACAATAAAATGGGGAGAGGCTGTAAAGAACATGTCAGAGAAAAGCAAGAAGGGCATGTTCTCAACACCTAAGTCTTTGAAGATTCTCAGCCAAACTACCACACAGAATGAAACATCTGAGCTTCCTGTACAGTGACTGAGGAGAAATTAAAAACTGATTCCACAAAACTGTCCTCCAAGCTGAGGCAAAAGTAGGAAATTCTGAAGAGAGGATGCCTAAATTTTTGCTCTGGCCCTTAAGTGCTTTCAGGCTTCAAACACCCTTAGGCTTCATTAGGCAATTACTTCCCACTGGGGACACGACTGGAGGTGGGTGAGGAGCTGTGGAGCCACAGCCTTGAGGCTGCATCTGCTTATGTACATTTGCCAAGACATTTCTAAGGAAAGAGATGAACAGATTGGTTTTTTAAACTCAAATCTTCTAGAAAAGTACAAGATCTCAGTCTGAATACCCCTCTTAGTTTGGATGGATGCTTTTCTTATGTGGGGGAATTATTGCACAGGGGCCTCAGTAAATATCTCTACATAATTATAACCCACCACTTTCTTCTGGATAAAATGTTTTTCATTAGCTTTGTGTCTGGGGAATGTAGAACTGGCCAAACCAGCACCTGTGGGTGCTCCTGACTATCAGCACAGTGAGCTGTTCATCTTGTCAGCAAGCACAGGAGTGCAGAATGCTGGTGAGTTTACTGCCATTGCCCTGCAGAGATCAGTCTGTGCCAAGCCTGGTGCATCCATTAGGTACTTCAGCTGTGTGAGGGGCTGCACAACCTCTGCTTGCCAGAGAGGATAAAGAAATTGCAGGGTGTTTGGAAGTGGGAGATGAAAAGGATGACTTTTCAGGAGAATGTACTCTTTCTGTCTCTACTCGCATCATGAAATTCTCTCTTAGGTGCCCAGAAATTAATTATTTTATTATAATTTTTCTTTAATAATTTTATAATTATTTTTATCCTTTTTTCTGCAGAAGAAAGAGCAAAGAATGGAATAAGGGACAGCCTCCAGTGTGTTGCAGCTGAGATGCCTGTCTCTGCTCCAGATAGTGTGGCAGAGAGCCAGCCTGGGTATGAAACTAAATGTTGGACTACAGAGCACTTTTTTCCCTCCCTTTGTGAAAAACATACCATAATTTTATCACGTTCTTCAATGGTGCCAGTACGACAGGTGGGAGAAATCTTTCCAGAACCTCAAAAAAACAAGTGCTTCAGAGTGCAAGGGGAAACACAGCAACTACATTTTATAATAGCTTTCCTTGAGCTAGAGCAAGGGTCAGTGGAGTCAGTGAGCAGACTCTAAGAGCAAAAGTAAGACATGGTTATTCCTTGCGCTTGCTGTAATGCAGTTTTCGTCCATCACAGTTATTGTTACTAATCCATGAATAGTTTATTCAGGCCCATGAATATCAGATGTCTGTCTCTCCCTTTCTTACTCAAAGCTGGAGTGCCCAGCTTGCATGATCACAGAATCACAGAATGACAGAAAGTTAAGAGGTTGGAATAGACCCTAAAGAAGATCCAGTTCCTGCTCCCCTGCTGTGGGCAGGGACGCCTCCAACTGGACCAGGTTGTTTAAGCCTTATCCAACCTGGCCTTGGACTCTTCCAGGGACAGAGCAGCCTTATCCTGCGTCTAACCACCCTCACAGTAAAGAATTTCTTCCTAATATCAAGCATAAATTTCCCTTCTTTCAGTTTGTGCTTATTACTCTGTGTCCCATCACTACAGTTTCTGATTAAGAGTCCCCCTCTGGCTTCCCTGTACCCCTTCAGATCCTGTAAGGTCTCTCTGAATTCTCACTGGAACCTCCTCTTATCCAGGCTGAACAACCCCAGCTTTCTCATCCTGCATTTGGGGTGGAGATTCTCCAGTCCTCTCATCAATATAAACTCCACAGTTCTCCTCCGGACTTGCTCCAACAGTTTCCATGTGCTTTTTATGTTTGGGGTATCAGAATTGTACACAACACTCTGGGTGGGGTCTGACAGGGGTAGAGTTGAGTGGGAGAATCCATTCCCTCAATCTGCTGCCCGGTTCCTTTGATGTAACCCAGGATTTGGTTTGTTTTCATAAGAAACCCGTAAGAAGGTGTTTCATAAGAAGCGCAAGGCTGGCTTTCCTCACCTTTGCATCTCAGATCCATCACTTGTAAAATGGTATGTTGGTTTTGTTCATTAATGTGGGGTTCTGGAGCTGTGAAACAAAAAGCCTCTACCTGCCACTGATTTTGTGAGTCAAAGGCTTGACCAC
>VWYI01013688.1:35854-50843 GCA_013399455.1 Anthoscopus minutus | reverse complement strand
CCCTATTTTCCCCACCACTTGTTTAAACATATTACAGGCTTCGAAAATTCTGAATTTTCAAAACCATATACGTCCCCCATCTCACCATTTCTTTTCCCTTTGCAATATAACTAGAGTAAAAGATAATACCTAAAATTCACAGCATCACAGCTCACAGGCTTTCCTGGGAATGAGTCACCATCAGGTGAATCTATTTTGTCATTTCTGGAGGAGTCAGCAAGATGGGAGAGCTGTGCTATGCTCAGCCATTACCTCATTTCTTTTCTTTCTTTTCAACCATGTGCTGCCTTCAATCTCTTGGCACTGCATATGTCAAGAGCAGGAAGTAAGTGGGCTGCAGGATTTTCCTTTCAGCATTGTTCAGGCAATGACAGGATGCAGCACAGATGGAATAAGCTTGTTTATACTGAATGTGCTGGAGTTATTGATAAAGGACAACTTCATCCCTGCCTGAACAACACCCTCTGTCCTGGCATCTTGGACAGGTGCCATGAGCTTCACTCCGAGATCAGCCATAACCTAAAGGTAAACAACTTTTTGGAACACAACCATTAAAAAAAAAAAAATCCTGGTTTTTACTGGGTCTTGGGTTTGTTTTGTTTTTTATTTTTTTCAGTTTTAAATGCCATATTTTCTTTAAACTATTTTCTGTCTCCTATATACTGAGATGACAGTGATGTATTTTGCTTATAAAGAGATTCTGTCCTACCCATACTACATGACTCTCAAACTGGGGGGTTCCTAGAGATGTCCACACCCAAAGAATGCAAGAATTACCATGGAACTGTACTCAGTGATGACCTCCAGTCCTCTCAAAGAGAAACCTCTTCTCAGTTCCAAGAAAGAGTCCATCAGGTAAGACCTCATAACCCATCTTTTGATTCATATTCTGTTCCCACTTTTTATCCCACCTATGCCTTTATATTAAAACTTTATAAGAGACCCTTTTATTTCTGCATGTTGACCACAAAAAATACTGTGTTTTCATAGAATTAGGTTGAACACCCAAGAATTAGGTTGAGATTCCTCAGAACACAGACTCACATCTTGAAAATGTCTCCTCAGTCCTCAGGAGCAGGCAGAACGGCAAGGGTAACAGACTTAAGGAAACATTTATCTGGAAAAATCGTCTGAGATCAAGTCCAACTATCAAGCCAGCACTAACAAGTGACCACTGAAGCAAGTCTCTAAGTACCACTTCTAGATGTATTTTAAATATCTCCAAGGACTGTGATTCCACCACTTTCCTGGACAGACTGTTCCAACATTTGACAAAACTTTCAGTAAAGAAATTTTATTGTAATGTACAACCTGAACTGCCCTGGCACAACTAGAGGTCATTTCCTACTGTCCTATAACTTTTTTATTTGGCAGATGAGACCGATCCTCATTAGGAGGATTTGCAGGAAAAGCACAGAGAAACAACCATAAAATATTGTCATTCTAATGTATAAAAACTTAATTGTCCTTTATCTTATACACTGCATCAATTCTTACCCTTATATGGGAAAAAATAGGACTAGAAGAAATACAAAAAGAAAAAGAAATACTAAAGAGTTGGACTATTTTCTGTATGGACAGATACTAAGCAGAAAATTTGTCTGAAAGCAAAAGATGGGGAAGACACAATGGTGAAACAGATAATTTTTGAAAATTTTGGAGAAAGGAAATAGGCAATGGTCATGCATTTTTTTCTTATAACCTGAAAATAAGAGGGAATGGGGGCATATGAGGAGCAGCTGAAGAAGCTGGGATTGTGCAGCCTGGAAAAAAGGAGGCTCAGGGAAGACCTCATGCTCTACAACTGCCTGAGAGGAGGCTGTAAAAGGTGGGGCTTGGGCTCTTCTCCCAGGTAACAAGTGACAGGATGAGAGTCATAGCCTCAAGCTGTGCCAGAGAAAGATAATTTTGGACATCATGAAGAAATTTCTCACTGAAAGGGTTGTTAAGCATTTGAACAAGCTGCCAGGAAAGTGGTGGAGTCACCATCCCTAGAGGTGCTCAAGAAGAAATTACTGGATGTGGCACTTAGTGCTGTGGTTTAGTTGATAAGGTGGTGATCAGTCAAAGGTTGGACTCAATGATTTTGGAGGTCTTTTCCTGCCTTAATGGTTCTGTGAGCCTGTGATAAGTGAAATAATGAGGCAGGAATTTAGCAAACATAAAAATGATTTATACTTTCATATAGAGCACAAGGACATAGTGGAACTCATGGAAACACAATTCCAGATATGTCAAAATGTGATTTGACAGATTCTTGAAACAAAGCCCATCAACACCTCTAAGCAAAACCATGTAGATGTAGTGCTCAGACAAAGAAGTACCCAAGATGCTGGTTCCTGGTGTTTAGGATGTTGTATCAGGAGATCAGGCACCCTTGCCTTTTCTTGTCTTTCCTTCACCAGCTGTCAGATTACTGCTTTAACAGATTATAGTCTCACTAAGAGTCTTTCTTTGGTTCAGACTGGTCTGTGATCACATCACTGTTTACATCAATATCACCTAACTAATAATGGCATTGAAATATAATATTTGGTGCTATTTGCTTTCATAAAAGAAATGTTAAAAAAAGCATAAATTCAGAAGAGGATTTTTCCAGCCACATCTTTACATGATAACTACTTAAGTTACTGCATCTTGATTAGGAAATAATGGCACAACCTGAAGTCGAGGAAACACAGAATCAGAGCTAACAGATAAAGCTTTATTTCCTAGAAATTCATGTCCAAATGTTCTCAGTCTTTGTAGGACTTCTGCTGTGCAGCTGGCTGTATCCCTGCTGACTTGTGTCAGGGCTTTGCAATGCAGCAGCCCTTCCTCCACTGTCCCTTCTTCGCCTATCACTTTGTTCAGTTTGTTAATTAAGCAGAGGAATGGACAGAGAGGGTTTTGCAAGCTGCCTGAAAACCACTCTCACCACATGAGGTGGTTTACTCTTACTCTACATAAGAGCAGGGAAAGCAGAAGTTTCACCCCAGTCCTTACCCTGGGAGCAAAGCACAGTTAGACAGACCCAAGAGAAGCCCTGGAGGAGGGTTTCCCATGACATCTGCAAAACATGACAGGCATATGTGCTTTCTCACAGTGGCCAAGTCTAAGCTAATAAGAGCTGCTGAGAAGACCACAATAATTCTGTATCTCTCCCACACAAACAGAAGTGCTGACTGACCCACACATCAAAACTGATCTTGACTCTTCACCCTCTTTTCTGTTGCCAACATGAAAAAAGTTTCAAAAACAAGACTGAGACCATGACAAGAAGAAGAAACTGCTGTTCCCTTTGGAAGACAGGTGGAGAACAGGCACATTAAAAGGAATTTTCTGTGACCAGGCACAGAAGCCCTGGTCAGACATGTTGTTAACACTGGAGAATAAGCAGAATATTCTTCAGTACAATCTACCTGTTTGCCATGGGGCTCTCAGAGTCTACATGTTAAAGACAAGTATTTAACCTTTGTTATGCCTTGCTTGGCATGGCTTCTGTCCCAGCAGGGGACAAGAAGGCACAGAGATCACCTGGCCTGCACAATGTTTCATTTAACAAACCATTAGCAGGCTCAGTGAAGGGATGTGTTCCTGTCAACAAACATGCTTCCTGCCTTCTGTGGACATCCAAATTGTGCCAAAGTCAAGAATATACTAAAGACAATAGAAATATTTCCACTTATTCCCTGTGTTCTAGAGATCTCCATTTTCACAATTAGCATAAGACAAAGAAACAGTAGTGGTAATAAAGGAAATAAAAAGAGATTTTTGTTTCCCCATCTTCTTGCTGAACAGATTTTTACTACTTCTTTTTCTTTGTGTTCCAGCTGCTGGCATCTCCATAGAGCTTCTGCTTTGAATCATTTTTTGCAATAAACAGAGGAAGCTGAAGCATCTCAGAGAAATGAATATGGTATAACAAAATAATAGCAGTTAATGGCATTGGCAAAAGCAATGGTCTTATCAAATTTTCACTTCTTTCCCAAAGAATCATGAGATTTAAGAACTCAATGGAATTCCATATATAGAATAATTCAGGAAAGGGGACATATGGAGGTCAAATAGTTCAATCTAGAGGAAGGTCAACTATGTATGATCAGAATCCATATTCTTCAGGAATTTTTTAAGATATTTGGGTGTTGAAAGGGAAATTAAAATTTTGCAAGGTAACTACGTAGATTTGAATTTACTCTGAGTTTATTAATTCAGAGGTTAAATGGTGATGTTTTCTGCAATAGAAGACTTGAGAGAATGACTCAGAAGAGCCCTTCCAGGTCTAGTTCCTGTAACACAGAGAAGGAAGCAAGTGACAACTTGCATCTTGAAAAATCTCAGGGAAGAAATCTGCTGTGCCTAATGATTGTTGCTACCCGGGTCACTTCAATGCTCTTAATTTCATTTTTTCTCGCTTAAGAGAGTGATAAAATAGGCGCCTTAATCATATGGTATGAATTCATATGGTATAAACCCTGAGAAAGAATTGAGCCTGACAGGTTGGGTTCATAATTCAAAATTATTCTTCTGATTCAAACATGGGAGCTGGCACCTACTCTTCTTTCCAAAGACTACAATGTGGAGCTGAGGGATGCCTTAAACTGGAAAGGCTGAACAAAACACTTAAAAGGCCTTAATTGATTTAAAGAATCCCAGGGGTATAAAACTTAAAACTTGTTTCCATAGAAAGAGTATAGGATTACATTTTTCTACCCCCAAGCATTTCTCTAAGCTGAGGTACCAGAGCTCAGGTACTTGTCTAGGTACAGCATGGTAGAGTAATTAATTAGATACACTTATCTTATACTTGCATGCAATTTTGTGTAAAGTCACTGGAAATAGAACACTACTTGTCTTTAATAGCAACTGCTTGGATGACTTAATGGCTTTAAGCTGAAAGAGGGTAGATTTCAATTAGCTATGAGGAAGAAATTCTTTATTATGAGAGAGGTGAGGCCCTGCCCAGAAAAGCTGTGCATGTCCCATCCTTGAAAGCGTTCAAGGCCATGTTGGACTGGGCTCTGAGCAACCTGGGATAGTGGAAGGTGTCCCTGCCCATGGCAGGGGGCTTGAAACAAGATCATCTTTTAAGGTCTCTTTCAGCCCAAGCCATTATGATTGTATGATTCTACTTCCCACTAGAAAAATTTTCTTCTGCTTTAATAAGAGACTGAATATGCTGTATGGATTTCTAAGGGAGAGAAATTCTCATGGCTTTTGTGAGAAGCGTTGGGGGCTTAATTTGGTGGAAGAGTCTTGAATTTGGTTTAAATTACTGATCCTCTGAATGGAAGAGAGAGATCAATGACAGCAAGATGAATGTTTGCTGAACAGCTGCCTCCAGACCACTCAATGGTCAATGTTGAGTTTGAGGATGTTGAATTCCCTTTTGGACACAGACTTAGCCTCTGCTGCAGAGACAGCTAAGCAAGATGGAGCACATATTTAGTTCAGCAATGGAAGAAAGAACGGTCTTGCAGGAGAAGCAAGGACAAATTGCTATCACTAATACAGGGAATAAAGGCAGCCCTACAAAAAGAGGGCATTGAGGGATAGAATTTATATTTATACATTACAATTTTAAATACGTTCCCAAAGTAATGTACTTCTTCCATCTGTATTTGGAGGCACTTGAAGTTCATAAATGTGACTATTTTCAGTGCCAAATATGTCACGAGCCCACAAGTTCTATCTCTGAGCAAATGGAGGAGCATTTCTGGTTTTTGCTGTGTAATTTGTTGAGCAGCTCAACACTAGATTAACAAACAAGCTTAAATGAGATTAGGAAAGTAGGCATTTGTCCCCTCATTTTCTCCTCTGGGAGTTAGTGTGAAAAGGGTTCTCAGAGAATAACCAACATATCAGATAAAAGTTATTTCAAAAAAGGGAATTACAGCTAAGAAAATTCCACACTGCCATAAAATCTCCTAATGGTCACATGTCTGCCTGGCCCTTGGAAGAACTGGCTTCAGTTCTTTCATCAGAAGGGGCGACCTCAAAGCTGTACCCTCCTGGGAAGTTCCCTGGCTCCTGGGATTGGGGCAGGCTGGGTAGAAAAGCAGTGAGATTCCCCCTGTCAGGGGGAGGGATGCCTTCTGCTAGACCTGTTCAGAGCCCCATCCAACCTGGCCTTGAACTAAGCAAATTAGGGAAGTGAGAGAACTGGAATTTCTCCCTATCCCTTTCTTCTGAAAAGGGAAGAAACTTGGAACATTTTATCTACTCTGCAGCAGTAAAGCAAATTGACCAAGACCTGTTGTCTGGCCACAAAACCGTGGTATAAATCCATGGAGCAAGGCTTCTCACACAAGAACAGGATGTATTGTCTACAGAGAGCAGTCACTGGCTTATACTATTCCCCTTGTCACACCCAGACATCATCCAAAAGAATTTTTAATGTGCTCGTGCAAACTATTCCAGAGAAAACAGGAATAGTTAAATATGAGGGCTAAATTCCTGGTTGTGCTTGACAGCATTCCTTGGCTCAGAATGGTTTACCCTTCATTGCCAAACAGGCTGACACTCAGAGCTTGCTCCTCAAGCAGCAGAAACCAAAATGTATGAAGTTCAAGAAACTCAGTCAATAGGCCATAGCAAGGGAATAATAAGCTTTGTGGTATATATTTGTATTGGGACTTCTTTTACTGGAGGGGGAATATGGGGTATGGAGGCATTAATTCCTAACCCAAAATTCTAGCAGCGGCTAGAAAAGAGAAATGTGAGTCAAAAAGAAGGCTCCTCCTCAAAAATTATTATTTTGTTTAGCTCTGTAGCTTTTTCAGCATTAAATCTCATTTGGCAAGGAGAAGTGCCTTCTCACAGATGTACATTTTATAATAGGCATTTCAAGGATCCAAGGACTAAAGGAAAACATTTCTGTCTTAAGTGCACTCATCTCTCAAATGACCAGTCAGCATATGTAGACAGAATATTCAGTTACTGTAATTTAGTACACTAGAACAGAGAGTACTGAGAAGCAGAAGTCAATAAGAATATTTAATAAACAGGAGCAGAACAGGA
Source organism: Anthoscopus minutus (assembly GCA_013399455.1). Taxonomy (NCBI): domain Eukaryota; kingdom Metazoa; phylum Chordata; class Aves; order Passeriformes; family Paridae; genus Anthoscopus; species Anthoscopus minutus. Next base: position 43,844 of record VWYI01013688.1, on the reverse strand, counting down.
AGACTACACTGAATTATCGCCAACTTGTTATCCTTATGGGTCCTATTCTATCCAATTTACTCTCCTTAAAAACTAATTTTCCTTTATTTCAGTCAGGCACTCAACCTTCTCCACCATTCACAACAATTGCCTCTTCAGAAAATAGACAGGGGAAATATAGAAAAACATAGTCAGGCTGAGCAGGAATAATGTAACTGAAGCAGAGACTGCAATTGCAGAGGAGGAGATAGAACCACTCATCCTTAGATCAAGGGCTGCTGGTGGAAGCTTTCTGGGGCTCTGCATTTTGCACAGTTTACTGCTGGGTTCATAGCAAAGTGACCTACCCTGTCACTTTCCATTTTTTTTGTTGTTGTTGTAATTGGCCTTTCTTTAAGCCGATTGCTATTGTGCTAATTACTTCAAGCTGGGAAAGACCAGAAAAGACAATTAAAAAGAAAAATAAAAAGGAAAATTAAGTTATTCATCCCAAAACAAAAAGTAGTATTTTGGGTCCATTCTGTGAGCTCACGACCACAGTGTCAGCCTTCGATGTTCTCCCCTGGGAGCCAGCATTCATAGCAGATGAGAACAAGGGAACTTTCAGTAACTGCAGCACGGATTTCTGATTTCAGTGCGTGGGGGGTCATGAAACACACCTTAGGACCCATCTGGTAAGTCTGGGTTTGGGTTAGAAAAGCAGACAGAAGTACTGCAAATTCAACAACTCTTCATCTCTTAAATGCCTGACTTGCTTCCCCTAAGGAATTGCTTACCTCTGCCTTTGGGAGGCTGCTCAGACATCTGTGATGCAAAAAAAAAACGGCCCTTCAAGGTTGAAACACCAGACAGAAATATCAGAGCAACATTCTTTTGCTCACCTGAAGACCCAGCCAGAAAGGTCGTTTTTGCTGCTGCTCTGGAGTGTTCAGTAAATTTAACCACTGACATATACTTACCCTCTGCAGCACATTATATATCTTAAGAAAAAAAAATGTTTTATGCAAAAAGTAAATCAGTCCCCAGTTTTAAACAGGGCTACTTAAAAATGTATGGGTCAGCCATGCATTTGAACCCACATTAAGGAACTGCATGGAAAAAAATGAATTTTTACTGACAACTGTCACGGAATTAATCTGAATTTCTATAAAGCCAGAGGCTGAACCATGTGTTAAAGTATTTTCTTATAGATTCATACAGAATGGGCTCCCCCTCAAAGTTGGTTCCTGGTCACCTAAGAGAGAAAAAAGGATTTATCTCTGAAAGAGAAGTAGCATATTTGAGTCCTGTGTGTAACAGGACTAAGTGTCCTAGGGAGTCCTCTAGGGACTGTCACCCCAGTGTGTGAATTTATCCATACATCTATGCTGGTATTTCTGTGCAAATAAGGACTGGGTTTCTGAATACATTCTAATTAGAAGTTCAGCATTGAAGTTTTCTGTCTGGTGGTACAAGTTTTATGTAAACCAGTAAATACAAAAATTTTTGCAGGTTGCAGTCTTTCCCTCTTGCTATTCATCTTTCTCCTATAGTAAGAAATAATCCCAGGACTGTGTGGTGAAGAAAGCACAGACAGCTCTCCCTTCTACATTAGCTGACATTACCTGAAACCTCATGACCTGCCAGTGAAGAACCTGCAATAAAGTCATTTTTCAAAGTGAATTTGAGAATGTTATATACTCTGGGCTAAATGTCAGAAGATGTTGTACATTGTGAGACTTTATGTGGCATAGAGGGAGGGGATTTAATGATTCATAAGTAGCTTTTAAAAAGATCTGGTCACTTCTGCATGCAGCACATCAGGGAAGTCCACAGTCTCAAGAAGAGGAGGCATGAACCTCCAAAGAGACAGATCCCAGGGCAGCTCTGTGTTTCTAGATCTGCAGTCACTGGTCAAGGAGAAATATAAAATCCTTTGAAATGTAGCCCGTCCATTTGCCTTTGTGTGTAGGGAGACATGAGGACTGAGATGAAAAATGTGTGTGATAACAAAACCCCTATTTCCCCCTGACTCACATCAGCTCCCCATGCTGAGCTGCCCTTGCACAGCAAATGTGTTTTGTTATTGGTTTTCTTCACACACTCTCTCCCTCCTATGACTCTTTCTCTCTTGCTTTGCCTTTCTGATGAAACACAGCACTTCCCATTACTTTTCCCCGAGTTCTCACAGAGGCTTTTGTAACCTGTTGCCCTGACTGACCTGAGCTGGAAAGTGAGCTTTGCAATTCGTCATGACACTGACATGGAGAAGTGAGCAAACACAGCTCACACCAAATTGCACTTTCAACCCAGGAGCAAACTTATCACAGATTGATTTTTTTCTTTCCCCAACCTCTGCCTTTTTATTAACTCTGGTCAAAACCCCACCCATACACAAGTCCAAGTGCAATGTAACGTTGAGGTGCACCTTCTCATATCCAACACAATTTTGAACTGCAGTTTTGTTGTAAAGGGAACACTCATCTTTTGTGGTTCAAGGCTTTGTTTGACACCAGTGAAGTCAACTTCAGAAACAAAGTCAGCCTTATGGATCTGAAATTTATCCTTGCACTATGATAATCAGCAGCACCGACTGTTTTCTTAATGGGTTGTTGTGGAAATCTGCACTCTAATAATGCTCACATGATATGGGTAGACAACAGCTTTTAAATAAATCCAGACATAATAGTATGAGACAGTTATTGGTTAAAGAGCATCTGCTCTCAATACATAACCCTTATTACCTCTAATAGGACATACACACTCACACATGATTGTGGGGAAGATACATCATGCCAGGACCAACAGATTTCATCTGCTGTTGTCAGGGTTGAAGCTTTTCAAATTTGCTGTAATAGGACAGAGACCCCATGGAGGAAAAAGCAACCCAGCTCTCTGTGTCCCAGCTTTTTCTTGCTAGGGGATAAGCACAGGGATGTTTGGGCTAGGCCCAGTGGGATCAGGGATATTTGTTGGACCAAACAGATCAACAAATGACATATTATCGGTCATCCTATAGTGGAGCAAGGAGCACCTATGTTTAAATTTAGAATGAAGACACATCTGTATCACACAGAGACCTACGTTTCCATGTTCATCAACACTACTGTGTTAGGAGGGGAAAATCCAAGTCTTTTCATATAAAAAAGAAAGAAAGAAATTCCTCACAAGCTACACTTTAAGCAATACTATGGCTCCATTTACTGCCAGGGGTATAAATAGGGAAAAAAAAATCCCTAGTCTTTAGTAAGAATTAGGTGCACTAAAATCACCTAATAAGCAAAAGAGAAATTTTTCTGCATCTGGGAGAAATCCACCTTTAAAGGTCTGCCATGTTTCAATTTTCTGGGTGTAATTGGCTGCACCTCCAGTCTGAGGTATCTGCTGGCACCTCACCTCTGCAGGAGAGTCACTGAGCCTGCACTTTACAGACATAATGATGGCAGGCAGGCTTCATTTTATAAATATTATATTGAGAAGGAGGAAAATCTTGCCTGGATTTTGAAACCCATCAGTGGGAAATGCTTTATAGGTAGCAAAGTTGCATGTCTCTGCTTATTGTGGTTCAAAACTTTCAATTTTAAATTTTTTTTTCTTACTGATTGGACCTTTAGAATTTGGGGATTGTTCTAGAAAAAAAATATTTTTTGCTAGCAAAGGATTCTACTGTCACATTCCAGACAACAATGAAACACCTTGAGTTGCTTGTGAAAAGGCAAGTTAAATAGTGCTCTGCCTCTGAAAAAAATTACTACCTTTGCTTTGAAAGGCTGACCTAAATTGAAGAATGCAAAAAAAGGAGAGAAATACCTATCAGTGAACACTCAGAAATCTGAGCAGTTGTTTGTACTGTGATAAAACTGTCAAAGTAGTTACTTTGATACTATCTACCATTTTTTCTCATATCATGCTTTTTCACATTTAGGAGTCAGAGAGAGACTGTAATTCTGAGGCTTTACTTATCCAAAACCCTTGAACTTTTTTTTAAATTGTAGTGCAGGGAAACTAAACTCAGTTAAACGTCTGTCATCAGAGAATGAGGATTACAGCACATTTAATCAATTCTGATATAATCAGACTAGATTTTAGTCCCCTTTCCTAATCCCACAAGGCTTTAGTAAAAACTTTTTCTGAGTCAGCATAAAACATATTGCATTGAGGCTTTAACAAACAAGAAACTTTATCTCTTAACCTCTCAGTGTCTGCATATGTATGAAAGACCTTAATGATGGAACATCTCTGATGCTGAGTGCCCAAATTTTCTTGGCCAGTTGCCAACACAGAATTGTTTGAGCTAAAGGCAGACACACACACACACACACACACACACACAAGAATAAGTTGGACATTTTGGAAACAATGATTTAACTGTGCACAAGTGGAAATATAAATGGTCTCCTAACACAACAGACAACCTGACAGGTTTATATTGGATAGGAGCTGAGATTAGCTCTGAAGAAATACAGATAGATACAAACAAGTTCCAGCCAACTGTGCATTGTTATATATTGATACAGACATATTTGCAAATTCATACATTTTATGAAGCCAGACACAGGATTATTACTGCTTGCTTGCAACAAAAATAATAAATGCTAGCACATGTAGATACATAAAGCATAAACAAATGTGCTCTTTGGAGGGTTATATTCTGACTTCCTTATTATAATCCTTCATTTTAACCATAATTAACTGAGGAAAAACCTTTATGGTGCACCTAGTCTCAGGCTGTCTCCAGTTCTTATCCAGGTGAAGTCATCTTGCAAAATGATGAGAACCATTTTCAAAAGCATTAAAAGGGTAAGTGGCTTCAATGCCACTCTCAGAAGGATTTTGGCCTCTCAGCCTTAGTGGCATTACAGCTCTCACATAACCTCCAAGCTGCCGATCACTCTGAGCTCCATGGGCCCCAGGCTCCCTCTGTGGTGCTCAATCCCATCAGCCCAAACACTGCCTGCCTCTCTTGCATGCAGTGTTTCAACACCTCAGTAATATTTGCAAGGTTCTTTGAGGACTGAACATGAATGATTGCCTTCAAAACATGGAAAGCCTTTCTCATTGTTTCAGAGAGAAAGCAGTTTCATAACATCCCTCCCCCCAGTTTTCACACTAAAAGTCCTGTTTCTAATTTTATTCTTTTCCCACTGAGAAACTATTTAATAATCCAAATGAGAGCATTTTAATTTCTGAGACTTCATTCTCTCCTTTAGGATGAAGACTTTCACATTTAAGCATTAAGCAGATCAAAAGTGTTTCGCTTCCATATGAGATGTGCTGTCCCATAAAGAATAGTTTAGTTTTTAAAAAGTGAGATAGCCCAGTCCTCCTCCTTGTTATTTTCTCCCACAATGTGAAAACTGTGGGGTTTTACTCCCAGTGAGGAAAGACCTTTCTCTGAACTGGACAAATGGCAATTCTAGATATACAAGTAACCCTTTCAGATTCAAACAAGTCACACTGACTTGTAAGGTGTTCTCAGTGGTTCAGGGATTGGATACAAACAGCATTTTACACTCATCTCTTCCTTCCAGAGAGGCAGTGAACCTTGATTTCCTCAGATATGTCCAAACTCACTCAACACCAGACTGTTTTGGAGGTGAAAATAAGTTTGGGGGTTGGGTTCTTTTGGTTAGGCTTTTCTCATTCTCCCATGAGAGAAAAGGATTATGCCTTTAAAAAGAATCCTGAATACCACTCGGGTATTATTACCCATATTTGCCCCTGATTGCTCCATAATAATCACTGAATCATAGAATTGTTTGAGTTGATAAGGACCTTAAAGATCATCCAGTACCATCTCCATGGTTTCATTTGCCAGATGGTTTCCTCTCTTGTCTTCATGTAATTACAGGAAGGTGACCTGAGCAAACCCTCTTCCCCTGTGTGAATGTCTGAAACCATCTCTGGATGTCTACAGGTAATTAAAATTTTAGCTTGCTGCTCAAATAAAACGCTTTCTCTGTTTTCATTTTCTTTTTTTTCTCTAAAGAAGTCTTGTGTCTTGGAACATGGGACAAAAGCATTAGAAATGTTGAATATACCCAATATAATGAATTTGAGAATATATGTTTCCATTTCCTTTTCACAAATTAGCTCAATCTCTAGCAAATGACAAAGAATCAAAACCACAAAAAATAGCAAATAGGAAAAAGGAGCTGCAATAAGTCTTTCAAAACCAGCTAAAATCATATGAGCTTATGCCTGCAGAGCTCATTCAGGGGAAAGTGAACAAAACTATAATATTCTCTCTCTAGGGGGATTTCACAAAGCAACAGAAAAAGCCACGTAGAATCACAGAACCTTTTGGGTTGAAAAAGACTTTAAAAATCATCTTATTCCAACTCCCCTGTCATGGGCAGGGACCCTTCCACTAGAGAAGTTTCTCAAAGCCCCATCCAGCCTGTCCTTGAACATTTCTAGCCTTGGAGTATCCACAGCTTCTTGGGCAACCTGTTGCAGTGCCTCACCATCCCCACAGTGAAGAATTTCTTCCTTGCATCTTATCTAACCCTGCCCTCCTTCAGCCTAAAGCCATTCCTCCTGTCCTGTCACTCCATGCCTTTGTTGAAAGCCCCTCTCCTGATCTCTTATAGTCCCCTTTAGATACTAGAAGGTGCTATAAGTTCTTTCTGAAGCTTTCTCTTCTCCAGGCTCAACAACCCCAAGTCTTGCAGCCCCACAGGAGAGGTGCCCCAGCCCTCTGAGCATCTCCCCGGCCTCATCCGGACTTGCTCCAACAGGTCCCCATCTCTCCTGTGCTGGGGCACCAGAGCTGGGCACAACAGAAGGCAAAAGACAATGGAGAAGAAAAGGTGAGGATGACTCAATGGCCTTTCCCGTAGTGAGGATTAGGATTTTCCCACCCCAATTTATCCTTCCAGTTCCTTGTGCATATTCCACAGAAACCCGTCTGAGCATCAATTAGAATCTGAGCTGCGACCTTGGAATGTCCCATCTGCACCACTTCAGACTCTTGTTTGTGAGAATGAGCTCCTTGTGGATGAGAAGTCCCTGGTGGATCAAATTCCTACAGCCCCCAGTACAGGTCACACAACAGAGCAGGGCAAAGGGGGAAAGTACAGAATGAGGAGCCCAGAAAAAGGCTGTGGGATCACCACAGTCCACCCCTATCAGTCAGCTGAGCTGCAATAAATCAACAGTGACAAATATTTCCCTGGTGTCTGCTGATCTGTTGGCTGCCTTGCTGAACCTGAAGCTTCGTGTTTAATGAATTTTCAGGTAACGCTCTTGGACAGTGAGCAAAGGCACACGAGCTCCTTTGAAGGAGCATGCTAGAGGCAGTCCTTAATTACTACCCTGTTATTGCAGCTCACTCTCCATTTCAGGAATGGCTACTCCAAGCTCTGCTTTTCTCCCTTATACACATTCTAAACTAAAGTAAACCCAGTGAATCCAATCAGGTTAGTGTATGCAATTTAGAGAAGCATTCAGACCATTTTTATTGCTCTTTTTTTAGTTTGTTTCTTCTTAATTTTTAATTAGAGTGTAAAAAATGAAACCTGTTTTTTATTAAGTCCTTATTTATGAAAATTGCTTCAAACTATGCATGGAAGAGCACTGCATGATTATTAATTTTACCATTATTATAAATATTGTATTAAATTACGTATGACACAGAGAATAGTCAGTAATTTTAAAAAGAGATTTATAAAAAAGGCAGGGTAGGCAATTGAGATGATAGAGAAGCATATGTATGGATAATGCATGCATATGCATACATAAGCAAAAAATAAACCCCAGGAAGTTGCACAGAATATAAAAAATTGAACACTTCAAGAACAAAGCCTGAAACTATTATGATGCTCAGACTTTCTTTTCCTATACCACATATAAATATAACATATTAAAAAAACAAACCAGAAAGCACAATGGAGCTAAAGAATCAATGGATAAAATGCCTTGCATAGATTCCAAATCAGAAATTTAAGAAATAAAGTTCTGTTGGGGGTTACATGTTTTTTTTTTTTTTTCGTTTCTTAGCTGTTAGAATTTTTCCCATTTAGCTGAGAGA
>VWYI01013688.1:0-35496 GCA_013399455.1 Anthoscopus minutus | reverse complement strand
GAGGGAGAGGGTGGGGGGCTTACAATTTTTTTCTGCCTTCCCTGACAGATAACTGTCTCAAAAACCGGGACAGTTCTTACACAGCTTATCCATAGTTTTAGAGTCAGTCACCTATGTAGAAAATGTGACACCCTTCCTAAAAACAATAAAGCAGGTGAGGTGTGTGAACCAGTGCAATGGCTGCTGTATGCACAAGACTGGAAGATATTTAACAATTATCTGTCTTCCAGGGCTGTCAGATCTTTGAGGATTTTTGCAGTTATATTTTCATTTATGATTCTCCTAGTCCATAGTTCACCTTGCACTGAAAATTATACATTAATTGGGGGAAGGGGGAAAACAAACCCCAAGATATAGGTATTAAAAAGGAACCACACATATCAGCTCTGTTGGGATAGTTTTGATTTGTCATGATAAATATATAGGGAAGAGGCCTCTCTTTATGCTCAATGCTGCTGACCAAAGCTGAGTCATTCCAGAAACTTGAAATAATAAATGTTTTATAGGTCGTTTTCTTTGTGATCCATTAGTTTATCTTAATTTACAGTTTTGCTGCCTCACATGTCAGGAAAAAAACCCAAACCTCTCTTTCCTGTATTAGATGTCAACTGTATTCTGTTCTGTCAAAACTTACTTATCACAGCAGGACAAAGGGTTAAGAAATAAGTCACAAAGGACATATGAAACCAGAGAATTAAACTGAATCCTTTCTTTGAAGAAAACTGGAGGATGCTGCTGTCTCTGGATGCCTCTCAGAAACACAACTTTATCTGATATTAATAACATAGCTAAAAATACAGAGAAAGATAGAAAACTGTGTGCAAAAAATGCATTCTCAGGCAGCTCAAGTTTGTTACCCAGGTTAGTGACAGACTTTATTCATGATTTAGTAACATGAAAACATCACAAATAATGCATCAGCATTGAGCAGCGTCCCAAGGAAAGCTTACCCATCAATTTTTCCCTGTGCAGAAAGAGCTGCTCTCCCAAGCTAGAGTCCTTCTGCCATAAAATTTAGATACCTTGTGTAAGTCAAAATACCTCAGGATTGTGGCTGATCATCTGGAGCCCTGAATATTAATGCCAATAGAGGATTTTTTCTGATAATCTTCTCTATATTTCTGTTCCCTCTACTAAAATACAATGAGTGTTTCCTATCTCCCTGAGAGCTGGAGATGCCTGTGAGGTGCTTAGATACTACAGAATGGGGATCATACAAAAATAAAGGGGATAGATCAGCTCCCTGGCACCCTGAGGCTGGCTTTCAGGATCAGCACTTTCCACTAATTTTCACTCCAAGAGACCTCAGAATCCTTCACAGGTCCCTCATTACACCCAGTAATGCTGGAAAAGGAATAACTTTTCCCTGGGCACATTTAGACATATCCAAATTTTTAATATGTCTTTGCTACATTATCTCTACATCCTACAGTGTCCCAGCACACAAGATACCTGTACTTGAAAGCCAGTAAATCCATAAATCCCAGTAAATTCCTCAATTGCAAATCCATATTAAAGCTACTTGCAAATCTCAGTCTCCGTTCTCCTTTCACTTTCAGTGTTTTTCCCACCTATTAGACTTACTCCTTTACTACTGTGACATAAAATGGGGTTTTCTTTTTCAGACCAGGTCCTCTAGGTGAGGAAATGGCTTTTTCCCTGAAAACTCATATTGCCTGGAGTCGTGGCAAGCAGCAGCAAGAGACCCTTTCAGCCTAAGAGGGGCAGTTACAGCAATTGATGACCAAGACAATCAGTGTGGTTTTATCTGCCAAAAGGTAACTAAGAGAAAATTCCACTGGCTTCTTTACCAGTGATGTCATGGTGATGCCACAAACCACTCCTTATGCCCTGGGTGGCTGGAACTGCCCCCAGGGCTGCAGGGCTGCTCCATGAGATGCTCCTGAATGAGTTGACTCTGCTCTCCTCAGCATGAAGGAGCCTTCAGGAGAAAAAATTGACTTTTTGAAGATTGCTGTACCCTGGTCAGGAGGCAAAGTCCCACAGACATGCAGCAGCTCTTTGGGCAGGTCATGTCTTGCCTTTGAGTGTGTGTTATCTTATGGATCCCCTGACAACCAGCCTGAATAAAATCATCTGCAGCATGATGAGCATGAGGAGGGAAGACAAGACAGTTTTGGCCCAATATGCCAATTGCTGATGTGCAAGTTTCATAACAGGAGCAATTCCAATAAAATGGGGGAAAAAAGAAAATGTCAATTCTATCCAGATTAGATCTATGTAACTCTAGATGTTTCCCAACTGCATGAAGGTGTGCTGATAATAAGCAGCATGTAGCCATGAAAAACACTGAGTTGGCCAACTTTAAAAACTCAAGATTTTTTTCATAGCAAGTGAAGCATGAAGTTCTGTTCACTTGTATATACATACATATATATGAATCTTGAACAGAATCTTCTGATTTTTTTCTTTACAGCTCCTACAAAACATCAGCTATTGCAGAATGTCACTGGTGAAAATACGAGCATATGTATGGAATTGATTTAATGCCAGCTAAAGGAACATTAATCTAGCTGCAAATTTTCACTGCAGGGACATGATGCAGTAAATTTCTGCTAGTCTAACACTGGAGTTGATATTTCATGATATATGACACTTTTGGTTGGAAAAGAAAAGAAAACTTTTCTTCAAAACCTTAATTGACTCTCATATATTTCTGACTACAAATTGTACTGGATAATAAAGGCAATAAGTATGGCAAGTAAACCCATATTTTTCAAACACTCTGAAAGATATACAATTAAGGTACCCAGCTCACTGTATTATCTTCATTCCCTTTATAATAACGGGGAGTTAACATTTTTAATTCACATTGATTTCCTTCATAGATTTTTTTGGTTACTAACATAGAAGCAGAACAAAAAGAAAAAGCCTATACTTCCAAGAAATCCTTCAAACAGTCAATAATTGGGCTGCCTCATGGGATGATCTGTAGTGATTCCAGGTAAGGAAAGTCATGGGACTGCACCATCACTCTCTAGCAGGAGTCCAGCCTCGAGTGGTTTTCTTTTGTACTACGTTTTGTACAATTTACTATGAAATTGTGTAGTTAAGACAGTAAGCACAGTGACTTCAGATGCTCCAAAGTCTATGCCTGGACAAGGTTTTTGTATATAGCAGTTCACAAAAAAAGGCATTGATCCCATCCTTATTTCACTACATCAAGGTCAGAGCTCTGGATCAGTGGATGGGGTCACAGCGCTGCTCTTTTAGAGTCAGGAATTCACCAGGCAGGCCTGGAAGGTGGTAGCTCACAGTAGAGATGGTTAAAAACATCTTTGAAACCCTCTGTTAGAGCTGCTTCACTGACTGGTATGTGAATTATTTGGCTGCTCACTTGTACAGGGTAAGACATCAAGGGAAGATGTGTTTTTCTGCCTGATTCAGACCAAGCATCACTGATCTGAACTGAACATTACATTATGTCACTAGGCAATCTGAATATCAGCATGTCCCTATTTCCTTTGGCAAAGCTATTTTTCTTACTGCAGGGAAGAATTTTTCTGTACTGCATCATTTCCCTTTTCAGCAAAGATAGGAAACCAGAAGGATCTGCAGCACCAGCCCCTTGTGGTAGAAGTACTTAACATCTTCAGAAACTGTCCTGACCTTTTGGTCTGAGCTTGCTTTAGATTCCAGCAACAGTGTAGGGTGCACCTCTTGCATGCACCACCTTTCTGATTTCTACCAGTGTTCCAGCTGTTATGTGAATTCTCCTCTTGCCTTTCTCTACAGATATGTACACATGCACACACCCTCAGATGCCCAAACAGGTGAGCTATGCTTACAGACATCTGGGCTTGCAGCTGGGCAGGTTTGTTCATAGAATCATAGGATGATTTGGGTTGGAAGGGACTTTAAAGGTCATTTACTTCATCATCCAAAGCAACACAAGAAAGCAAGACAGCTCTTGCAGCCTCAGTCCATTCTTTGTGCAGCTTTTCATCAGATCTCCAGCTGGTGCACCCTGAGGAAGTCCTTTCTTCTAATGACTTGCTGGGTCTCGTGTGGAAAAGATTTTCCATCTGTTTTCTTATCAATTTCTGGTCACCAGCCAGTGTCAGGACTGGACTGGTTATAGGGGTGAGCATATGGTCCGACTCCAAAGATACCTTGAAGACTCCAGTGGCAGGAGATTTTTGTGAAGCATTCCCAGTCCAATGACTGTCTCCCAAGCTGGACATATCCTCTACATCCCTGAGATGCTACTTATCTATCTGCATTTCAGTTTGTCCTGTCTCTCCAGATGGAGCAGCTGGTATGGGATGTTAGAGCATTTCCAGTGGCATCCTAAAGAGCCTCTGATTTCCCTGCACAGGAATGAGGCATGGCCATACCCACCATACCAAAAAGTAGGTGCAGTAGTGTTCTGTAATAGACATTTTATTGCAACCTCTAAAAGTGATCCCATTTGCATCTGTTAATCCAGGCAGACCCATCTGCAGCCTGTGTTCAGCCATTACAGAGTAACAGGGATTAGCTGAGGTCCTGCATATGCCACCTCACGAACAAGTGGTGGATGTCACAAACAGTTGGACCCTGAGGGCTTTTTAGGACTCTCCTGGGAGCAGTCCATTCTGCAATCTAAACCACTCCAATTGCCATGCAGGGATCAGAAATATATTTCAGCAAGAACTGAAAGGGAAAAGCTCAGAGGCACCATAAATGGAGGCAGATTGTCCTTAGCTTAATGGGGGAAGGACAATAAAATGTAAACAAAAAGTGTCCAGCTTCAATATAAGAGTTATTCCATCAGTCAGACATGCAGATTAAATCAAAATGTTTGAATAAGAAAAAATGGTGGTGGAAGAAAGAGAAGATGGTCAAAAGGGATTCTGGTTTCTTACCTAATATGTATTTTATACAAAAAATAGCTGGACTTACTTTGAAGGTGACCTTCTGGCAAAGGATAAACCTGAAAAATTTCACTCTGAGGCTGGAGATTCAGAAGATAAAAAATGGTTGCAATCAATAGTGGAACAAAGAGGCAACTTTACCCTTTGGCAATAAGGAAGGGTGTGGATCTACAGGGTGAGTGAAGTCTTGCTCTACTGGTTCACAGAGTACATCCCTTAAAGTTTTTGGTGCTGCTTGCTCAGAGATCTCTGCAAACCCTCTGTAGTCACATAATGTGACATCAAAAATATTTTCTTCTACGTTTTAGTATAGACAGGTTTTTCTGCCATTATATATTAGAAGCAGATGGGGAAAATGGAACTGGAGCCTTCTCTCTGAGAAACTGAATTCTAAGTCATAAATTCACATTTTAAGTTCCAAGAAAAGAAACTAACAAACAAACAAAAACTAAAGAAAAACAAACCCTACTCTGATGATTTTGGAAACAAAAGTTTTCAATTAACTTATTTATTCATCAACATTCACTGTTTTGAGTCCTCTAAAATTCTTCTATTTTTCTAAAATAATTATATTGCACTTCTCTTACACTTGAAAAATTTTTGTTCCATTTTTTTGTCTTAGAACATTTGTTTGTTAATGGCTTCTATTAACTGATCAGCAGTTTTAACCATTAAATCCTTCCAAGCCCTTTTCTTTTTTTTTTAACTTTATCCAAAAACATAAAACACATGAGTGGCCAGAATTTTTATTAGAATTCTGGAATAACAATTCCTTATGGTGGACAGAAGCACAGGATAATCAAGGCTGGAAAAGAATTCTGAAAGCCACTTGGTTCTCTGCGTTTCTCAAAGAAAGGCCAGCTAAAATCATGTCACCCAACACCTCATCCATTTGATTTTTTAACTGACCAAGGTGAGATTTCACAGCTTCTTTGGGCCTCCTCAGTCTCTGCTCACCAGGCAAGTGCTTCAGCCCCAGCCATCACTGTGGGGCTTTGCTAATCTCCTGTGCTTTGCAAAGTCTTGCAAAGGGGACTGCAGTGCTAGACACAGATGTGGGCTCAGAAGAAACAAAACAGACCAGCCCTTCTGCAGTCTGATCCTTTTCAATTTGCATCTTCCATAGCAGCAGGTGAAGGTACAAAGAGCCTTCCAGGCTCAGCTTTCACCCTGACTGCTCAGGAGCTGTGCCTTCATTTGCTATGACAAGTGATCCTCAGATTTCTGGCAGCAGAAGTTGTCAGCTTTCCAGTATTGCAGTTTTTTAAGTCTTAGGACTATCAGGCTGTCAATGCCACGGGCCGCTGACCTAACAGGATTGTCAGCAGATGTCCCCACTGAATCCCTCCCCATCGTTCTGACTTCCTAACACATTTTTCTTTGGCTTCAGGATGCTTAACAGGGCTGCAGAACACTTCCCCAAATAACAAGGGTAACAATGACAGCAACAATAGCAGCAGGAGGAAAAAAGACTCATGCAATCAGTCAGGGAGGAAATTAGGACACTGAGGTTGAGAACTAGGAGTAAAGGGGGAATGCTGCAATTGACAGGAAAGTAGATTGAGTTTGAAAAGATTTTTTAGGTCTGTATACAAGAGGACTCAAGAATATCCCACCTGAGGCTATCTGTGAGCTTACCTTCTGAGATGGCTTCATTGCCAGCAGAGAAGACAATGCTTTTTGAAAACCAGGACAGCACATACACAGGAATCCATAGTTACACAGCCAGGTAGAATCAGGCTTAGAGAAAAAGGAACACATATTTCTTAGACTACCCAAAAGAGTTGCTTCAACTTATATGTAAGCCAGCACAATGTAGGTACAAAAAAATAAAAGGGTAAAACTGACCTAGAACTGCAGTAGACTGATTGGTTAACTATAAGCCAAATTTCAGTTTCTCCAGGAGACACATCTGTAATCTCTATGTGCCACAGGTGGAACAATGGGGATTTCACCGAAAACATTTTTTTTCTGAAAACATTATTTGGGGATTATTTTAAGCTTTTTCTTTCCAAGTTGTAATAGCTTGGCCCCTGACTGGACAAAGAAAGAAAAATGTTGTTTTCAGAGGCTTTTTTTTTCACACTGAGATTTGATCTGCCTATAACAGCATGGTATTGCATGCTATGAATAAAGCCAGCTAGCAATATGATCTGGAAACAGGAAATCTGAACTATTTTTCCTATTCTGCTAGTGATTTGGGATTAGATCTTGAATAAATTATTGTATCCCTCTGAGGATGTTTCCCACAGAGACTGTGGACTTCCCATCCCTGGAGGTTTCCAAGGCCAGGCTGAATGGGGGTCTGTGCAACCTGGAGAAGGTGTCCCTGCTCATGGAAGGGGGTTGGAACTGCACAATCTGCAAGGTCCTTTCCAATTCCAACCATTTTGTGATTCTACAATTTCATGATTCTGCTATCTTTAGTTTTCTGTTTTGCTGTGTGAGTAACAGAGCTGTTGTAGCTCCAAGGATTTACAGCAGGTCTGGCTTTGATCTGAGATCCAGATTACTACAACATAGCTGGACCAGAGCATCTATTGATCTAGGTCTTGCATCACCCTGCTCTTGTGAACTGCAGTGTTCCTCATGATGGAGGGGTTTCAGATGACACACAAGCACTGAACTTTACTTTTTTACACAAATATCCTCATCTAACAGAGTCTTTTCCTGGGAGTGAAAGTAAAATGTCTCCACCAGCTGAAAACTAGTTTTTCACTGCTGATTTATACACAAGGAGTCTGGTCAGTGCTCAGTAGGCCTCTTGACATTTTAGTAGATGAAAATTGAATCATCTGATCCCCATGTGTGCCTTTAATTCCCAATGTGTCTCTTTGGCTACATCCTGATTAAAGAATAAGCAGGACCAGAACAGCACAGGACTGGGGCCCCAGTGCTGTTTGAAACACGAACTTTTATTTTCCTTCATTTTCTAATTTCACAGAAAATGGTCAGGCTGGTCCAGGAAACAGTGTGAACAAAGTTTGTGTTTTGGAGAAGGGAATTTAGCCCCACATACATAACTGCAGAGTCCAAGCTCTCTCCACAGCCAGTTTGTTAGCAGAGATGCTGGCTTCCATATTTCACCTGGCCTGAATTTTGAATTGTATCCTTAAAGCATTCTAGGAATTCTGCTGCCTGACTTTGACAGCCATAAAAGATTTCCCCATGAGGGAAGGGTTTCTGGGAACTCACATTTGGGAGAAAAAACCCTTTCCAAAAATGATCTGCAACTACTACTAGCACAGGAGATGAATAACTAGTGCACTTTCCATAAAAATTTTACTCTCAGATCCTCTGAACATGTCTGAAAAAAATCCCTTGGTCTTCCAATGACATCTGTCCTATCATGACATGGAGGCTGTCACAGAAAGAACTGTAAGGAAAGCACAAAGCAAAAAAATTATAATTATTGCTGAACATCTTTTAGATTTTACCTCAAAATCTTGGGTTTTATAGGAAAAGGTGGTGAGAAGCAGGATCACCACCTAGCACAGCACAGAAAATATTTGCACTGGCTTTGCACATGTGCATCTCCACTGAGTTTTGCTGGTCTACTTCCAGGAGTAAGAAAGAAGATTCTGGGCTAGAGAATCGAACATCAACAACAAAACTAGGGGGAAAATTTGCATTTTGTTTTTCACTCTGCCAACTTTTTTCTTAATAAAACCTCATACTATAAAGGCACAATAAATACAGTTAGAACATTAAAAGTGCTTCTCCATATCAGAAAACTATGTTCTTAAAGCAATTTTGGATTCCCACCTGTCTTTATAATGGAGCACTGAATAGCTTGTTTGTGCTGAATCTATTGTGCAAACTATTAAAAAGCCAATAAGTCCAAATTACATATTAAAATATGAATTAAGTTTAGGAACTAAGACCATATTAAGAAGAAAAAAATTCTCTTATTCTCTGAAACTATCTTAAAGCCTTTACTGACATTCATTTTATTTTCTCAACTGATTTTATTGCCAGACAATTTTGGTAGGTTTTCTTTTTTTCCAGGTTTCAATATTTCATGACAGTTAACAATCTGGCATTGACATAGTGATAGGATTTTATACGACCCCCAATTCTTAAAAGCCAACTTTATTTTGGAAGCTATAGCTGCCAACACTTTAAATAGAGATGCAGTCCTGATATAGTACCTTTCTTGTACTGGAGCAAAATATGAAGTGAGGTGAGCCACCAAAAGCTTTGCCTATTTTCCCCTTGAATAAAAGCCCCCAAGGGAACAACTGTCTTCTTCTCCCTTTTCTTTGTGTTTATTTATGCATTTTCCCAGTGCTACCATAGGAATAGAGGCAGCAAGGGTTACAGTACAGCTGGAAAGGATATGAGTGGGGTCACACAGGAAGTTTTGGAATGCTGCACAGTAGCAGGACTGCTGGCCAGACAAGGGAGAAGCCATTTCTGAAGTGCAGTCTTCCAGGTCCTGGTCCTAATGGTCTGCTGTCCTCATGGAAGACAAAGAAAATCTATAACTGAACAGAGAACCAAAACAAAGATGTTCAAGATAATCCTTCATGCTCCAATAGCAAGACAAAACAGCCTTAAAATGTTTTTATTGCTTATTAGGAAATTTTCTTCACTGAAAGTGTTGTCAAACATTGGAAAATGCTGCCCAGAGCAGCAGTGGAGTTACCATCCCTGGAGATATCTAAAGATGTGAGGGACATGGTTTAGTGGTGGGCTTGGCAGTGCTGCGCTGATGGGTGGATTTCAGGGGGCTTTTCCAGACAAATGATTCTATGATTCCATGGCATGGATCTCAAAGACTGACCCAATTCTAAGCCTTCCCCTACACAGACTCTCTGTAGCAGAGATGAATCCTATGAGGAAGGGAGAATTCTGAGGACGTAACAAAGGCATCCCTGGATATCCCTGGACTATGCTAAGTCAGATGAGAAGTCCCCAAGTACTGAACAAGATTTTGAACATTGTTCCAATTACAAACATTGGCTTCATCAGCTTCCACAGTAGCTTCAGCTTTAGAAAGATATCTGTTCCTAGGGGCAGCAGTTAG
This sequence comes from Anthoscopus minutus, assembly GCA_013399455.1. Lineage (NCBI taxonomy): Eukaryota > Metazoa > Chordata > Aves > Passeriformes > Paridae > Anthoscopus > Anthoscopus minutus. The sequence goes on along the minus strand of VWYI01013688.1, from coordinate 25,590 downwards.
GACCATTTTATGGGGCCTGACTTATACTCTGACACTTCTGTTCTATACCGTTCATTGCAATGATGTCAGCAGATAAAAAACTTCTGTAAATTTGACTTAAAATCTATATAAGTACAACAATTAAAACCAACATCCTAATATCTAACTGTTCCCTAAGACCAAATTTTTCCACATTCTTCCACTAGTCCAAATGGGCACAAGGGTGTCTGTTTAAAGAGCTGCTAACAAGTAGCTTATGCTACATTTGCAGAGGCTTTGGCATACTTCTATTATCTTTTTTAAGAAACTTTAGCACATCAGCTCCTCCAAAACAAGATTTGCAACTTGGAAAACAAGGATGTCTGGAGAAAACATTTAGGCCTTTTAAGAAAGTAAAAAGCTCTTTCCAGAAAGTCATTATTTCCTTGTTCCTACTGAATGAAACATTAGGGAGCTGTCTGAATATTAATTATAGTGTTATTCATAATAACTGGATTCCATTTAAGACCCTAACACAGCTGACCTGACAAAAACAGCTATTACTGCACATCAGCCCCATGTCTATGAGAATGCCTTCCATTTGGATGTCAGAGCTTCTCCTCCTGATCAACATATCATACTTCAAGTCACTTTTATAAAACAGGGAAAATGCAGTTATGCCCATTTTGTGCACAGGAGGTGAGCACAGAAATGCTGCAATGACTTACATGCAAAGTCTGTGCCCCAGATGTGAATCACACTCCAGAATCTAAATTGCAACACTACTGCAATTTCCTTCCCTATTCCATTAAATGAAATTTGCCTAAACTAACGTAGCAGCAGATGCTCTGTGCACAAGGGTAGAGTTGCATCAAAGTGACTCTGCTAGTCACAGACTATGAAAAGGGAAGGAGTCACCTGAGCTAACTTTAGTGATGTGTACTACAGATGTGTCCTATATCTGATCATGGCAGTGCCATTTGACATCTATTCTCACAATCTGGCTTTTAGCATCTGGTCTTGAAGACTGTCTGTCTGTGAAGTACTGTCTGACTTCAGACTTCCTTGTGCAGTTGTTCAGACAAATCAAGCCATCTCATGTGGCTCTAGAAAACTGTTTGTAGTCAAACAAATCAAGATCCAGCTTGGATCAAGCCAGCCAGCCTGCTTGCCCCATTGTTTTAATTGGTGCAGAGTCACACAAGGAAACAATTCCTCTCTTTCACACCTGGCTAGTCCTGTCCCTTTTAAAGCCATGTCCACTGCCCACCCCTTGCGTGGTCAGCAATTTCCTACTCCAGTAATCTTCTAATGTTCCTCCCTGCATTGCTGTAAAGGCAATCCTCAACAAGTTTTAAAATCTCATTCCTATGATTTTATGAGATGCCATTTTGAAGGAAGTCAGGAGAAGGAGTTCTCATATTTATTATTAGCAACTGGCAATTTCATTTTTGAGCTGCTTTACCTCCTTTAGCATCTCTTACCTTAAGGCAACTGCTCTGGGAGGTGTTCAGCTGTATGAATTATAACCTGACTTTGAGCAGGAGGTTTAAGTACACAAAGTGAGTCACTTGATTGATGGCTCGTTTGATCAGCTGTGCAGTCAGGGTCCTTGCTCTGCTGCAAACCTGACTGCACAGTCAACACTGCAGCATCCCTGGCTGGCAGGAGGATTCAGGGTCAGTAGCTGTACTATAATAAAATCTGAATCACTGTGAGATGGTGTATTGTATCTTGCCTATCTCTTTCCCTCAGCTGCATTTCTTTGTTCAGGTAAGTAGTCCAGGTCTAGGGACTTCCTTCTTGTCCTCCATTCTTCTGCTCAAGCCAGTCTGCTCCCTGTCAGCTGCAAAAATGCCTGTGGGCTCTTATCTCCAAGTGGCTGACCAAGAACAAGGTCTTTGTTGAACTGCTCCATTTTCACAGAAGTGAATTTAACCTCAGAGAACATCCCTGAGCTTGAACGTGGACAGTGAAAATATCACCAGTGAAAGCTGGTCTAGTTCTATTGACTTGTTTGTTTTTTGATGAAAGAAAACTGTCTGAAAAAGCCCTTTTTGTTTTTCAAACTGTAAATCTTACTGTTCAAAAAAAATGGCACGTGAATCACGGGGACAGCTCAGCTATCAAGGGAACCATGGTGCCTCAAGGGAAAGCGAATAGAGGTGAGAACACCAGCCTGAGAAAGAGTGAAAAGCTCTGGACTATCATTTCAGGATTCACCACAGCAGCTTAGATAAACATGCTTCAGTGTCAAGCCTGAAAGGAGGTTTTGGTGATGCGAAAGTTGGTCTCTTTTCCCAGGTAACAAGCGACAGGATGAGAGGAAGTGGCCTCAAGTTTTTCCAGGGGAGACTTAGCTTAGATATCAGGAAAAAAAATGTCTTCATGGAAAGGGTTGTTAAGAAACTGATACAAGCTTTCCCAGGAAGAGATGGAGTTGCCACCTCTGGATGTCTTCAAAAAACTTGTGGATTTGGCACTTGAGGATGTGGTTTAGTGGTGAACATCATAGTGATGCTAGCTTGATGATTGGATTTGATGATCTTAGAGGTTTGTTCCAACTCTAATAATTCCGTAATTCTATAAAATATCTCTGAACTGCAATAGTTTGATGGTTAGAATGAAATATTTGGATGTGAGGTGGGTGGACTTGAAAAGCAAAGTTTCATTTCTACTCTGCCAAATTCACTCAAAAGGTCTGTTCTCTGGCCTCCAAGAGCCCTGATCCCACCAGCAGGTTTTGTGGGAAGACAACTTTGACCTCACCAGGGGAAGATGTGGGGAGGAAGCACTTCAACCAACTGAGCATGTTAAAGTCCATGGGATCATAGGATGCACAAAAGTTGAGAGTTGGCTGATGCCATTGCCAAGGCCCTTGTCATTGTTTTTAAAGGCTCCAGGGTGTTGCTAGTGGACACGAAATAGCAGAGTGGACTCAAATCACAACAGCTAGGTTTGATCCCAATGAGGCAGAAAAAGCCTCTATTTCAGGGTTTTTAACCCTTTTTATAAGGGTGTTCCCCCTTACAGGTTAACATGATTGGCCAGAGGAACCACCTCTCTGGTCCCATTGGTGGAAAAAGGGAAAACCACATTTAGAACATCTGTGTGACATTGTTTTGAGAACTAAAACCTATTTACAAAAAACAGTTTTTGAAAGAGAACGTTTCCCAAAAGACTTTCCCTTGGGAACAGATCAGCCACTGACAGGCTGAAAACTCTCTCAGTCTCAGAAAATCATGTCCACACAGGGGTGTGGTGGAACCACTGTATATGTAGTACCTGGGGACAAGGTTTAGTGATGGACTTGGCAGTGCTGGGTGAATGGCTGTGCTCAGTGATATCAGCAGTTTGGAGGGATGGTGTTTTTCTTCCCAAGTGACTGCTGTGAGTGATGGGAGCTGCTTCCCTGGGCACAGCTGAACACCCACCTGAACTTGGGAAGGAGTGAATGAATTCCTTGTTCTGCTTTGCTTCTGTGCATGGCTTTTGCCTTACTTATTAATGTGTCCTTATCTCAACCCGTGACTTTTCTCACTTTTACTCTTCTGTTTCTCTTTCCCATCCCACAGGGAGCAGGGGAGGACTGGAGAGAGTGGTTGTGTGCTACCTAGTTGCCAGCTGGGGTTAGACCACAACAGTATTATATAAATCACATATTATTATATTCTGTTAATATGGTTATTTCTGTACAACTGACAGGTTGTATTTGTTAGGAATGCCTCACATGTACTGTGTTCTATATATGTTACATGAAGTGCATAGCAATTCATATGCAGACATTACAGCAAAGGCTTTTTATAGATATCTACTAATGTGTTTATGGAGTTGGCTGTTACATAAAACCACCAGCAACAGCTTCTTGGGGAGCCCAGTTCTGTCACTGCATGTTAAGGAAGATCCAAAAACTGCACAGAGCTCCTCAGGAGACACCAGCCTCGTGCTGCCTCCTTCCTGCTCCCTGATTTCCTTTAGACAAGGAGTAGGGGCTCAGAGAGGGCTCTGCTGAGGCTGAGGAAATCTGAAGAGGCAGGGGAGTTAAAATGTCACCAGTCTTGAGCAACACCTAAAGACAAGTAATGGGAATGAGATTTTTGAGCCAGACACCTCAGTCTCACTTATTCCTTGTGCTAGTTGTCTGCAACATGCCCAGATCAAGCCTCCAGGCTGGGAACGACAGATACTTTAATTTCTAAATCTTCCATGCATAGACTGTTCCCAGGACCAGCCCCATGATTTCTTTCTAGGCTGCACTTTTCCAGCTACTCAAATACTACTTTGCAGCCATGTTTTGAGTCAATTCTCAGTTAGCAGCTTCTTGTGGAGCTTGGTGATGTCATTGGATGAAGTATCTCTCTCCATAAATAAAGTACTATTCGTTTGTACCAAACCTCTTCATAATCACTGGAATCTGTCCCACTTGCTAATGCAGAACAGAGGTCTGAGTAACAGGAAAATACTCTTAATATCACAGATTCTTTCTCCTTAGGGCAATTTGTCAGAAACAGTCGTGAAGGTTGTAATCCACATTCACTCCTGCAAGATCATAGCAAGGGAGGGTACAAGAGAGTAATTTCTGGAATAAGGAGCAGGAAAAAGGTGAAAAGAGCAGGATAAGAAGTTCTCAGAAGCTCTTTGGAAAAATATAAACAATCTGGTAAGGGGGAGGATGTGTGGGTGTTGAGCAGAAGAAAATTAAAAGGATAATTAGAAGAGGAAAAAAAATGCATTTCTGAGAACATTTTAGCTGGTGAAGCCAGGGATTTCAGATGAATTCACAGCAGACAGATGGTAAGAAGGGGGAAAAAACCACCAACCAACAACATACCCTATAATCAGTTCCTTAGCATGAACATTAGAGGGATTTAGTTAGGGATAGGGAATAAGGAGCTGGCAGCCTTAACACACAATTATTTTGTTTTGTATCTTTGCAACAGAGGACGAGGGATCAGAGAACTAGAAACAAAAGCTAAAGCCATGGTTTGTTGTGGGATGGGAGCTGGAACAATCAAATAATCCTCACCATCCACTTAGACTGTTATTTTAGTTGCAGTTTTCATATTTCCATGTGATTGTATTTTGAATTCTCCTTTTTCTTGGGCACAAATATCTCTGGGCACCTGGAAATTTAAATGATGGAAAAATGGGTAAATAGACAAGTCTTTTTGCCATATCAATAATCAATGTATCCTAAATAAAAAAAAAAAAAAGTGGAGTTCAAGAAAAAATTATAACAAGCTCAAACACATCAATCCTCTATTCTCTGATAACATCAAATAACAGAAGCCATAATAAGCAAAGAGGAAAGAAGGAAAATCATCTCCCCAGTGATTAAAAAAGCACAGATCTTCCCAAGACAACAGGGTGAAGGACAAGGAAGAGATTTGAAAGCTGCTCTGACTGCAATGCACCTTTATGGCATAGGGCAGAGACCAAGAAAGCAAAAGTGCTTTGGCTTAACACCACAAATGTTATTGTCTTGTTCTGGATGCAAAAATGACCCATACAAACCTGCTTGGAGGTCTCTTCACAGCATTCTCCAGAATCCTGGATCTATGTTACAGCTCCTTCGGGGCAGGTGGGGTGCCCCCATGACATACCTTTGGCATAGATGCTTCCCTTTGGGTTGCTTCTCTTTTTTTAGTAGATAAAGAGATGCTTTACACAGTATCAGCTTTCTTGAGGGATATGCTTACAGAGGTGACTTGTTACTCCTATCCAGTCTAAAGCTGGGCTCAACCTGTTCCCAAGATTGAAAGAAGCCTCATTCAGGCTTTGAGAGGCCCTAAAAATATGAAACATTTCATTAGAGAAACCATTTCCCACTATTATTACTAGCAGAACTCCCATTGATTCAATTAAGGGAAGAACCACAGAGTTTATAGCCCCCAAACCTGCTTATATATATGAGGACATCTGACTCATGGGGATAGTAACCAGAGGCAAGCTACTCACACACTTTATTTTTTCATGGAATCATAACTCTGGGCAGAACAGATGAGACCAAATTGATTTTAAATAGAAAAGCACTTTTACGTAAGGCCAAAGCTTTCAGATAATTTTGCTAATTTCAGTGATAATTTAAATTTACACTGTCATGTTAATTTGGGATGTTTTTAACAGAGGTACTACTGAAAATGAAAGTAAATTAAATGGGAATGAAAGAAAAGAAGCCCACAACCTTTGCGATTCCTCTAGTGGAGTCTCTCTCACGAAGATGACTTGATTTTGAAGTGTAGCAATTTGCATGTTATCAGTTCATGCCTGGTTGGAAGCTGGTTATATTTTGTGTGGTTTAGTTTGGTTTCTTTTGTTACTGCTGAGGTACTAAAAACTGTATAAAACAAAGAAAAAGATTTTCACAAGCACTTATGTCACAGATAGGTGGGATATCTGGAGGGAGTAATCCATCCTAGCCATGGATGTCCCATATTTCCCCTCACTCCATGTGGTGCCACCCATGAGCTGTGAATCTCTGGACACAGCACTGGCTACAAAGACCAGCAGCTCCAGGAGAGAGCTGCAGCCCCCAGCCCTGGCCAGGGGGGAAAGAGGAGACCTGGAAGGTTCTCCCAAGACCATCTTTGCAGACAAAGCCCATGTTATCCATAGGTTTTCCAGAATCCCTCAGAAGCAGCTTTCCAGCCTTCCCACTCCCTCCAGGACAGTAGTTCCACCCATACAATCCATTAAACATCATCAGCTCTGGGAAGTTTCATACAACATCTTTGACCTAGATCATGTTCCCTCCAAATCTCTTCCTCTCCCAGCTGTTGGATGCTCCAAGACCCTTTTTACACAGCCCAAAGTTATGAATAAAATGCCTTGGAGGACCTGAAACTGAAAGAAATGTCAGATTATGGTGGGTAAGACTGTTTCACTGGAAGTACAAACCTCCTTTCAGAAGAATTTCTAAAGAGCAAACGTCTCCCTTTCACCCTGGCACAAGGCCTGGCATTGTAACTGCCATTTCCATATTTCAGTTGTTTCTCCTCAGGGGCTGTGATTCTTTGATAGATCAGAACTTGCATCACTTCATCTCCCACTTAACTAATTTGATGAGGAAAATGGAACTGCTATGCTGGCAATTTAAGCATATTAAAGGAAAAAGTTAATCCAAAATTTTCATTCGCCAAATTTAAAGTCCATTTCCATTACACTTAATAGCTTCAGCCTCTCTTAGTTCATCTGTACTTATCTTTAAGTCTGCATGGCTGGGTGGCATTAGAAATAAGAAGATTATTCATAGTAGGGTGCTCTGCCTATGAATTTTTTCTTAGCTCTCAGTAGAGATAAAGAATATTTGCTCAACTGTATATCATTTCATAATCACGAGTGGTCGGCTCTTCTGTTCTTATAAAATCATATCTCACACCATCAGCCACAGACCTTTCAAAAACATGAAAAAGAGTATAATTAATTCAAACAGAGTAATCACTAAAGTATGAGGATTGTCAAAGACATGCTTTTTCATTTCCTTCCAAGCACACATGAATTATGAGATCCAAGTCACAGCTCTTGTAAGGGACGAGTTCATGCATTTGTGGAGAGGAGGGAACTTGCTGCATGATTTCTCACCTTTTCTCTGTAAATGCATGCACAAAGCATTTGAGTGTGCAGGCCTGAATCGTGATGAGCTTCACCACAGCGGGGACAAGGAGGCGAGGAAGGGAGCCCGAGGGAAAAGCTCTGTAAGGACTGGCACTGGCATGGCTGGGAGGGAGCAGCCTGGGCAGCTTCCTCTGGGGCTGGCAGCAGGTGCTTCAGTTCTGCAGGATTTGAGTGACTGGGGACGGGGGGAAAGTGAGACAAAAACTTCCAAGCGATCCTGCAGCATCTGGTGCTTCCCGGCCGGTGGAGTCAAGGAGAGAGAGCGGAGCCCTTGGAGCCGGCGTGGGAGCAGGTGGGGGAAGGTGCTGCTGTTATTTGCAGCAGACGTTCCTTAGCAACAACCTCGAGCAGATGGAAGGCCGGGTACCACTGTGCAGAGCCTCCACCAGCAGCCCCCCAGCCTCCTCAGCCTCTCCTGGAGCAGGGGGAGGTGAGGCAGTGCAGCAAATTCTAGCAGAGAGCTTTTCTCCAGACTAAAGGAAGGGGCAAGGACACCTCTTTGACTCATGCCAGTTCAAAGCCTAAAGAGATGTGAGCAAATTTCATTAAATGAGTTTGATAAATACCAACAATATTGTTGTAATTACATATATTATAATTATATATATAATATATATGTTATAATTATATATATATTATAATTATATCTATATTATATGTTATAATATGTATATGTTATAATTATATATATTATGTGTTGTAATTGTTACATATACACGTACATATATACATACGAATATGTTCTGGTACTATGACTGAGTAACTTGGATTTCCAGGAACGCTGAGAAATCTCAGCATTAAATGTAAAGAATGTGAATGTGATTACAAATATCTTTAGGTTACACTGAACTGCACTTGATTTAAAAAAAAAAAAAGAAGTTGTTATCAGGTCTTAATCTGTATCTGAAGTAAAAAGAAGATATCAGGTCCTAATCTGTCTGAAGTAAAATACAAAGTGATTGATAATCCACAGTTAAAAAGGTTATTTGAAAATGGACACTTCACAGATGCAGAGGATTTCATAGAAAGTCTGCATTGCCAGATGGATGTATTACCAAATTAAAGAAAACAGGAACCTTCTGTGGAATAACTAATTAATCTTGTACATGGAGAATGTGGAGAATCATCAAAGTTGTGCACAGCTAACAGCAGAGGTGGAGCCTCCTGCAGTGATTGTCCATAAAAAATACCACCAACTTCTGCATGCATCCCTTTTTTCTTCAGAATCAGGTGTGAAGAATTGAGCACTCTGATATCTTCTATTATGATATTGCATATGCAAATATTGTCCTATCATTAAAGGGAAAGGAATTGTACTGTTTGTATTTGATCTGCCTACACTCCCTTGAGGTTTAGCTGTAATCAGCATGCAAAAGCGAGGGGGAGAAAAAGTACAAAGGCCATAAAATTTCATGGTCAATAAAGAGCCATAATTGTCTTTAGGGAGAAGGACAAAACTTGTCTTTTTAGAGTTTGTACATAACACGAAGTGTTGACATTTCTTATATCTTCTCGGGGATGTTTGAAATGCATCTATGGCCATATTAGAATTATGTTGGTAAAACTCAGCCTTCAATTCCTCTTCTATTAATATCACCATCTACAAAAATCTGATTAATTGATTTATATTCCTTTATTACCTTGATTAATCAGGACCTAGGTGAACGTTTTAAAGAATTAGGAATAGCTCTGTAGCCAGCAAAAGCAAATAAACACTTGATTATATATTCTGGTAAGTCAAGCTCACCCATATGGGATCTCATCTCCATTTCCCTTCTTCTAATCTACCTCTTAGAAACATTTTAGCAATTCCTTTGGGTGATACATCAGTGAACAGAAACTGGAAAACAGCAGATGAGTCCAAACTTCTTTCCATTAAAGACAATGGATGCTTATTCCACTAACACCAAGGACACCAATCTAAGCAATAATGGTATTTAATATTATTTACTTGGCAATGGCTGGACAAAAGGAGAATTCTTTTTTTTCTTTTTTCCCTACCGTAGAAGTATGGATTAAAAAGAATGTAACCAAAGCAAGGCTGGAGTTTTCAATCTTATCAGAATTTAGGAATTATTCAAAATTATTTAGGAATTATTCAAAGTTTTGACGAGATTGTTAATTTTCCAGGCTTCTCATAGGTTTGGCTAATTCTAACCTTTCAGCCCACTTCCTTTATTAAATTTTCTGATAATTCCCAGTTTCCTAACAGCTTACCTGCCAGATAGTACAAGATCTAAGCATAGAGCTGCATCATGGATCCTCAAGAGCCAAAACTCCCTGTCTGATAGCTACAAGACCTCTGTGCTCTCAGGCTTTCAGGGTTTCCTCAGCTCCAGAGTCAGGGCTTGATACCCTGGAACAGATAATTTTCAATTGATATTTTTTCCACTGGAGAAGCAGTAAAACAAAATTTCAGAGTATCAGATCTTAGGTGACCGACTTCCCTACCCAAACTTCTCAATCCAAAACCTGGGGGCAGGCTGAACCAGCTTTGGCACAAAGGCATCATTTTGTTGTGGATGCTGCCAGACAAGAGTCATCTCATGGTCTCATACGTGGTCATTTCTCAATTTCCAATTGCTGCTCTATCAGGTCCACTTCTAAACAGTATAAAGTGTGTTGGACTAAATCAGGGGGTGTTGTGTCTATGTGTGTGCAATTTATTTGTTTGCTTATTCTGCCCTATAGCAGTTACAGAGATTTCACAGGCTGAATTACAGATCTCAGGTAAAATGGCCCCAGTCAGCTGGCTCTGCTGTCCCACACCACTGAGATGGGAGTCCCTGCACAGATCTGGCAGCTCCCATCACCTGACTGTGCTGAGTCTGTGCAAACTCCCATCGAGTTCTCTCTGTGGACTGCAAAACTGTGGCTTCAGCACCTCACTAGATATTATTCCTAGCTGCCTTAATGTGAAATAAGTTCGATTTAAACTGATGTAGGACTGTCCAGGCAGGGATTTGCAGTATTTTTGTTATGTTGTCTGATATCACTCCTTTACTTAAACAATAACTGCAACTACTGCAAGAGAGCAGGTAAGGGTAAGATAAGGCAAAAAAGCAATATTATTACTGTTGCTGTAATTTTAGCATATTTTTCAGTTGCAGTCTTTCTCCAGTCAGAAAGAGCAACTACAAGATACTATCTTTCAGCAATCTGCTCTAGTGGAAGGTCCTTGCCCATGGCAAAGGTTTGGAACTTGGTGATCTTTAAGGCCCCTTCCAACCCAAACCATTCTGTGATTCTGTGACCTTCTTAGCCATTATAAGGTAATAGTTCTCAAAATGCAGTATGGGCAGGAACTGAGATTAGCAGGCAATCCCATCCTTTCCTCACAGCTGCTGCCAGCATGTCCATTTTCTTTATGTTTAATTAAGTAATTTAAATAGCTTCTCCTACTCCTTTTTTACACACAAAGCAAAAACATTGATATTTCTAGTGTTGTATCCTTTATTATTTTATCCTCCATCAGGGCTGATTCTTTTTTACCTGCTGGGAGAGCCAACTTCACGTTTTGTAGAATATCCCTTTTTTATGCAAAGCATTAGCAAGAATGACATTTCAGCAATGATCCTGAGAAAAGGACATTGCAAAGTTGTCTTCATGGTGAGATAAATCCAGTGTAGCATGAATAAAAAAATTTCCAGTGCATTTACATTCTGATTGCATACCTAGTTGGAAATCTAGACAGCTTATTTAAATCATCAGTCTGCTGGGTTCAATGCCATAGAAATTGGAAAGAAGTTCTGCATTTTAGGACCTCCTGCACTGTATCTTGTAGAACAAATTTGAATGTGCCTATGACCAGAGCAGAGAAATTTGATTGTGACACTTTTTTTTATGGATTGTGTCGCTTTTCATACTACACTGACTTTTCCGGGCTTCTGTTCAACAGGTTATGTCACTTGACTGCAGAATAATTAGTTTGAAATACATTGGGTTTTTTCTTTATTTCTGTTTGGGTTTGGGTTATTTGGGGTTTTGGTGATTTTTGGTTGTTTTTTTTAAAAAAGGTTTGTATGAGCCTTTTTATAAAGAAGCCACATCTTGTATAATTAACTAGATTCTTATTGATAGTCTTATAAATATAATTATTGTTAATTATACTATTACTACTACTTCTATTTTCCACTCAGAAAAGTTATAATTTGGGAAACAACTCCTTACTTTGTCTTGTGAAGATTCATCCTATTACAGTAATTCCATTATTCTGGCTAATCCCTAAAGACAAAGAGGAAATTTCCCCCCCAATAATGAAGATATTAAATACCAAGTGATGCATTTCTGGTGCAATCATTGAAATTGTCACCAAGCACCTGGGGGACATGAAAATCTTAATGCAAATTTTTCTAACTTACCCTTTAGTTTACTTTGATTTAAATATGGTTCAGATATTTCACAGTGACCCAGGCATTAAGGATACACAAGTACAGTGCTGAGGCTTAAAGGAAAAATTAGAGAATAAACTTGTATATGTAACTCTGATTTAGAGGGAGGAAAGACTGTAATCTCAAAAATGTTATTTAGAAGAGGCTTTCAAAGACAATAATACCTAAGGCAGAAGAGGTAATTCCTGACATTGAAGTTATTTCATTCCATTTTGGTTTTGACACCGAAAAATGCCATTATATGAAACTCTCTGTCGCTCATGCTCCTAAGGATACTTAAAAACAGAAGACACACAAAATATTTTTGTGTGTTTTCGTGGCATTTCCTTCAATATATATTTTCCCTTACTTTTAATTTTAAAAGTTGTCCAGTATTAAATATTTTAGGTGTTCTGTCTCAATCTTATTTAAATTCTCCAGGCACTTCTGAAGAACTACTTCCTGCAGGAGTGAGAGGCAGCTTTCACGCCAGATTGCCTTACAATTCCCCAGTGACAGCTCCCCCCTCTCCTGGTTTACCTTCCTGGAAATAATGTAATGCCACCTTCATGGTACAGGGGCAGATAGCAGCCTTCTCCTAAATTCTTGTGTAGCAGCCTTCTCCTAAATTCTTGTGTATCTCTTGTGCAAGGTAGACAGCAGGACCTTGGCAAAGCAAGCACAGAGAGCCTGGGGGATAAACCACCTCAAACTCTCCAGTCAGTTTGTGGGGTAGTCTGAAAGAACATTGCACCTAAACCAGGGTTTCTCAGCATTGGCTTATCTGGACACCAGCACAGCTGTAGGTCCATTCTGAGCTCTGTTCTGGACAATTTACACATGTAAGTTGAGTCAGCTCCTTGTTTCTGTACCCTCATTCCCAAGAGCACAAAGGTGTCTTCCTGAGCATCATGCAGCCATCACTCCTAACCCAATGCTTTCTCCATCTGCACTTGCATCACCAATCTGTGATCAGCATTACTGACCAAGCAGGTCCTTAGACAGAAGCACACATACCCTCAGCTCAGACACATCTCTGAAGAAAGCACCAGGTGCAGCTGCCTTTCCCCTTTTGCATTTGTTTAGGCACTGCTAGTGGCATGCTCACCATGCTTGATAAACTCTGGAATAAGCTATTCCAGACTCCTCAACTGCCTGTCTGCCTGTCTTTTCAGTAGCAATAAGGTCATTCTTCAAAATAAAGAAATACAAATTCTTTTAGGTAGAAGGAAATGACCTTTATTTTTTGCATGTCTAAGTAAGCTGCATTAAAAGAAGGTGATGACCATGACAGGAGATAACCAAAGATGGTAAATTTAGGCTGACACTTTGTCCTTAATTTGAACTGTTCAACAAGAAAGTGTACAGTAAAAACAAAGATATGACCTTAAATCAGATTCTTAGGGGATATGTCATTGTGCTATATGCTTAATATATTTTCAGGTACTTCTTGAGCAGCCTGCTATAGGAGACAGAATACAGAGAACAGGACTGCTGTAGGACCATCACTGGGGATCTGACTCCCTTAGGACTGGATGCTATAAAGTTAAATCACAGCAACAGAGTCCCTGCCCAGACAACTCTGAAGTTAAATGCCAGAAGGGATACAACAGATGAGTCATTCAGGCAGAGGAGGGAGGGATAAGAAAAAAAGGCACTGGCTGAGTGGATCTGATAACAAAAAGAATGAAGGTGAAAATAAAAAAGGCTTGTGAGTCTTGACAGGGCAGTTTCTCACAAAGGTGGGAGTTATGGGAAAGCACCAGAGAGCTTGAGGAAGAGTCCAAGAGAAACATGAATGTGGGACTGTTTCTGTTACCCATCTAGAACAGTCTTTTGGGTGATTCTGAAGTTTTATAGTCTATCCAGGTTGAAGCTAAGTGTTCTGAGATAAAAATCATACAGAAAAACATCATAAAAATATAAAATGCAAAACGACATCAAGTCAGACTTGGGACACTTGGGGAAAAAATTCTCACATTGAGAAGTCAAGGCTGCTTTCCAACCATGCAGCCAATGAAGAGTCTGCCCCAAAACTGCTTCCAGTGAAGTTTTAACTGAACACCTGGGTAGAAGAGGGGAAAACAAGGAAACAAAGGCAAATATCCAGGTTGCAGAGTGGGTGGCTGCACAATGTTAAATTCTTTGCAGGGCTCATGATGAGAATAGACATTGAGGGTATTTAAGGAGGATGAGGCCATGAATTTTGCCATTTGTTACAGGAAAAAAATGGCATTAAAGGAGGGGGCAACTGGTGGAAGCTGTCAGACTGTGGGTGGAGCAGAGGCAGGAGATGATATTGTGATGCTGATTGAAACAGGCTGGGGAGATAGTTCAGCTCATTCCTTTGGTTCAGTTCAGGCTAATAGCTGCTTTGTTTTGGTTTTCTTGTATTAAGAAAAGAAAATCCTGAGGGAAGCACAGAAAGATGTCATGGTAGGATGATGTGGTCTCAGTGGCCTGGGAGATCACTCCTGACAGCAGTGACTTACCTGGAGAAGAGGAAGGTCAGCTTGTACATGACATAGTGACAGGCAAGATTATTGCTTATGAAACAAGAGCTGATCAAAACCTGGGCAGGAATGTCAGAATGGCTACAAAAGCCTTTAATTTGGGAAAGAGTGAGACCTAAATTTGAACATTGCTACAGAACTGAAAGTTCAACAGAACTGTGGGATTATCTGTAGCAAATAGTTTCAAATTATGGGTTTAGGTAGCCACATTAATAAGCACAGGAGATGGACATGGAGAAGAAATTGAGAAGGAAAAAGGAAAATAGCTTTTTTCATGTTTGTTTATATTTTATTTTTACTTTCTTTTTTTTTTTTTTAAGATATGTAAGATAAAGGAGTAGATAGGTCAATGGGTAAATACTTGCCAGATGGGAGAGTCACTGGGGCAAGAAAAGACAGAATAGGGAAGTGGATTAAATTTTTCTACCCTCAGATTGGTGGAAAGAACCTAAATTTAAATTAGCAAATTTCTTCATGCTGTGATGAAATACACAAAGGAAGTCCTAAGTTAGTGTCATCCTTAAGGACCCTCAGCTTCAGCTACAATTTAGATACCAAATAATGCATATGGAAGGGACAGGGTATGGATTCTCCATCCATAGAAACACACTGAATGAGAACCATTATGTTGACAGAAGAGCCAGAGTGGATGTTTCACCACATGTTTCACTGTTCAAAGCAACACTTCCTAAAGCAATGCTCAACTACTTCAAATATTCCTCAGTTTCATTTTTGTATTGGTGCCTTTGTGATGTATATTTTGTTCCTTTTAAAGGAGAAAAATTAGCTAACTGAAGCACACAAAAACCTCCCTGCAGCTGATGATGTTAATCACAGTTTTCTGGGAAGGTTGACCAGTAATCATGAGTTATTTCTGGGTTTTCATTATTCTTCATGACTTCAACGCTGTGTCACTCATGTCTTACTAACTTAATTGTGCTTGTTTCCTTATTCAGAATGAATCCTGACTGAAGAGTCAAATGTTCCTGGTACAAATTCACAAAACACATCAGAATTTCCTCCTAGCATCAATAAGAAAAAATAATACTGATTGGTCTTTTAGACTGACTCAGTTTCTTTTCAGCCCTATTTTGAACATGGTAGAAATGTTGCTTTTCTGAGCACAGACCATTTATTAAAGTTGGTAGGTAGCTTCTTACATTTTGACAATGTAAAAAGTTACCATCAATTCAAAACTGTAACTGTAAACCACACCACATTGTAGAAAAATTGCATTATGAGAACACATCAAGAACATCCAATACCATATTTTTATTTATTTTTCCATTTTAACAAGAAAGTTTTACCAATGGGTGCTTTTTTCCACACATTTAAGCCCAGGTCCAATGTAAGATGTTGGGAAATATTGTACCACTATGTAAAAAAATATCAAAACAAAGGAGCAGTTCAGCATGACAAAACAACTTCTCAGTGCCCAGCTGGGATGCCAAGAGGAAAATCAAAGCAAGCACTGGTGTCTGTAGGGTCCTGCACAACATGACAAATGTACATAGTGATCTCGAGAGAAAGGAAGATGAGCTCAGGAAGAGTGCAATGAGCAGTGCTCTGTCTTTGGGAGTCAGCAGCACCAGGAGCAGCTGCAGTTCCAGTAAAGCTCTGCTGCCTAAAACATTTTTATATTGAGCTGTTGCTAATCAATTGCAAGGGGAAGTCCTGGTGCTGTATATTCCACAGGAAAGACACCACAAAAGCCTCCTAGGACAGATTCATGGCTGAGAGGGGCCTTGGAGACCCTTCTGAGAGCCAGCAAGGACGGGCAGGACTGCCAGGCTGGGATCCATCGTGCCTCCCCTGCCAAGCAGAAGCTGCACCTTCTGCAGCCTCTTGTGGTTAACAATTCCCATTTCCAGTGGAGGGATGCAGGAGGTATTTGATGGGGCCCTGGTCCCATGCTAGGGTGACTCCTAAGGGAGTTGCTGAGGGTCTTGTGCATGGGTGGGATGTGATTTCAGATAAAAAGAGCAGCAAAAAGAAATGAAGAGGAGAGAGGGACAAGGATCAGTACAGGTTGGTTTGGTTCACCAGCACAGCCCTTCCTCCTGGGCTGTGCTGGTGCCTTGAGGTGCCTGTCACAGCCCCAGAGTGCAAACAAGAGACAGGAACCGTCAGGTATTCCCTGTAAAAAGTGTGTCTGATACACTCACAGGAAAACATGTACCAAGTTTCTCAGCTGATCATCAAAAGGGAGCAGTTCCAGTGCTGACTGACCCCAGAAAAGGGCAGGGGAAGTGCGAAAGGAGGTTTTACCTGGCAGACAGCTGAGTTTTTAATCCCCAGCTATGTAGCAGGATGACATTAGCTCCTGCAATTGAATGGAGGCCTCTATACATAGATACCAAAAAATAAATCAAAATAAAAAACATGAAAGCTAAGAGTGTTTAATTCAGGCTTAACTTTCTTCTCTGCACCAGGATTGGACCACTGTGAGATATAAAGAAACATTGAGTCTATTAAGTTTGAGCTATTTACCATATTAATCATAATCCAGATCACCTTTCAAAAAGTAAATAACATATTTAAGATTATCAGACTCAGTTTTGAGCAACATTTTTCTTATTAAACAAGCACACAGGACTGGCAAAAATCAATAAGAGAGTTAGAGTAGCCTCCCTGTAGAGGGTGTTTGTTATCTCCTCTAAGTTACAGTAAAAGATGACAAAGCTGCCACATCATGAGGAAAAGTAATTTTACAGGATTCAGGTGGGTTCAAGTTTCCATCTTCTCTCTGTAATCCAGTGAATCATGTGTTTCCACCAGTTAAATGAACCTGCAAGCCTGTCAGACACAGGTGGCCACAGAGCTCAGTGTGCTGATTTCCATTTTCTAGCCCATCTTTCCCTAACTTTCCTCTTTAGCAATAAAAAATTGAACTCTAATTCTCCATGGGCAGTGCAGGTTGATGTGATGGGGATGGTGTAACAGCCCCAGCTGGATGTGACTGGCTGCCCACATCCATGTGGGGAGAGGAGGGGACACTCAGTTGGCAAGAGGAAATTTGAATGATGTCCAACACATTCATCACCCAGGTGACACAGTTCACCTCCCTCACTGTCCCTGTCACCTCAAATAACTGGAAATGGCCATGTAAAGTGAGTGAAATTGCTATTGTTTAGATCAAAATTATCATGTATAAAAAAGTTTCCAAACAGTCTGATTTTTCTGTGCAGTTTCATAAGTGTGAAACTTGAAAAATTAAGAGCTGACATTAAGATTCTTAGGGAAGGGATTTTTTTGTTGTTTATTTATTTGTTGTTTGTTTCTATCAAAGTGGGAGTTAAATTCTTAGTTGGTGTGTAAGTGCTATTATTCATTTGTATTATAAGGCATTAGATCTTTCAGCTGTAGGGGGAAGATCAGTTGGAACAAGATGAGGTAAATAGCCATTACAGATAAATGTTTCTCATGCAAAGGAAAGGTGGTAAAAGCAGAGAAGGATTTACCAAATGGCCTGTGGTTTCACAGCATTTTTGTTTCAGAGGAAGAACCCTTATATTTTCCCTCCAGACAGTAAATTGCTTTTAGTGGAAGCTACTGCCCATTGGTGAAAACAAACCTATATATGCAGAGATGTTAAGGACACTGGGAACAATAATAATAGCATTAAAAAGTAAATACAAGGGTTTGCAGTTGCACCTGTAGCAGTGCCAGTCTCAGACATAAAAGAAAAATATCACTTTTCCTTCTCCTCCACTCTTTAGCTACTACCTGAGTAGAACAAAACTTTTACCAGTGACTTTCAAACTTCATAGTTTGCTTCTGTTATCCAGATTAATGGGCTATTATTTTATGTGTTTGTCTTACTACCTTTGTTATTTCTGACTTGAAGTGCAGCTCCTGATGATCAATAGGGCTTGTAACACACACACACTCACACTATTAGCAGTACTAAGTCATGCACAGGACTCACAGCTGAGGGTTCACTTTGTTAGCTCTGTTCTCCAGGCAGTTTCATAACCTTTACCTGTCCTCTGCATATATTTTGATAACTAGTATTGAGTGACTCCCCAAAGTGAATACTGTAGCCTGTATAATGAAATTAATCAATAATACCTGCTATCCTTGATATTACATTCTGGGGACATTGAATCATACATCTTTGGAGCACAGGGTTGCTTTCATAATGTTTTAATATTAATAGCAGGTTGAATTGAAAACCTATTTTTGTTCCATTTTTAATGAAAGAAGAATTTCTCCTCATTTGATGTAAAAGAGAACTACACATTCCATGAAAAAGCAAATTATTTGAAAGATCTCTCTAATTCTGATGTGAAATTCTAGGTTTTGATGCAAATTTCCTGTCAGGCCACTGCAACTGGGACAACTTGAAATCGGGTTAAGATCATTCCAAGCCAGCACCAACTTTTGGAGTCAAGGCCACCACATCTGTACAAATGTGTGGTTGATGCACACCACAGGAAGACTTTCACTGCAAGAAATCCCTCTTCAAGGGAGCATGTGGTCACCTGAAAAAGCTATATATGGAGATGTAACCATGGGAAGGGAGCTGCATCAAGGTCTTCTGAGACAAGGAAAGGTCTTGGCATGAAAACATCTGCCATCTGATTTCTCAGAAAATCCCACAGGACCAACTTGAACACCCCAAAAAATCAGTCTAGATACAGCCATATATGATTGTTTCACAAAGACAAAATTCCTGCCTCTTTTTTCCGCCACAGCTTTTGATTAAGGAAGACAATGAGTCATGGTTGCCTCTTTGTAGCCCGCTCTGAATTTGTCTACAACCAGCAGATACAGACAATGGCCACTTTTCTGAGGTGTCCTAAGTAAAAGTTCCCACCTTGGGCTAAACTACTGGCTCTGAGTCTCTCGTGGAGCATCTCTTGGGAGCTCTGCACTGGGGGCAGGGATGGTATCTAGTTCTTCAGTTCAGTATTCAACCATAATAAGCAAGAAATCCTCACTTCCATCCCCATATTCTCTTTCTTATCCATCACATGACACCTAACTGCTGCAGCAAGCCACGTTCCTGGGCAGTGGAGCCCTTTCACTGCTTAGTCCTGACTCATCTGTGGAGCAGGTCCAATACAGAGATGCAATATGTGCATGCATTTCTACAATCAGTGGCTAGCAGGTAAGAGATATGAACAGCACCAATTCATCTGTCACAGAAAATGATAATGATTCCCAAGCTATGTATTATACATATTTTAAGAACACATAGTTTTTTGGGTTTTTTTAAGCTAGTAATTGTAATTCTTTCCAGATAAAGAGGGAAAGGGAGAATCCAAACCTGCTTTTGGGTTACAATATGGCCAGATAATTATGCTACATGTGTCTGGGATCATTCTTTGGCTTAGATTTGCCTGTATCTGTACTGTTAAACTCTCCCAGCCTTGGAAACAGGGTGGGCATCCAAACTGGTTTCCAGGAATGGCCCTGGGTCTGTGCTGACTCCTCAGCTGTGTCCAGGATGCATTTGGGAGAGTGCCAGCTGGATAGGGCCAAAATCATAGCAGGAACCATTTAACAGGACAGTCTATCAAGTTCCCATTGCTGGAAACATTCCTGGGTGCCATTCAATTAACCAGGATAGATGTAGTCCAGAAGTCTAAACGAATTACCATGAAAAGAGACTGTAATTCAGTGACGGTGTTTCATGGCCATATGCTGGCATCTTTGGAGCCTAGAGAGGAAATGAAAACATCTTAAGGAGAGCTTTGCCAAATGAGAGCTCCAAAGGATAATTGCAATAAGGAAAAAAATATTAGGCATTGACAAACTGAGCAAAGTGAAAATCAACAAAAGAAGAAAGGATGAGCCCATAGGAATGGGGCATAACAAAACTGCCCTTCCCTTGCTTCCAGAGTATTTCAACAGAAAAGAACCACGGTGAAGAATCAAAGAAGAAAAATATTCAATTTTTCACAAAATTGTGCTGTTTCATTTTAAAAAAGTACTCTTTAAATGCTGTGTTTGCTTTACTGGAGTGAAGAGTTAACCACAGTCTGTTCCATAGGGAGAACTCAAATCAGCTTTCATTTAAACCAGATTTCAAACTCTGGTGTCCTGGACACAATGATGTGAGGAACATTTACAAGAAACAGAAACACTTTGTCAAGAAGTCTTATCAGGATGAGTAAATGTGCCACACACATGCTGAGGCCTTGTAAAATTCAAACTTTCCCAATGAAAATGCAATTGTAAACAATAAATTCCTCCTCTAGTTGGACTGAAGAGGTTGAAAAATTATGTGTTTTAGAAAGATCAACTAGTCTTGCCCTGACATGGATTTAAAAATTGGGTAAATGAGATGAAGTAATCTAGTTGCACATGAGAGGAGACTGTTCTGTGATAATTTATTTTACTACTGACCTCAGAATATTTTTTGTCAGACTTACAGGGTTAGCAAATATCTGGATCATGGGAAGCTACTGCATCAAGAAGGAGATAAACAACTGCTGCAAAGGCCATTTCTTGCACTGTGGCTCTGCATAGTATCAGCTACTGGATGTAGTTTGAATAAAGCCTTGAAAGGTGAATAAGGAGGGTAAATTCCTTCCTTGTTTATTGGACCACCATCTGGGTATGATAAATGTCTCTTTCTACTATTGTTAAATGGAAATATTTATCTACTGAACACCTTCAACTAAGCATGACAGTGAAAAGAGTAAAGGAAAATGTACACATAGGACACAAAAGTAACCTGGTTGCATCTCAACAAGTTCTCCTTTATCTGGAAGAATACAAAATTTGCTTGATACCGCTGCATATCAGAAATGCCTCACTCCCACTTGTAAGACATTATCATAACATGATGTATCTACCCTGTTAGCTTTTACCAACTTCCATTCACTGAATAGTGGGAGATGGATAAAGGTCAATTGGTAGCTGAGATAATTGAGTTCAATCATGAGCCACCCAAGTGAGGGAAGACATTACCACCTGGCATTATATAGTAAGTACATTAAACACACTCTTCTCTGGCCTATAAAGGTCATTGTACATTGTATAGCAAAGGTTATGCTGTGAAAATGCTAATTGATTTTTAATACTGGCTGCTGACTTTCCTGTAGAGGGTGTCAAGTGCCTCTTGGGAGTACTTACTGACACTCAATCCAAATTCAATCATCATTGTCATCCCATGCCAGCAAAAACAAATGGATTTTTGAGGTCCAGTCCAGCAAAGCTGGGAAAGCACTAAGTGACTCTGTCCCTGAGTGACTGGACCACCTCTGTCCAACTTGGGCAATGTGTTTGAATCTCTCACCCTGAAAGAATGATAATCCTATCCTCTTGCCCATGGTATTCAGAGATGGAAAGGGCAGGTTATTACCATTCACAGAACAGGTCTGAACATTTGGTACCAGATCTAGAGGGATTAATTGGTATTAATTAACAGTGATTAATTCATATTTCAGCTGACTTAACTAAGAGCTAAATAGATCAATACAGAAAACACATGATCAATCCAGAACAAGTTCTGTGGAGGACTCTGAGGTGACCAGGGCTGGAATGCCCCAGAGGAGAGGCTGAGGAATGGGCAGTGCCCAGCATGGAGAGGGGGTGGCCTTGGGGGACCTTACAGCAGTTCCCATGGCAAGGTCCTCAGGAAGATGGATTTTCCAGGCTTTTCCACACACCACTAGGGAGGATATCAGTCCCACACTGAATAGAATGAGTTTTTTTTCCTTATGGGGATGACTAGGCAGTAAAGCAGATTGCCCAGCCACATTGTGCCTTCTCATCTTTAGAGCTCTTCGAGACCCAAATGGATCAAAAGGAGCTGTGTTACAGGATCCCATAGCTTGTTTAGAGAAGGAAGTTTCAGTAGAGGTTTCCTGGGGTCCCATTTAACCTCAACACCTGCTGAGGCCATGAAATGAGCACGTTGGTGCTGTATGCTCCATTTGTGTGAGCCATCCACATCCATTCTCCTGAATGGACAGGTGGGAATATCCATCATTCTCCACAATCAGCACACGCAGCAACCAGATGAGCCAGATGTGCTTCCAGCACAAAGCTCAAACACCTCTGAAGGGGGATACTACCTGGTGATATTTTGCCTTCAGAAAATAAAGCAATTGATGATTTTATCTGGCACCTGTATAAATGTCCAGTAGCCTGCTCCTGACCCTCCTCTTCAGTGGCAAGAAATGCATTTAAATTGTACACAGATACTTGAAATGGATGCAAAGTTCAAATCTTCCTGGTGCCTGTCACTTAGAGTCAGATGCATTTCTAGGAGATCCTGAAAGAAAGGCAAGTTTAAGATTTGGAAAAATGTGGTTGGTAGGACGGTGGTGTGACAGACTGCCTGGCTCACAACAGTGGGCTGCAATGACAAGGGGAATCCCTGGCAAGATATTGGCAAATTTCTGTGTCCATAATTCCCTGGGTTGTAAAATGAATTCTAGAGGGCTGATCATCATTTGTATTAGATCACTGCTATGAAGGAACAACAACAATCTGTGACAGCAGGGAGACAGAAGTTAATGACTTTAACAAAAAACCAAAACACAGAAATCAACCAACAAAATCCACCCAACCAACCGACCAATCAACCAAATCCCCAAAAAACACCTCACTACAAAAAGAAAAACTTCCCTATTTCAGAACTGTGAATTTCCAGAAAAAAAATGGATCCAGAACCTCTTTAAATGGCTCTTCCAGTAGTTTAGACTACATTATCATTTATGTAGAGTTTGTCATAACTTTGCACAAATGCTCAAAATTAGGGAAAACAAAACAAAACAAAAACAAGGCCAAGCAACAAAAGCAGATGATACCAGGGCTTAAAAGAAACAGGTGAAAATAAAAATTATTCCCAGTGCAATCGAGCTCCTTTTGTCAGATTTAAAGAATTTCATCCAATTTCCCCATTAATCAGCTGATGAAGCAGACCCACATTGTGACATGAAGCATAAGATAATGTCAACATTATTTGCAAACTGCTAAATTACGGTGACAGCCTAATGTTTATTACGATCACATTACTGTCATTTTATTTAAAAGACCAAAAGCTCTGGCTTTGCCAAGCAGAGCTCCCAGTCCCACCAGAGCAGTGGAGCTGCTCCCTCTCTCCCGTGCTGCTCTCTGTGATGGAGCACAGCATTTGCATCAGGCAGCTCTGT
Source organism: Anthoscopus minutus (assembly GCA_013399455.1). Taxonomy (NCBI): domain Eukaryota; kingdom Metazoa; phylum Chordata; class Aves; order Passeriformes; family Paridae; genus Anthoscopus; species Anthoscopus minutus. The sequence goes on along the minus strand of VWYI01013688.1, from coordinate 2,022 downwards.
GAAGGTGTTGGCTAATGAACAGGCCAGGGAATTTAACACTCAGAGACATCTTTTATCTGAATACCATCCTTTGGTTTTTGATAGTGTTTTGTTGGGAGGTTTTGATTGATTTGTTGGTTGGGTTTTTTTTCCCCTGAAACCTTCCTGTCTATTATCCCAACAGTTTATTCTCCTAATAGCTATTATCCCTGTGGTGTTTGTGTTGCTGGGGATAGATTCTACTTGTTTTCCTTAGACTTTCTCTGCTGTGTCAGTTCTGGTGCTTGTGAAGTGACATGCTATGAAATTATAGAAAAGATGTCACTGTGCAATCTTCTAGACTTGCACCTCCTAGTCAAACATAATGTAATATTCTCATCACCTATGCTTTTCTACTGTAAAATAAAAATACTTGGTAGCAGATCTGGACTAATTCACTCCATAGGATTGCATGCAAACTCCCTATTATTTATTTTGGCATTGTTAATAAGAGCTGGAAGCTGTAGACTACAAAATTTAACATTTAAATCAGTGATGATACTGTAGGAATAATATTATTAAGAGCTGGAACAAGCACAATGCTTACACAAGGAAAGGAAGGGCAGGCAACGTCTTCTGTGGTATTTTAAACAAGGTTTGAGAACCTTTTATTCAAGTTTGGAAAGAACAGTTAAATTTGCTTTTTTTGAGGGGGAAAAGACATTTGAGCCTATTCTACTGAATGAATACAAGCACCAGCAGCAGGACTGAGATTTCTCATGCTGCACTCAGTGCAATAATAGCACAGAAATTTAGCTAAGGCTTAATAGTTTCTTGCAGTACAAGTTAATGTTATCAGATTAGCACTCATAGTTTCCAAAAGGATTTCATTACATTCCTAAAATACAAAGAAAAAGGGTATCAGATTTAGGTATTCTGTGCTCCTCTTGGTGTGGCCCTTCTCTCCAGTTTGCTTGTTACAGTTGCTAATGAGCAAATTGCAATTACTGTTGGTTCAAAGAGGAGTTAGAATGACCTTTTATACTTTTGTTACGTAGGTAAACTTTTGTACATGGGTAAACACATTGCAGAAATACACATGCATTAGCATGTCCCATAGCAACATAATATGAGAGGTGGGAAATAGGGTGGAAGAGCTGAGGAGTAAAAGCACTTGGCTTTGGTTGTCACTGTTCAATCTTCCTAGCTGAAATACCCCAGTTCAAGCTGAGCATCCAAACCAGGCACCACCCCACTGAGCTTTAGCAGCTGATTTCCAGATTTGAAGCTGAGGTTTGTAGAATCCACCATCGTGAACCAGAACCAAGAGAAACTTTGCTACATGCTTACATTGGAATCTGTTTCCTCCTTTCACCACTTTTTACAGCCTATTCAGCTGTTTTGCCCAGAGAAGCTGTGGATGCCCCATCCCTGGAAGTGTCCAAGGCCAGGATGGATGGGGCTCAGAGCAACCTGGGATAGTGAAAGGTGTCCCTGGTCACAGCAGGGGGGTTGGAATGAGATGGTCTTTAAGGTACCTTCCAATCCAAACCATTTCATCATTCTGTGAATCAGTGTCTCATATAAAATGGAATGATAGGAATTAACCTATTCAAATGTATGTGTTTACTTCATTTGGATTTGTTATCTGATATCCATCATTTAGGGAAGCACTCCTACTCATCATCCAACCCAGTCGTGACCATGACTTGTCCCGTTCATGAGACACAACCCTTCTAACATGTCAAATACTTATTCTGGAAATTCTTATTGTGGAAATTCTTTCACCTCTCTACTTTAAAAAAGGTAAAATTGCTGAAGTGAAGGTAAACTATAGAGCTTGCACAGCAGGAAAGTGAATTTCACATATGCACAGAGAATCTTTGTGTAAAGACTATTTTTAGGTGAGCTGTAGACAAAGACCAATCCTGAGGGTCTTGAAAAATTAGGATCCTTGAATTTTGCTGGAGCCATTTATAAGCTTGGCTTGGCTAATCCTGAAAACCAGAAACAGTTCATGATTAGACTTTTCTCTGTGACAGGAAGGAGCTTGCACAGCACACA
>VWYI01013687.1:28499-75628 GCA_013399455.1 Anthoscopus minutus | reverse complement strand
TTCCACTAGCTAAGAAACGAAAAAAAAAATCATGAAGCTCCCAACAGAGTCACAATATTCCTTTCTGAGAATGGTGCTTCACTGTCCTTCCTTTTTTAGCCCTTTTCTCTGAATCATCACAATCAAGTTGCCAATAAGGAGAATGCTGGACCTTTTTCACATAGGACAGTTGTTTGCACCACCAAAATTTGCTTCATAAGAGACACAGATTTCCACAAAGTGCTGGTTAAACTTCAGGATTTATTGTATATCCTCTGGTGTTTAAACTAACTGAAATCCCATGCTTTTATTTTGTTTTTGTTAATTTGGGATCTGCTCCAGGATCAATTTAATCCAAACGCAAGGGTCATCTTAAACAGTGAAAACACTGGACCAAATAGCCATAGCAGCTTCTTAGCATGCAATATGTTTATTTAAAATACAAATTGTAAAGTATAACAAAGCTTCTACAGAGTTGTACTGTGAAGGGGTGAAAAACAAAGCTCAGTGGAGTCAGAGCCTCACTCAGTCATCTGGAGACACAGATGCCAATTCTTCAGTTTTTTTCTGAAAAAGCTGTGGTGTTTCTACTGTTCTCCTGAAAAACTGGCTGTACAGCCCCATGAATGCTTAAGGATCTCAGCTTTCTCACTCCTGTGCATTGGGAAGGAAAGGGTTGCAAATATGAAACCTGAAGGTTCAAATAGAAGAGGGCAAATACCTGAAATCTTATTATCTTCAAATGTCCTGATTATTGGCCCTGGCCCACTTGCAAGAAACAACACTGCAAAAGCTTATTCAAAATCTGACCTCAGACTAATCCACTGAAAATATCTGCCACCTTGGGAGATGCACCAGGAGAACCTTACCCCCTCAGCCAGAAAAGTAACAGTGAACCTGCAAGGAAGCCCTTTCTGGCTTCAATTCTGCATTCAGAATTAAGGGAGGAATACAGATTATTTTTGAGCTGTCTGAAAATGACAGTGCTCTTTAAAACCCTTTGCTAGCATTGCATTAAGATTGAGATTGTATTGAGAAACTTTCATGCCTATAAAATGAGATTTTTCTTCTTGCTTTTAAAGCAGGAGTTTTCAAACAGATCACCACAATTTAATAGGTTTAGGAGAAAGAGATTTGAAACCTCTCTGAAAATCTGCAAAATATGCTGATGTACCTTCTTAGCCATGCTGGACAATTCTGTGAAATGAAGGTAAGTCCTGGCTGTACAAGAGGCAGTTTTAAAAAATAATTATTTTTCACTAACTGTTAGTAGGACTATTTCATAAAGTCAGCCTTGCTCTATTTAAAGGCTCTCATGCTAATACCTTTTTTCTTAACCAAACCCAGCATTTTCCTGACCACCACCTTTCCAGTGAAGCTCTACAAAAGAGTTGCGATGAAATGCAAATCCTTCTGAAGCCTGCCTGGTTTTGGATTTCGTTATGAGCCTGAAACTCAACCCACATTCGTCCAAAAGTTCAGCAAGGGTTCGTGAACTTTTCTAGCCCAACTGGATTGATTTATGATTTTGTGTCACAGCTACACAAATCACATGGCTGCGGCATAAGGCACAGTTCGGCGAGCCTGAGAACCAAGGCAAGCACATCAGAACCCTGGCCTCTCCCCTTCCACCCTCTCCTCTTCCCAAAAAGGATGGATACTGACTGTATATCCCAAGTGGTTCTCTGGGCCATCATCAAGTAAAAGAACCAATCTCCAGAAAGTTTTAAGGCATCTCATTGTGCTGACCTGTCAGGAAAATGGTCCAATCTCACAGGGACTCCGCCAAAATTAAGAAAAAAAAGAACAAAGCAAGAAAACAGATGCTCAGAGTTAAGTGTCTTAATTTTTATTTTGTTGACCAAATAGCTGGGCTCATGTCCACACACGGCTGAGTGTACAACAGCTTCTGGTTTTAATCAGAACGTTTGTTTAGATGACCAAGTACAAAGAGGAAGAAACCTCATACTGGTGCTCCTTGGAAAAGTCTGTCTTTCCACTGCAGGCAGTGCTGCTGGCTGCCTTCCTGTGGAAGAGAGGCTGCCTCAGGCTGTAGGGAACCAGCAACCCTCACTGACACATGGGGACACACTGACAGATGAGGAACTTAGGAAGTTATAAACGTGTTACGGTTGTACATTCCCCACCTTCCACCTACCTGCCTCCCAGCCCTGGTACCAAAGAATCTGTTCCAGCCAAGACATGCCAAAGGCTGTGTCTGCATGTTCCCAGTTGATGTGGAGTGGTTCTCTAGCCCTTATGACACACTGCAACTTATTCAGTGTCTCAAGAGTATCTCCTCTATATCTGATGGCACTGTGGTAAGTGACTGCCATTACTCCCATGCTCTGTCCTTTTGCACATGGATTTGGATTTTCTGATTTGGAAGCTAGGCATAGAAACCTTGTTCCACTCCAGCTGCTCGGCACTGCATAAGCACATGTGCTGCTAGGATGTGGTGACAGTCCATTGTCCTGTCAGGGAGCACAGAGCTGCAGGAGGCAGTGGCACAAGACCACAAATCCCCAGCTGGACTCAGGCTCAGCCACTCTGCTGCTGATTGCACAGCTTTGAATCTAGAAGCAGCGCCGGGTGATCCCTGCAGTAATGTAAACACAAACAGGCCTGGCTTTCTCTTAGTGGGTAGTCTGTGCCTCTCTCCCAGAGTACCTACTGCTGTCCTTGCAGTGGGGGGTCCAGGCCAGATGCAGTTGCAAGTGCCTGGTGGGTACAAGGTGGCCTCCTGAGTGTCTGCTTTGTCCTTGTCAGGAGCCTGTCACCCTCATCCACTGAAGCAGAGGTGGATGCTGGCCAAAGGGTGGTGGGGAGGCTGGACCAAGATGCTGAGCTGGAGGAGTTTTCAGTTTCCCATATTGGGAGCTGAGAGCACAAAGCTCAGTGAAGGCTAGTGTTGCAACAACAGATGTTTCAAGGATAATGAAGGTCACAGCACCTAGTGAAAACCAGCAGTAAAAATGCTATCGGTTTTGGGGTCTCTCAGATTCAGCCTGGGCGTAAACAAATGAGAAGAAGCAGAACTTTCATGCTCCTCCAGAAATGTACAAATTTGCATGTAAAGAGTCTGCTGGTCTCTCTGCAGTGCCTTGGCACTCCCCAAAAGAACCACAGTGCTCTTCTGTGGCATCTGCCAAGACACTGCTGCCTGGTCACACATAAGGACAGAGCAGCTCCTTCTTGCTCACTCGTGCCTCTGAACAGGAGAGGAGCTCTCTGTGTCAGGTCAGCAAGTGAGGAGAGGGCTTCAGCCCCCTAGCTCCTGGGCCAGAACTTTCCCTTCCCCTGAGAGCTTTGAATCCTCTCTTCCCAATCAGATTAATGAGAAGAAAAGAATTTTTAAAGTATGTTCCTAGATCACTTCTGGTTTATCCTCTGGATTTCCTCTCCTCTGATGGTACCACAATGCGGCATCTGCCACGTTGCCAAATGTGGAGAAGAGTAGGCTTCAGCGTGCACAAACAGAGTGTGGTGTCTTTGGCAGCTGGTGGAGCAACTATCTCAGGTTTCCTTTCATTTTAATGGTTCACATGCCTCTCTCCACGTCTGTGTCTGATTTTCAGGGCATGACCTTGATTTTACATCAAACACTCCCTATGTCTCTTCTCATCCCACTGCTGTCTCTATAGATTACCAAAGTTAGAGCTGATCTTTCTATTAAAATGCTTGGATTTTATTCTTTTTCTAACCTAAAGCCCATCTAAAATGCAAAGTCTTGTTCATCCTTTCCTCAAGGCTCCTGCACTTTGATTCCCCCCTCCTCTCCTCTGCTGACAGAGAGCCATGAATTGAGGTACATCTGCAGGGGCCAAAGCTGGAAGCAGACATTATCCTCTTGAACCTTACGCATAGCATAGATAGCTGCTGTGATCCTGCTCTAGTCCATAAACACCCCACATCTGGAGTAGTTCCTATGTCACTGGCAGCTGTTGCAAAATTAATACTACTGTAAAAAAAGTAGTCCTACTGACAGCTCAGGTACATCCCTCTTCCTCCTGAGTGCTGCTTATGAGCAGGACTGAGGAATTGCCAGGCTAGTGTTTTTTGTTATTGAACATTGGGTGCTTGGTAAAGATAACGTTCAGATAATTAAACAGATAGTAAATGTGGATAATTTTGTTTCTGACGTTGTTTTCAACCTGATCCCCACTTTAAAGGGCTAGGTCTTTTCATACTATGCCTAGCACCCCAGCATCCTTCAGGAGTCTGTAGGGATGTGTTTCCCCTTTTCAGCTTGGAAAATGACTGGGGATTGCCTATAGTAATATTGGAAAGCAACACTGCTTGAGAGTTCTGTCCGATTCCCCTAAATCAAGGTCATTTTCCCTCCCATTAGTTCTCATTTAGGGCATTACCTATCTCTGCTTCTGTGTGGCTGTTACCAAGCTCTGTAACAGCAGGAGGAGTTGTGCCCAGCTGCCCACTGCAACCACACACCCTTGTCCTGGGCAGTACTCTGGGCTCCCCTTTGCCTCTCCACACAGAGGTGTACACATGTGAGTTGTGAAATGCCCCAAGACCCCCTCAGGTGAAAGGCCTTGAGTACTGTCTCTGTGGGACACCTTCCTCTAGTTAGTAATGAGTGAGTAATCCAGCATGGATGCTGAAAGTAATGAATAAAAATCACTTTTCAAGCCCTTGCACGTGAGCAACACTCAGAGTAAGTTTGGACTGTCCTTGCATTGTAATGACAGCTGATCCAAAGATCCAAGATTTAGAGAAAAATTGTACTTATAGTCAAGTGTCTGGGATATTCCCCCAATAGAACAGGGCACCAAGACAGGGTCCTGGACACACAGCCTGCAGGGACTCTAAACCTTTTGAGCTAAACCTCTAAACCTCTAAAGCTTTTGAGCTTTCTTGAAAGAGGTGAGATATAGTAGAAGGCATAAAACCTTCCCAGGTGGCAGAGAGCATGGCTAAAGAGAAGTCAAGTAGAAAATCTTTGTGAGAGGACATGTTTACAAAACAGCAGCCAGCAAAGACAGAAACATTAAAATGTTAGGAGTAGAAATGTCCCTCCATTCCCATTTCCTAGCTATACTTGATGGTGTGCAGGTGGATGACAGAGCCTGTGACATGACTGCCTATGTGAGCCCTGCTCAAAGAAGGCTCTGCCGCCAAAACCTCACCATGAACTCCCTGCTCTAACCCTCGGGGTGACCTCAGTGAAGTTCAGCCTGGTGCAGGCAAGATGTTCTGGGAAGATTCCCCACCCTGCCCCTCAGGGCTCTCGCCTGCTGTCACAGGCCCTTACTAATTGGATACATCTGACCTACCGGTGTCTTTGAAAGTCCTCCAAGGATCTGTTTCAAGAAACACATTTGGTTTCACACTGACTTTGCAGAGTGAAAGTTTTACCAGCTGGAGCAGTCTGAACCAAAGCTGGTCTTTCCACAAAGAACAAATCACATATTGGATACAGATGTCTCCTGGTTTCAGCTTTTCCCTCTCCCTACTCGTCTTACTCTGAGGCAGAAGAGATTGGAAATTGTGAAGGCCTAAACCCCAGTCTCTGGGGCCAGAGTTTATTGAAAGATCAACAAGTTTTGATTCTGATTTCTTGCCCTGAAATTCTAGCTTTGCATTGGACAGCTTTCCCAGAAATTTCAAGCCAAAAGTTACTATTAAATGAAGTGTTCCAAATGTGAATGGCTATGTAAGTGGCAACCAAAGAAGAACAAAACAAGAGCTAATCCTGCCCGTTTGAGACTTTTCTAAAGCCCCCTGATGGCAGAAGGCTTCTTTCGGGGAAGATATGCTTCTCCACAGACTCTGAGCACTTCCTAGAGGAGGTGAAGAAGCACTGAGTCCCAGTTACCGGGCAGGAGAGCTGAGACATATGCTGGTGAATGATGTGCATGAGGATACTTAGTAACAGAGTGAGCAACAAAACTTGTGTCTCCTGAACCTGAGGATAATCCTTTATCCCTCCAATCAGGCTGGATCCCCTTTCTGCAGGCAGCGTTGCTTTGTGGGGATGGATATTTTATATTTCAATTAACTTGGACTTAGTAAAAGTGAAAAGAGCAGCATCTCTTGTGCCTTAGCCCTCATCTAGGTGAGATGAATGACCCAGACAAGGAAACTCTTTCATTTGTGTGGCTGAGCAACATCCTGAATAATCTATGTTTTGCAAATTATATATCTGAATGATGTATCTAAAATACAATGTTGATTACACATATTCAAAACGTCAGGAAGCACTCAGTCAATTGTCATGCAGATGCATAAATTCAACAATTCCCATAAAAAATCCATTAAAAAATGAAAAATGAGTTGTTACAATAATACTAGCTCATTTCTACATAGAGCTGGTGAAACAGCTAATGACAATGCAGAATAGTTTGATTAATATTTTTGTTCTGCACTTGAAAAGAAATAGATGATACATTGAGATGACATGAGGATGATAAAGTGCTCTCCAGTGCATCACTGAGAAGAATGACAGACAACAGGTGTTTGGGATAAACAATTTTAAATTGCAAAGTGCAGATAACTTATACCATGAAGTACTTAAAAAACTGTCTGGGAGATGTTTAGCTTGTTGGCATTCATTTTAAATAACCTCAGGTGTGTCAGCAAGTTTCCAGTGGACTGGAAAAGATCTATCTGTGCCAAGGTTTTGAAAAAGACAAGGTGGAAATATCTAACATGACCCCCAGACCAAACAAGAGAGAAGGGTGACACGGGATTAAAGTACAGGAAAATAAAAGAGAGAGAGCACATCAGTTCCAGTTAATAGTGTTAATAGTTATATAAAATAGTATGATAGCTAATAATAATAGTTAATAGTTGAAAACAGCTCTCATTTAAATTTCTGTTGGTTTTATAAAAAGTGACTGACACTTGTAGCTGCCTGGAAGCAATCCCTGGATGAGGCACCACTAGGCCTCACACAGCACTTTTGGGGGAGTAAGAACATATTGCAATGGCTCCAGACAACAAATAAGAGTTGAGGGGCTGGGACACTAATGGAGGTGGCACACACTGGAGCACTTCTGGCCGGGCTCCTTGGGGACCTCTTCTAGACGTCATACTCTGCAGCCTCTTCCTCCAGTGATCTGGAAAGAACAGCTATTGCTACTGACTGAGAATTTGCAGGTGACTGTGGGACAGGCAGGGAACTGAGGGGGGTGTGATGATCCCAGACAATGAAGACAATTAGCAAGTTAAAGTCATTCAGACAAAACACTCTTCAATAAAATTAAAAAAAACATATTGTGGAAGAAGCAAAGAAGACAGCTGTGCCTACTGTGTATTGATCTGTAGCCTGAATTCTCATAGACTGAATTTTGCCTTCCTCATGGAAAAGCAGGATGGTGTGAACCTGTGAGGTGACCAGAAAAGGGCTAATGGGCCCTTGGTGAGAGTGCTGAAGGGGCAAATGTGGTTGTGTCAGGACAACCAAAAAGCTGACAAATCCCTTCAGCAAACTGCTGGAGGAAAATGGCACTCTTCATGCTGAAAGGTGACTCCCTGAAAGCTTCATCAGTGTTGAGGTGAAAAGGAAGGAGCCTTTCTTCTTCTGGCAGCATTTTTCAAGTACAAGTTGCCAGTGGTTAAAGTCACTCAATGCCACTGCAGCCTGCAAGATGTGTACCACAGCCCCAGCCCCTGCACTGCCTCACTTCAATGTGATCCCTCTAAAAATCCATGTGTGAGCTTGGCCTGGATTCTCCTCCCTCAGTTGCACAAGCAGCTGCTGTGGTCTGTCTTCATTTATAACATCCAGGACCATTCTCGTGTCTTGAAGGGAAATGAACAAGGGGAGCCAAAAGGGGCAGTTGCTCTTCTTACCAGAAATTTGGGTTCAGGCTCAAATATTCTTATTTTCTGCTATAACCATCCTATGGCACAGCTGGAGACTGCTCCTGGGCACAAGTTTTGACCAACTTGTAACAAAGGGATTGAGAACAAACATATGAGGACACAGAACTGGCAATAGGAACTACAACTAAACAAACCTCATGCAAATTTTGTCCAGTTGTACCTAACTGGGTTCTCCTTGTACTTTTTTCCCCATGAAGTCAGTCAAACAAGAAATAGGTGCATCACATGAATACCACTTGAAGATCCTCAAGGTCCAAGTCTTGCAAGTAGGGAAGTGGAGAGGACAGCAGCCCCTTTCATGCAGAATGCACCAGTGGGATTCCACATGGCTCCTGGGATGCAGCAGATAATGCCATAGTGACAAACAGACTGTGCCTTACCTTGCACCTACTGTCATAGACCACTTTGTAGTGTTAATTACACCACGAACTGGTTTGCCTGGTTCCTCCCTGAGGTGGGAATGCTTTATTCCATGTATTCCCTTGCAAAGACCACATTGCTGGCCCCCTGGGGATATTTCTGGGTCCTGTGTAGTGTACAGTAAAGCTCCTTCATCCCAGTAGCCCCTGCACAAAGAGATGTTGCTGGTAGCTGTGGGCTGCATCATCCATGGGCTGCATCATCCAGGTGCTGAAGTTAACATTGGTTTTCATTTAAAAGGAAACAAAACAGCCACTGGCTTGGGAAGCTGGAGTGGTGAGGACACCAGGTTTAACCTGCCAGATGGCAGCTCTGCACAGCACTAAGGACAGTCATGAGCCAGGCTTCACCAGGGTTTGCACTCCATGTGCTCACAGCCAAGCTGTTCATCATCCCAGTCTAATGGCACGCACAGAAATCATGCAGTTCTGGCAAAGCTCGGAGCACCAGTGTCTGGAGGAGCTTGGATGGAGGCATCCCTGCCTGGTCCAAGTCCTGCTTGCAGATGATGAAGTATCCTGGATGAAACCAGACGGGATTCACAGCATCAAGCAGTAGGTGATTAATAGGCCATTACCAAAAAGTTGTGATGTCACAGACTCAAGCTGGAAGGGAAGGAGGGAGGTTGCCTGGTGCAGGTCAGATAGACTGATTTTGGGAAATAAACATTCACACATGGTTACTTTTGAGTATCCCCCTCTTCAGTGCTGGCAACACAGATGTGCCACCACACAGGGGGCCTAGAGGAATAAAAGCCATAGCCAAAAGGCTCCTGGTCCATAAGGGAGAAAAGGCTGAGATGAAATGGACTGCTCAGTTTTGCCTGAGCTAAATGCCCTATAAATCACTAGCCCATTCCTCCTCACAGACAAACAGTCCTTTCAGTGACAGCACAGGCTAATATCAGCTTCCTTGTCCCTTACACTGGTCTAATTTTGCTACATCAGAGAGAAGCTAATGAACCCACTTGCCAGAGTGTGACAGTGTGAATAACCTTGTGAACTGTTTTGCTATTTAGCTTAGATAATAGAAAGCCCTCTTTTTTTTATTTCAGAAGAGAACTGCCTTTCATTCCATCTGTGAACATATCGTCTCAGTGTTCCTGGGAGCAATGGGAGGACTCTGTCTGGTACATTGCTGAAATGCTGTCATGTTTATTAATATTTCCAAATTGGCTCAAATCCCACACACATCATTACACAGGCAAACAATAAACAATCATGCATTTAGTAAATTTGACATCCACCATGAAGGACTGGTTATTGTATCATAGGATTAGCTACACATGCTGCCTCTTGCTGCATTCACAGCTCAGCAATACCAAACCCCTACAAAAGCCTTGGAGACTCCCTGTGTGCTGGTCTATTACCCTGCCTGGCAGATAAATGTGTGCAGGGGAGATCAGTGTAAAGCATTGTGTGAACATGAAAGGAGAGGGGGGAAATGAACTGCTTGTCATGTCTCAAAATAGGAAGGATCCAAGTAATCAGTGCATCCCATCTGCCCCTGACATCCCAAGGTGCTCACTGAGATTCTGTGGGAAGCACAGCAGGATGATGCTGTCCAAGGGCACCCTGTCTCCAAGACGGGCAGCTCTGAGCCAGGACTTGCTTCCCTCAGAGCTGAATCCAGCCAGCACCCATCACTGCCACCACGAAGACAGAAAAGCCCCTGCATGACACCAGGGGATGTCATCTGTGGGAGAAGAAGGGAACATTCAAGCACAGGGCTCTAAATCAGGAACAGACCTATGAAAAAACTTGCCCAAAGCATAGTCTGGGATTTTAGTGTGCCACTCCCATTTCTTTTTGCCCTTGAGCTTCAGAGAGGGATGAAGAGAAGGGAAGGAATTCCTGCCCACACTTTTCAGGATGATGTCCTTGAGAGCAGGACAAGCAAAGGCCAGAAACAAACATCCCTTCTGCTAAGCGGCTTTGCCTCTGCTTGCATATTGCAATGGAATAGGGTATTCCTGATCCCTGGTTGCACAAGCTGAAACCCAGGACGAGAGAATCAGTGCCAATTTCCCATGGCACAGCCCTAACACTGATCCTAAGGAGACAAGCTATCATGGTGCCCCATGGATAACTTCTTCACGCTGTCCCCACACTGCCAAGTGAGCCCACAGTGTGATGAGCCATTCTGGGAAGAAGTTTGTTCCTTACCACTCTGCTGCCACAAGGCATGGAGGGGCTCTTAGGTCCAGGACTGGTGTAATTTGTCATCACTAAGGTTTCTGTTCCTGTGACTGTAAAATCACACCTCTATTATGCACATCATGAAAGTTCTACTGGTAACATACATATTCAGAATCAAGCAGGTGAACTGGATCCTTGGGAGCACCTCTTTGGAGCGGCTTTCTGCTTATTATCATTTAGCACCTTTGGTAAAGGCCGGTAATTTCATTCAGCCTTTTGCTGTCTGCATCACCCTCCACATTTCCCAGTGACATGTGCAGAAACCAGCTTGAGAGTCCTGAAAAGTAATGTATTCCTCAAGCAACTAAGGCAGGAGTTTATTACAAATTTTCACCAATCTAACGAGAATTGCATCATGACTTGGTTGTTTCTGGAGGGAAGCCAATATTTTGCAGGCTATGGAGGAGAGTGAGTTACAGCATGCCTGGAGTCAGACACAGGGAAGATGAATAGACTTGGCACAACTCAGATACCAAATCTGGCTTCCAAACGCTGAAGGTCTGGAGCCATGAAGCTGTACCACCCTAATATCTCAGACTAAGGAAATAATCCGACTGGATTCTCCAGGAGATGCCCTTAGACCAGCTATGAGAGTGACACAACATTGGTTAAGTATTTCAAACCTTCCTGCTGTTTCCCTGTTTGATCTCCAGTGAGTCATTTGCTACTCTCCTTGCTCCTCTCAAGCACTGTGTGGCAGTGAGGGCATTTGGTGCTCCCCTCTGGAGGCTGTGATTCTTCATTCCTTAGAGGCTGTAAACTGCAGTTTCTGTGGGTAAATACCACTTACCTGAACAGGAAAAGGTGGAAACGACCAGTCTTGATTAGCAAAATGCTTTGCACTCATGTTTCAGATGTGCTTTGACATAGACTCGTGTATGCAAATGACCATTAGCTGGCAAAAAATTGTGTAAGAATCAAATGGTTGTTCTTGCCTTGTTTGTTCAATTTATGGCAGTTTTTAAGTGCTTAGCTGGTCCATCAGTGCTCTTTGTTAAACAGGGCTTTTTGCAATATTTTCCTTCCCCACCTTTGTCTGAGCAAGAGTATTGATTGAACAGCGTCAATTAACAAAAATATCTAAGTTAGCAGGAGTAGCAAGGCTGGGTACAATTTAGATGCTGTTTTCCCCTCCCTTCCCTAGCAAACCCTGGAGGCCAATTCCTGGAGACCAGGCAGTTGTTTAGGAAACTGAAGGTCAGGGGTGACAAAATCAGTCCTTAACTCTGTACCTAGTGGTTGGTATACACATCATTGGCTGGGGAGAGAGCCAAGCACCTAAAGTATTTCAAAGAATCTCAGTATTAATATGTCTGGGCCTGATAGTGCATTAATAGTGCATTAACTCACCTAAACTCATCTGAGTTGCCAACTTTGCTTTGGTTACTCATCACTCAGCTCTTTCTCACACCCGTCACTGCAGTGCTTGAGGATGGCCACAGCTGTGAGCCAAAAGGTGTTGCTCTCATACAGAAACTTGATTTACAGAATATCCAGACTCTTGGAGGTTGTAAACACCGGACAGCCAAGCATAAAGCATAAAGTCATGTGGTAAAGAGCCTACAAGAAAGCTGGAGAGGAACTTTTTTATGAGGGCATGTAGGTATAGGACAAGAGGAAATGGTTTTAAGCTAAAAGAGGAAAGATTTAGATTAGATACTAGGAAGAAATTTTTCAGAGGATGGTGAGGTACTGGAACAGGTTGCCCAGAGAAAATATGCTTGACCCACCCCTGGAAGCATTCAAGGACAGGTTGGATGAGGCCCTGAGAAACCTGGTCTAGTGGGCAGTATCCCTACCCATGGGAGCAGGTTCTAAATGATCTTTGAGGTCCCTTCCTAACCCAGCCATACCATTTTATGATGTCTTGACCAAGAGTTTTGAACAGCTATGAATAAAGACCCAAGATAATATCTTGGCCCTACTGCCTTGGCCTTGGAGCATGGAGAAGTTTCACCCCCAAACTCTTTGCACAGCCTCCTGGAAGGCACCTATCCCTGATGCAAACTCTTGAACCCTATGCTGAATATATGCTTTGACAAATCCTCTGGTGCAACTGAGAATGTGCTAGCACATGATGCATTATCCAGAACCTCAGCTCTTAGCTAAATGGAAGGCTAGACACTTCCTCAGTTTATCTACTTTTAACTCAGGGAATGAGCAGCACAGTCCCTGAGCTTAAACAGGATTTGTTCAAGGTAGTCATTGCATGTATGAAAATAAATGAGCTGCCTGACAACTTAATCCATTTGTGGTATTTTGTCTCGCCAGTGCTGGACACAAAATTTCCACTGAGGATCCACAGGAACGTTGTTGCAGCAGAGATACTTTCCTTCAGCGAGAAAGCCTTGACTCCAGTGCCCTGGGTGTGAGCTGCGCTCCAGCACCCCGCCTCCCATGGTAACATTCTCCCTTGGCGCCAATTTATATACTTGTTCTGGTTTAGGGAAAATCTGGGAGAAAACCCTTGAATGGGGTCCTTCTAGAAAACAAATTCAAGCAGCCCCTCCCCCAACTGGTTCAGGAAAATATTTCCTTGGAGAAAAGTAGGGGAAAAAAACCTGTTTGTTTAAAAGGCAAAGTATCCACAAGCATAAAAATTGAATAATATTAAAAAATAAAACCTCTTGCTGTTCAAAGAGATGGAAAATCTAGAAAAGTCCTTGTTGCGAGGTGCAGCTTGGCTCGCTCAATCTCTGATCCAGTCCCTCCAGCAATGGAAAATGCTGAGGCCCAGGCCTCGGTGGCCACAGACGTGAGTTCCTGGTGTTTTCCTGGATTTTCAGTCCAGAGCAGGTTTGAACAGATCCAAGGAAAAAGAAAAACCAGTCAAGGGAATTTCCCTGCTCCAGCTAGCTAAAAACTAACAGCAAAGGAGAGCTCTGTCCCGCTGTCTGTCCATGCTGCAGACAGCGCCATCCAGAGAGAGCTGTGGGGGAGTGAAGGCTGTTTCTGCAAACAAACTACAGCTTCTTCTTTCCCCATTCACTCTCAGAACCAGACTTAAAGTGCAGACCTTAATATGTAACATAATCAGAACAGGTGATTGGTGATACAGGCATCATACAGTCATCCCCCGACACACGGCCAGGAGGATCAGCCTTTCCTAGGTACCTGACCCCAGCTACCAGGCCAGGCTGGGTTTCAGGGCTTTGTCAACATCATTGTGTTATAATGTTAATGAGTTGTTTGCCTTTGGATTCATCGTTGCTCATTCCTTGTCCATTTGTGCTTCAAGCTCCTCTTCTTTTTACTTCTACTGCAGTAAACCCAAATCCTGGGTGCTTGTGGCTGTTAAAATCCAGTCCCACACATGAATGATCCTTGCATTTCATCTTTGGACGGAGAAAAGCAAAACTGCACCTGTATTTTTAGAGACATGCCACACAAAGCCTTTGTAAATGAATTTTCAAGAACATGAGCAGCTTTCTGCTGGTTACAGCATCACAGCATAAGCCCTGTGCATCCACCCTCAACTACAGTAGCTTTCTCCAGGGCCAGGTTCCCCCCATGCAAACATACATAAGGTTGTTTCTGATGTCAGACCCTAAAGAACTTCAAAATTTGTTTCACCTTTACAGAAGAAAGCCACAACCCCATACAAGATCAGCAGCTGTGCAAAGAACTGATCTGGCATCTTCAAAAGGTTTAGCCTGGTCATGCTATTCCTCTATAGTTGTCTTCTTCACTTGCTTTCCACCCACCCTAGCTCTACCTTCAAACTTTGAAGAGCAACAATCTCATTCAGTTTTTGCTAAGGAGCTGTTGTCACTAAATTCCAGAGGACTTTGTTTCCTTTCTTTTACTAGATTCTATTGTTATTACAACAACACAAAACAAGACTAGTCTCTTTTTTTCTTCTTATTTTTTTTTTAAACTTTGTTTGGTTTTTAAAAAAGCATGTCAGATTCTGTATAACAAGTTCCAATGAAAAGAAAACACTTGCAAGAGTTGTAAAGACAGTTTGTTTCCAAAATAGCTTTTGCCATGGGTGCAGTCCTACAGCTGCACTGAAAACAGTCTGAATTCCACTGCCTACCTTACTTGTCCAATGTGCCAATTCTCCTCCTGGTAAGCAGTCCATTTCACCTCACTGCTGGGTTTTACACCAACTTAAAATCACTGTAACAGAATCACTCTTGACTTGCCACCATTTTTTTTCTTCTTAAGACAGCAAATTAAATTGAAAACTGCCCACGAGAAGTTCAGTTCCAAGGGTAAGGAAGGTGAGGTAATAAAAATTTCTGTAAAAACTCAAATCCATCACACGCCAAAAGTTGTGGCATGTATGGTAGCTGTGCTCTTTACTCTGGCAGAGTTAAGGCAGAGGACTCATTCATCACTCCCTGAGAGCAATTTCATGCTGGGAAATAGCCAGGGGAGTGGTGAATCAGCCAGAACACAAGAGTGTCACTCAAGCAACAGAGATGGAAAAAAAAGGGCAGGTTTGAAAATGAGGGGGTTTTGCACATCACAAGTTTATGGTCATCAAAGTCTTCCAAGAAAGACCAGGAATACAATTGCTTCATGCACATTTTCAAATTGGCAATGTTATGTCTGAACTTGAGCTCAGGAGTCCCTTCAGAGTCATGAGAGAGAGTAGGACACCAGTAAAGTGCAATTCACTTGCCTAATGTTAGAGGTGTGTTCCAGTTTGGAGTAACCGATACACAGAAATGCTTGTTTCTCACCCTTTACTCTAGCTCATCTGTTGAATACCTACATCACATGTATCTAAAGGCCAGTGAATAAATTGCAACACATATTTCTAAAGAAGAACACCAGCAACCAAGTCACATAAGCTCTGTGCAAGTGCTACTTGGTACCATCCTGTTGCCCTTGATAAAAGCAGAGGTACCATCCCCTTCCTTTGAAACATGGGATAGCAGTGTATATTTATTTGCATGTGTAACAGCTACATTTTTAAAAATTCATTTGGTAATCGCACCACATGTCTCTCATGAACCAATAAGCCACTTCTTTCTATTGAGTCAAGCCTGCACACAAGAAGAGGTCCTGGTGTGTTTGTCTCAACCGTATGCAAACTTTCACTGTTTCAAGCTTCTTGTGTAATGAGGAGGCACAAATGCATCCCAATGGCTTGTGGCAGCAGTCACAAGCAAATAACTTAATAAGGAGACAACAAATAATATAACTCACTTAACAGGGAGACAACAGTCACCTTGTCTGTATGTTTGCCCTTATGTCCTTCCCAGCAGCATCCCTGCACCATGGCCCCTGCCCACCTCCCACAAAAGGCAAATTTTGTGCCTGTCCAGAATGGGATCAAGCTCAGACTCTGAGCAACCTGTGTTACTGCAATTGCTTGGTGGATTTATTATGCATGTGGCATAAATAGTTCCTTCTCTCTGCAAGACACGTAACACCTCTGGAATTCAGCAAGAGGAGACGCAGGCACAGGCAGTCTCCAGCACGTGCATGGCCACCCCTGCACTACTCTGCCGAGGCTGGCACCTCTCCACCAGCGGGCTCTGCCACTGTCCACACCTGCCAGCTGCCTGCCCTGCCCACTGCAAACCACTGGAGAAGCTGTGCTTCTACAGCATCGCTGCTGGCAAAAAAAAAATGGATTTGGTTAGGAAAAAAAAAAATTGTATAGGCTGCCAGTTTGTGAATCTGCATGCTGTCAACATTAGTAGGGAGTAAGTTCATCATTCCACGTGGGGAAAAGAGACTTCTGCAAGAAGCATGTCATGAGAGAAGTGGGAAGTCACTTTGCCCAAATTGTGTTACACTTCATTTTTGTGCCTCCGCCCTCACTGTTTTGTTTCACACACCTGGCCCCTATGGCCACTAAATCCATGGGAAACAGAGTATCCAAAAGAAAGCAGCAACAGGAAAAATAGATGACAAAAGCATGAGTGGCCCCAGAGGAAAATTAAGGATAGGGATATGCCATTGCCCTGAAAAGAAATAAATACCCTTTAAAGAGCAGAATGACATGTAGGCTGTGTTGTCTGAATGTAAACAAGCTGGCTTGAAGGGTACCTGCCTTGGTGTGGAGAAAGTGTAAATCCTGCTCCTCAACTTCTGCACAGCTGAGGACTCTCAAAGCTCCTACACCGGGAACATACACTGGACACTGAGATAAAAGGGTTCTATGAATTTCATGTAGGTAAAGTAAACCTCCTTGGGAGCTGACACACCAAGTGGTTACCCTCAGAGTGGTCAGAACTGGCACAGGGTTTCCCTGTGCTCTCCCTGCTCAGTGTACTTGATCCTTCTGGGATCAATTCAGGAGGAGCAGCAAGGTGGTGCAGCCCTGCCAGGAGTGCCAGTGCTGAGCTGTGCAGACCTGGCCCCTGGTCCTTCTGCCCAGGCAGGCAGTGGGAGCCCTGCCTCCAACCCACCTTGGGTCTGCTGAGAAAGCTGAGCCTCTTGGCAAGCCACATCGAACACCTAGCTGAAAATAGTGCTGTTTTTGCCAAAGCATACACTCAGGGCTTGGATTCAACAATGCTGCATCAGCAGCTCGTAATCAAGTTGACATGGGCTGATTGTTTATTGAAAGAGAAGGGGGAAATAGTGATTTGACCTGATTCAGTAAAAACCAGATCAGCCAGAGGAGAGAAGCTGGGTTTATTTGCACATGACAGGAAATCTTTTCAGTGGACTTGTGGCAACTCAGACCTTGACCTGCTGTCTCTTCTGCATGTAGCCAGGATGGTGGGGTGGTCTGTGAACATGGGAAGGACTGGCATGAAGTCTGAGCAGGATGCAAGGGAGGAGCAGAGCACTCATTTGTGCAGCGTGAGGCATGTGTATGAGCTGTCAGCAGAGAAATGGGAAGAAAGAAAATAGAGAGGGAGGAGAAGAGGAATGCTATAAAATGTAATATGTAAACTGCCAATCATGGCCATGGCAGTTTGTGCTTGCGATATATGGCTTTCATCTTTGCTCTTTATTTTATATTCATTTCTTTCCTCTTTGGCACAAGCAAAGTTGGTTCCCCTAGGGTAGAATATATTGGCTTTCCAGCATCCTCTGTTTACTGTCCTGGGCTCCTGGTTGAAGACAAAGCAATGTTTTCCTATTTGCTTGTTTTCTTTTAGTTTGATTCTTGAGATCTGAACTTCTGCCTCCCAGACTGCCTGAGACATTGCTGCCCTTTCATTGTTTTGCCTATGGCAGGATCCTCTGCATGGGTCCCTCCTCTCCTGAAGGCAGATGCCAGTACTGGCAATGACTTGTTTTCCAGAGCAACTGAAAATCTCATAGCCTGTGACATCTGAAGGTGACACAGGAGAAGGGCTGCTGCCCTCAAGTTTTCCATGTGCAAGAATGCCCTGTAGTAGATGAGACCTCCTGGAGAAGAGCAGCATCTACTCTGATAAGCAGTGGAAAGAGGCATCTGGTAATCATCATGGAAGACGTGTGGAAGAGGGGAATTACGTGCAGACTACAGCCCAAACCAGGAGCCAAGCTGGACTTCAGGGCAGGACTGGGAGGCATTCACACCCTTCCCCAAAGCAAGGGTGCCTCAGTCTATGGCGGTGGTTTCCTCAGCAGTCCCCAGCATGTTCCTGGGGTTTTCTGTGCTTTCTACAGCTGTCTGCTCCTAACATAAATACCAGGTTGCTCCGGGGCAGGGAGACAGCAGAGGCCAGACCCTGGAGGTGGCTGTACTTGATCTCATTGTTGTGCCATTTCCAGCATGTGCCTCTGTGACACCAAGCTGGAGGCGGCTCTGAGGGCTTTTCCTTTACCACAATGGAATGTGTTCTTTGCCTTATCGCCTCAGCCTCAGGGGCTCCTCCTCTAGAATGAAGAGGCTGACCCTCCCAGAATGACAGCATCATGTGCAAGCAATCTCCCAGCTCCCACTTGAGAATGAGGCACAGGGGCTGTCATTGCTTCTCTCGCCACAAGCGCATGCAGAAGTGACTGGTGGTGATTCACAGACTGGAGCACTTCTGCAATGGCGGCTCTCAGCTCCTCTCATCTCAGCAAAGGGGAGTTTTGCACCTGGCTTCAGCCAGGAAAGCTTGGTTAGATCCCCAAGGAAGGAATATTTCATGATGAGTTCCTAAGCCATCTTTCAGTCTCTGGCTGTCCTTGTGAGGGCAGAGGAGGGAGCAGGAGCCTGCTGTACTGGTTTGAGAACAAAACCAGTGAGAGACTCCAAGTCAGAAATACAATTTATTAGGAAATAGGAAGAAAAGAAAGAAAGCTACTGACAAAGTCAGAATACAACCTGATAGCCTGTTGGTCAGGGTGTTGGCAGTAGTCCAGTGGTACTAGATGAGCCTGGTCTTCCTCTGAGAGTCCGGTGAAGAAAGGCACCTTGGTGCCCCAATTCTCTGGTTTTTATCCAGGTAGAGGGGCTTGGCTCCTCCCCCCTGGATGGAGCATTTTCCAATGAGATGATAAGCTTATCAGTGGACTCAATGGCCCATCAGCAGAAACCCCCTCCCTAGAGGGAGGATGGGTCGTGGGAGAAATAGGGAAATTGTCCTGCTGATTTCTTATCAGCTGGCTTATCAACACAAGATTGCATTACTTCCCCTCATTCCAGTTCCAGCAGATGGTGATAGAATAACACACTTTTGATTACATTTTGTACTGTAACCCATGACACCTGCACAGGACTTGCCTTCAGCAGGCAAGGCTGCTTTGAAGGTCATCTCAAGCAGTCCTGCGCCATGCCACCATGTTGGTATAAATCAACGATAAATAAAGCCAGTGGGTATTTCTTGAGCCAAGATCAGTGTGAATCAAAGATTATTCCTCTCACTGCTATGGCAATATAAATTCAGTTACATGGCAGAGGGCTAAGATAACTTAAATGCTAAGCTAGGACCTACCTGACAGGTACCACTGAGCTGCAGCAATGAGGTCACCATCAACTGCGCCACAGGTTCCCAGAGACAGTGGAGTGGCAATGATCCACCCCAAGAGCTGTGGCTCAACAACTTCAGTGTGAGATGCCAATGGATTTTGCTCAGATATGGGTATCCAGGAGCCTGAGCAGACACCCTATGGAGGTGATAAACTGCTCCCAAAATGGCAAGATCCAATGTAAGTCTCAAACTTGCTACTCTAAGGTTCATCCTCGTTTCTCTCAGCTTAGTTAAAAATTTGGAAAATCTCAAAACAGTTTGCAAACTCTGGGAGTAACACAGTGTTGGTATTGACCTCCAGAAAGTGCTTTTTGGTTAGCTATAAATAGAACCTCTCCTCATTAAATTCATGGAAATTCAGTTTTCACTGGAAATGAAATAGCTTCATTTTTATCACATGATCTTGGGAGACAAAACAGCTTCTTAGGTGCTGATGACATTTGACACTGCTTGCTCTATATTGCTACCAAAAAACTGCAAAACAGCCTTTCCCAAGAATATCACCCGACACAAGCCTTCAAGGCCTTGGCATCTGGATCTCAGTTCTGAAATCAGACTCTTCTCTGTGTGTTTTGCTAAACTTCTGTCATTGTCTTCCAGATGCCAGCTAAAGCCTACATGCTGCAAAGAAGGAGACTTTTGGAACTTTTTAGACTTTCCGAACCTCTTTGGAACTTTTTGCCAAGTCTGTCAGCTTAGTTACTTCTGGATCTACCATTTTGTGCCAACAAGAAACATGCCTGTCCCTGGTAGGACCAACCCAAACCCGATGATGCAGGCAGCACAAAGAAATCAAATAAAAGAGTACTTTGCACTTATAAAAGAGGATCAGATGTTTTAAGGTGTGATACCTACCCCAAAAGCCAGCTTTTGGAAGAGTTAGTCATCCAAAGGCCAGGTTAAACAGGACACAATCAAAGCTAAGTGGCTGCCCAGGGACAGGCTGGGTTTATGAATGACACTGGAGGTGGAGCCTCCCTGAGTCACCAGCTTTTCTTGTTTAACTTGGCCACATCTATGGATAACCCCTTGTATCTTGGCTCTCTTCAGCAGTTTCACACCTTTAAGCAACTGCCTTTCTTTCATTAAGTCGTTCCCTTAACTTTCCTCCAGATTAAATGGTTTTGGTCTGCTACATTTTCTTTTCTCTCAATTTCAGGCAAACCCATAATGTGACAAGACTTTACTTACTGGCTTTCTACCTTGTGATGATTAAACCCAGTAAAGCGTCCTGGCACAATGCAAGTAGGAAAAATGTTTACTCTGAGAACAGACACCTCATCCACTATTGTACCTCTGGTTTACAGCTCACATACCAGAACTTGCAGACATCTGGAAACCTGTGTTTTCCCAAATTGATTGCCAATAGGCCTCAACACACCGCAGGCATGTCCATACCTTTTCTTTTCATCTGCACCACTTGTGGGTAAGTGAAATCTCACACATCTCTTGGAGTGGCAAAGCACACCACTCGTCTTCCCCTTCACAGATCCCTTTTAACAGAGAGACAGCACGTGCAGCAGGGATCACCACCACAGCCCTGGATATGAACCCATAAATGTTCCTCAGCAGTGAAGCCCAGGCTTGCAAGCAAGACTTAGGGACTTTATTCTGATCCCAGAGCATATTTTTAAGCAGTTTCTCAAGGATGACCTTCCCCTACATTGCTGTTACCTCACTGCACTACATCTCCATGGGCTGTGACATCAGCCTGAGTGCATACTCTGGTTTCTCAGCTCCAGGGCCAAGTGCAAAAGAGCATGCCCAATTTTTAACACATTGTTAGTTCCTCTATCCACTCCCACATCACACCATTAAGGGCCTGCATGTCTTCAGTGTGTCTCCCAGCTCCTACTTGTCCATGGTCCTTTTCCACTGTGAAGACCCTGACAGCAAGGTGCAGCTGCCAGGACAATGAGAGCGTTGGGTATCCATATCCACATCACTTTTCATCTTTGCAGATTCAGGGAGGGGGAGGAAATGAGATGGTGTTGTCAAAAGGCTGTATCATCAAAGCTACGTTATCCTGCCTGCTTGGATTGAACTTGACTTCTGTTGGGAAGCTGGCAGGGCTGGCTCCTGAGGTAGAATGGCCAGGTAGCTGCCATGCGTGGTAGGGCACAAAAGGCCTTGGCATTTCAGCTGAGTAGCCTTCAGACTTCACTGTGCAACTGCTTCATGTTCTTTGGAACTTCTAGAGAACTTACTCCTTTCATTAGAATATGATCACAAAATTTTATTAGCAAGCTGTCCCTTTTACCTCACAGCAGGTAGCATGCTGTATTTGGAGGTGTCTGGGGGTGTCTGTGTATGTTTATGCTGTACTGCACACATAAGTCATAATCAAAGCTGAGGAATTTTGTCCCTCAAAATTCTCTTTGCCAGTGGTGTTGCTCTGGATTTGAAAACTGCCCTAATCAAGAATGAATTTACGTCAGAAGTATAGGATGAATAATCATTTCTAGACGAGCAGATCTGCAGCAGCACACAGAAAGAAAGTACACTCCTTGCATCTACTGTTCTTACCTACACAGCCACAACAGGAGCAGCCAGGTTGGCTAGGCCACCTCTCACCACAAATACCTAGCTGAAACTCATCAATTACACAGCTGCTCCACATCTTGCCCACCTCTCAGCCCAGATGTTCAGCGACACTTGGAACACCCTCCCTATAGGGTGTTTCTGCCACACAGTCAGCACGCAGCCCTCAAAAGCCTTTGGATGGAAGATGTTTCAGGAAAATGGATACAAAAGGCAAAGAATATTTATTTGCTTGGTAGCCTTTGAGAATTTCTGAGAGGAACAAGATCCTGCTGTGCTAGGTGACGCACTTAAATAACAAACCAGCAATTTCCATTTTGCCCTTTCCCAGGAAAGACAATTAGAGCAGATCTTCCACAGTCATTTCCCTGCCTTGGTTGAAATGCAGATAGGCTGTCCTCTCTTTGCACTTAGCTTGGAAAATATTGTTTGTGTCTCTATTTCAATGATGATTTTGTCAATTTATGCCACCACTTAATATTCAATATAGAAAGAAAAAAAAATCAATCATTCTTTCTACCTATCTGACTGACTGCACTAAGACAAAATGTTGCACATGATATTAAAAATTACTGAACTTAGTACAGGAAAATAATTGCAGAATTCAACTGAGATTAATAGAACAAAATTAGCTTATCTGGGATTTCTTCTGCATTTTGTAGGAAAAGTAACTTTGTATTTATGATATGTATTTGTGATCTCAATGAACCTTTTTTCCGTGTATGGAGTCCCATTATTTTCAGCTAAGCAGGGTGTTGCTTGGTGTATTTGGACAAAAATACCTCTTCAGACATGATTTGGAGAAAGAAGGGATGGAATGGACTTTCTGTACAGCTTGATGCATGTTTTTGGCATTTCAATCTGAATGACAAATACCATCAACCATGTCAACAACACAGCCAGGATCCAAGTCCCAAATGCACTGAAGCCCCAGGCCCAAATATTAGGCACCCATTGAGAGTACTTCTGTGAGTTTATTTTGCTCTAAAGGACAATAGGTGAGAAGGAGTAGATGGTGGGCATGGCCTAAGAATCAGAAGACTCAAAACACGCTAGCATTTTTTTACTGACAAAGAAATAAGAGAAATAAGGCTGTTGCACACGATATTTCATGCAATAGATGGCAAAGATCACTCCTTTCTGTCTGTCTGTCTTTCTGCCTGAATCACTGAGCCTGTAGACACGCTTGAACCCTGCTAGTCCCAGGTCATGGAGTTCTCACTTTCCTATTGTTTTCATGGAAACAAGTGACTGGATGGAAAGGACTGAAAGTGCTGCCTGGTAGAGGGTAAAGGATGCAGCCTGAGGTGGATGCTGGCGGATTCGCTCTTTACTATTTTCAGCTGAAAGATTCAAAGGTCAAAGAGGAATTCAAAGAGGAATTTAGATGGAAACAGTAGAACCTGTTAAATCATATGGATATGCCATATGGAAGGTGCAGAGAGACAACATGTGTTCTTCCAGCCCAAGCACTGGAGACAGCAGTTTTAAGAGTCTTCTTGTTGTTGTGCATTGCTCCTGTCAGATACATTAACCCAGTATTTATGTGTCAGTCACTACAGTGCCTTTGCTGAATCTGCTGCTCTGCTGCACCAAGCTATGCACTTTCCAGAACATACCAAAAGGTTTCTTAAATACCTTCCAGTCCCACCCCAGAAACATGTACAGTCACACTTCAGAGCATATGAGCCATATCTGCAGGATTTTCAATCCACAATTCATGTTTCCTTTTACAAAGTGCTAGAAGCAACATTTAAATAGCACTGAATGGCCTAATGAAATGAAGGTCTGAGTTTTCAAGACACTAGAGCTATCATAACCTTAACTATAATTGCATTAATAGCAATTGGATGCTTAAACCTGCTGTAGTTCACTAATTGCAAACCTTGTTTCCCCTTTAAAGAAAGTTCGGAGATTTTTAAGGCTTCCTGAAGGGCTGTCAGTTCAACTCAACCTCTGCATTTCTTTCCTTAATTCCAAAAAAGCAAGCTGACTTTATTAATATCTCAGCTGAGGGAACAGGGCGTTTGCTCTGTGATGGACTGTCTCAAATCTCTCTAAATCTCAGCAAGAGGCTGAAGGGGCAGAATGAGATGCAATGTTTTCTCCTTTGTCTTATTCTTCCTTTTTTTTTTCTCATTTGCTTGGTCCCTCCTGAAGCTGACTGGTTTTCACAAGGTTGCTGGAACTCTCTCTGTATTCATATAGAAATTTGTATACGTGTGTGTGTTTGTGTGTGTGTGTACGCACATGCACAAACCTGTTCCTGCCATGGTCCTGCTGCTGCAGGAGAACCAGAGTGTCAAACTCCCCCTTACTCTGAGGTGAGAGAAGTTTACTGAAAACAATGGACACTGCACCAGAAATTTATGTCTACATGTTAAAAAATAGTTCTGTGCCCAAAGCTGTACACTCCTACCATCATCACCTGACATGTCAATATCTACAATTCTTTCCCCCCCACCACCCCACAATGCAACAAATCACAATGATTTGAATGACACTGAATGACACTTCAGAGAATGAAGTTCATCTCTCAGCCTGGGCTATACCAAGTATCTCCCTTCAAGAGCCTCTCACCAGAGCTGTGGTATTTTAGGGTGCCCAGGCGTACATTTTTGAGGTTTTCAGAAGAATTGCCCTCTAATGCAGCGACACAGATAAAAGGGAATAGTGGTGTGATACAGATCTTCCTTACTGAAGGCAGATCCAGTCTTCAGATTCTTTAGAGCATTTCAGCATTATTTATTCTGACATGACACAACCTGCCAAGGAAAGATATTTTCAGTGAGCTGAGATATGCATTTCCTCCAGAGGACTTTGCACCTCCCTGGAATTTGACTTTTCTAACATTTTAAAACATCCAGGTAACATTATTTTTCACATATCTTCACTTTTTGAGCTCTGGTTGGGGCTAGAACTACAAATCTGAAATGCATCAGAAAAATTCAGTCATTTTGTTTATATGAGATTCGTGGTCCATTTTTTCTGACCAAAGAAGGGCATGTATTTTTGCTTCATTGTTTTCCTGAAGCAAATGAAATAACCATAAGGAGTCAGAATCAGTTTTGAGAGCAAAAATAAAAGCAACAAAATATTAAGAAGTAGACAATAAGTCTCAGTGGGAGCTTAGGATCCACTTATTTTCTGAAGCCTTCCATACAAACTTCATAAAATGGCAGCTGTCCTGCAGCCAAGTCAGTCACCTTGAAAATTTCCAGGTTCAGCGCATAAGGCTTGAACTGCTGAATTTGCTGTCAGCTCTCATAAACAACTGAGGGTTTTCAGAAGGTCTCCTAACAACAGGCCTGATCTTCATCTGATTAAAATTAAATTCTGGGCGATGAAAACCAGTCAGTGTATAACATCTGAGGGTCTAGCTCACTGCTCTCATGCGTAGTGCATGAGCATAAATGTGCCTTCATTTAAACAGAAAGTTTTGTTAAAAATATAACTGAAGTGATATAAATAAATGGGCAATATTTTTAAACTGATTTACTATTTCATTTTAGTAAATACTGTTGGAGGAAATGAGGCTGCATTTGCTGAGGTGGCTGTCTTTGTATAAGACTTTTCTGGATTGTGTCAGTAACACTGAACATTTCTTTGTAATAATGGAATCAAACAGTTTGATTAACAGTGAACCAACTGCTTCACTCCAAACCTATGATCTGGACATGGGTCTCACCAGTTCTCGCAAGAGTTCTACTGCTCAGTAGGCAGCCTTCACTCAGCCTGTACTTGAAAACCAATCCTACTGGCTAAATTATCTCTTCCTCTTTGTCCAGAAGTTAAAAATGACCCCTTTGATTTCCTAAGGCTTCTTTTGATATTTTCTTCAAGGCTTTTTTTTTGAGAAGGAAGGAGGAAGAAAAAGGGAATAGAGAATAAAAGCTGGAGGAATGCAGACACGTAATAATGCAACCATTTCCTTGCTAGGAGGTTTTTCTAAATCTCCCTGACTCCTCCAAATGAGCAATTCATCTCTGCTCCTGTTGAGAAGAGCAGCTGAATTTTGGTTTCAGAAAAGCCAGGCATTGTTTGTGCAAGCTGTTTCTTCCCTGGCTCAGTATAAGAGACACTAGCACCTTGCTGTCCACAGAGGCAGCCAGGCTGTCCCTGCTACCAGGTGCCACCTGCAAGGCAACCCTCTCTGTCCCCACACAGCCATCTCACTGTGTGGGCTCAGAACACACATGCAAGGTTTCAATTTACGGATTTCTGGGCTAGAGACAGAAAGTGCTGCCTAGTGAGCCACTCCAAGCACCAGAGAGAGATTGAATTAAAAAAAAAATACACATTACATTCCTGCTTACTTGCAATCTCACCCCATACTGTGCTGCTTTTGACTTAAGCACTTCTCTGAGAGTCAACTGTCCTATTAGCATAGCATATAGCATTAAAACATGAGGCTCTTCCCAGGGAATGCTACAGCACTGTGTGCATGCTTCATTTTTAATATTCATGGCCAGCTCTGTTTAGAACAGCCTTTTGACAGAGGAGAGGCACGGAGATAAGCCGTTGGGATAGTGGTTGTCCTGGAAACAGCAAGATTCACTTATTTTTAGCACTGAAGTCATTCAGTTAAAGAAACTACGCTATAGGAACATTGTGATTATGAGACAACAACAAAAAGATCTGTGGTGTATTTACAGTCCCTGTGACGATGTGACGCCTCGCCTTCAGCTGCCAGTCCTGGCTGCCAGCAGCTGGGCCCCTGTGCTGGCAGAGCACATCGTGCCCTTTCTTTCTGGGAGATGGCAGAAGCCCAGGAATGGCCCAAGCAGGGTGGAGGGGAAAGCACAGCATGTGTCTCCCCTCTGCCAGGCTGCAGACGCTGCTCTCAGTGAGTAAGGAGGATCCTCCTCAGAAGCATAGCACAAAACAAAGGTGTACCTTTTCCGGGGGGGTATGCTACCAGGAATGTACAGATCAGATGGAGATAGGCCATGAAATATGGGCAGACCAGGGCAGAAACAGGGAGCTGAAGATTTTCTCTTCATCCTCGATTGCTAGTGCTGATGGTCTCCAGTCACTGGTGTGCAGCACCCCAGTGACCCCAGAAAGTCTGGGAGCTCCACCCAGAAGGTCACGCCCAAGCCC
This sequence comes from Anthoscopus minutus, assembly GCA_013399455.1. NCBI lineage: Eukaryota > Metazoa > Chordata > Aves > Passeriformes > Paridae > Anthoscopus > Anthoscopus minutus. The sequence continues at coordinate 48,678 of VWYI01013687.1, read as the reverse complement.
AAAGTTTAAACCACAGGCACAAGAACTACACCAAAAATGTGTTTCTCTCAAAAAGTTTCCTTCCCACCTTTGTTGGGGCAGGCCTGAATTGTAAAAAGCAGCGCCCTGCTGCTGATAGTTTGATCCTTATCCTTCAGGATGCACAGCAAAGCCACAGGTGTATGAAACCAGAAAAAGCCATGAAAGTTAACTGCAACTTTTCCAAAGTTAATTAGGAAAAAATCCTTGGACCACAACAAAGCTCCAGTTTAAAAGCAGTTCTAGCTTTATCTAAGCCAGTTTGATAGTTCCCATTTCTTAGAGCACATGAATGACAAGCAGGCCTGACATGAGATGACACCTCGTAGTTTCAGCAAAAGCAGTGGGATTTTTACTACCATAAAGGTCTATTTGTCAGAGTTTGTGAACTATTATGCCCAGTTAGGCAGTACTGTTTGGGTATTAAAGCGCAGCTTTGATTAATTTTGACACACTCCTTCCAAAGTTTCAGAGGCTGTTCTACTCACCCTGTCCTTGCATAGGTTTTAGTGGCATTTAGCAAATTCCAGAGGATGTAGCAGAAACATAAGCGCAAACGGGGGCAGCTTCTTTCAAAGCTATCAGGTGGTGATGGTCCCTCCCAGACAGTACCCAAGAAATCAAGCATTGCCTGAAACTTTGTGTCCCTGAAAGAGAAAGAAAAGAGGAGAGGTAGAACAGGAACAAGAAGCAAGATCCAAAAGCCAAGGGAAGTAAAGGAAATTGGGGTCCACCTTGAGACAAGCTTCTCCTTGGCATGGGGAAAAGGGTAACTGAGCTGAAGGAAGCACATGGGGAAAGGCATGAAGACAAAAGATCTGGAGCCACACAGTACACCTGTATGGGGGAATCTCTAGGTAGAAAAATGGATACATGCAGCAAACTTGGCCAATAGGCTTTGTAGCTTCTGCAGGTTCCAATTCCTTGGAGCCGCCCAGTGTCCCTACCCCTTGACAATGACAAGGCCTTTTCTTAGACCAGAGTGGAATTTGGGTGTGAAGTTGTTGAGAGACAGAAAACCCAAACCCAGTGTTCTTCCAGATAACATCTCTTAGCCTTTCCTGTGCAGAATACAGAAAGTTTCACCCAAGAAAGACGGGCATAGCCACTCCCTGTGGGTAAAACTGAAGGGTTTCAAAGCTTTGCTGTGGTTGTTAATCATAAAAAACAAAGTACATACCTGAAGTTCATCCTAACCTATTCAGGGCTGTGGAAAAATGACTCATTGGAAGTTCAGTGTCTTCCTGGCACCAGTTAAAGTGGCTATTATAAATTCATCAAGGCCGAGTTACTGTTCTTGGAGCAGCTATTCTAACACAAGCTTCTCTTTCTGCTTCCAAGTAACAGCTCACTCCCAAAATAACTTTGAAGAAAAATCTTTGCTTCCATCTTCAGCATGTGCCTACCATTGTTCTGTTGGTCCTTCACTGGTGGGAAATGAGGTGGCCTCCTATAAGCAGAGACAGCTGGTAAGGAGGGGGAAAGAGACACAAGGTTTTCTGATCACTGCATACAATTCCTGAGGGACTCTGACAACACCTCTTGACACACGGCATAGTCATCCTTAGTACTGGTGATGCAAGCAAGGATTAGATTTCACATTCATCATAGTGTTAATGCTGTGGAAAATAAGATCCTAATACTTTAATTTATTTGGCTCTAGCTTTTGTAAGACTTTTTTTGCTGCAGTAATGAACTGGCCATTGTGTAGCTCTGCTATATGCAGGATGGGCTGCCAAAGGCTCGGTGGCATGATGTGACAGAGAGATTTAGCAATGGCTCTCCTTGGGCTGAAGTAGGTTATCTGTCATTCTGCCTGGACGAGGTCACCAGATCCTCTCCGTGCTCCAAGTTGATGCAGGCATTTAGCACTGCTTGGTTACCCCCCTGGAGAGGGGTCACAGACCTACCCCATCATTCATGTGCATATGATGCCTAAAAATGAGTGCTTATATGGTGACACTGCACTAAGAACAGCACCCCACGAGTTCCAGTAGTCTGGACATGCTGAGTGCATGTCCAAAGTCCTTGGTGCAGGTATGAGAGACTCATTGTTCATAACTTTATGTGAATCCAGCAACTGCCCCCCACCAGCTCTGTGTTCCTCAGGTACCTTCAAGTGCCTCTGGCAAGAACTCCTCCTTATCACCCCCAGGAATGTGCCTCTGAGCATAAAAGGTATCAAGCAAAGCCAAACCACAACTCTGCTATCTCATTTTGTGGCTACAACTATTTGTTATGAGTGGGGGTTTTTTCTTTCTTTTTCCCCCAATAAAAATGGTGTTTATTTTAAAACAACAGTTTCTGGGTAAATCCTCTCTCCCCAATTTTAAGGCTCTTTGTTCCACTAAAAAATTCTTACTTTGCATCCTTTGTGCCTTCTCCTTCTCCTTGTGTCACTTAGCTCTTTTTTTCACTCTGCCAGACAGAGATGGAGGAGCAAAAAAGAGGAAAATAAACACAAAAGTGAGGGAGGAAAGAAAACACCCTTTCCAGTATTTTTATTGATTTGAATGAACCCAATATATTTAATTATTTTTCTTAATCAAAGCCCTGGTAAGATGCTGTTTCATTTTTTAAAGCAATTTCTCATATGCTACTCCCTTCCTATTTTCACTGCTTTAGCTCAAACAGTTGACTGCCCTGGGCAATCTTTGCTGGGCTCTGGTTGTGGCTCATCAGTCAGGGGCAGCAGCACTGAGGCCAGCAGACTGCCCGGTGTTCAACACCATGCCCAGGTGCTGCCATGCTCAGCATGGCTATTTCAGCTCCCAAAAGTTGTGTCAGAGAGTGGTGACTCTCAGCCACGAGTAGCCACAGCAGGCAGTTTATTGCCTGACCTGTAAGTCGCTGGTCAATCCATTAAGCTGTGCTTTCTTCCTACAAGCAATTCTTTTCATATCTCAGCTTTTGAGTCAAGATGACTGTGTTAGCACTAACACACAAATAGAAGGATGGGCAATGAGCTAAATTTACCTTTTTTGTGCACTTGGGCAAGGAAGGGGACACTGTGGAGCACAGTGGCCTCGGTTACCAGGCCAACCTTAACCTAACCTTATTTACATAGAAACAAACAAGCAAATAGCACACGGAAAGAAGGGAGGATTCTTTCCTATGGTGTCTTTTGTTTTCATGTGGTGAGTCAGAGATAAAATCATCTGGAGGGGAGCACACAAGTTCTTTTAAATCTCCCTTTTGAGGAGCTGTCTCCAGAAGCCTTGATTTTATTCTGATATTTCCAACAGGATTGCACAGTACAGTTGTGTCCTGCTTGCTTTGATAACTGGAGGTGAGCTGAGAAGGGTAAACCACGTGCCTATATGGACCCTCTGATGGCTGGGATATTACCACAGCATCTTGGGAGGGCAGCCTCCTTGCTGATGAAAATCTGCCCTGCTTCAAAGAACCGCTACTGTTTTCCATTCCCCATGAGCACAGGCCAGCAGATTAGGGTGAGGAGAAAAACCTGATGCCCACAGCCAAGAACGTCCCACACAGGCGCACACACACAGTGGCAACTTGAGGCACAGGAACCTTGTGGGAAGTGAAGACCCCTGCCTTGCACCCTGCAAGCAGCCACTTGGATGTCCTTTCAATCCATGGTTTAGGTGGCAACAGGAGGGTTACTGGCACTAGCCACATGCTCCAGCCCCTAGGCAATAGTGCTGAGGTGGGCTGCCTTCAGGTGCAGGGCAGTTTGCTATCCCACAAGAAAATAAACATAAGAAATGTGAGCCACCACTTCAGCAGCCTTTGTACAATGGAGTTACCCCAACCATATGGAAGAAATTATTTTTTCCTGCCAAGAACAGTCCAAAAGACATGGATCTTTCAGTGGGTCGCAATGCAAACTTTTGTGTGATTTTTGTTACATTTTAATAATACACTTCGAAAAATGCAAGGCACTTCCCCTCCTTGCTAATGTTTCCTTTACTTTTAAAATGCTAAGTGTACGTAGGAAGCAAAATGCATCCTCCCGTCCCCAAAAACATCTATTCATTTTGTAGGCCAAAAACTCTACTCTGAGAAACTCAGGTTAACTTTCATTAATCCTCACATTCCAGAGTGAGTTTACAATTAGAGTAAGATAGGGGTAAAACAAATAAAAAAGCCAGCTAAAAGCTATCAAATACATATGTGTGCATATGTGAGGGTGTGTCTATAGCTGTATAAATATCTGTAAAAGATACCATTTTTCAGATTACCCAAAAACTGGTCAAATGCCTGGAAAATATTCTTTCCAAGTTTTCAGACCGGCCTCTGAAACTGCACAAACAAATTTTGTCCCACTGGAGTTAGTGGAATAATTTGTGTTTGGCTTGGAATCAGTCTGCTGTATACACATGAACTCGTACGTGCAGATACTTGTCTGAGTCTGTGAGCCAGGTAGATATCTGTGCAAATTTCTTATTTGTGTGCAGCCATGTCCAGCTGGCCCGTAGCATTTGTGTAGGCTGTGCAGGCAGACAGAATTGCTGTATGTGCTTTTGCCTTTCCTGCCCCATTTAGTCAAAAATTCACTCTTTCAGGCATGCTGGACTCTACTCCTCTCACAAGATTAAAGCATACGGTCACATCATCTAAATTCATCACAGGAGGGTGACAGTAGCCAAGTGTTTGCCCCTGAGGCCCAGTCCTATTGCAAAGTGTGCTTAGGGCTGGTTTCAGGGATAAGCTCTCAGGGCAATTGCATGAGGCCTCAGGACCTGCAGGATCTCACTAGAATAAGGCAGGGAGCAGCCACACCAGTCAAAATGAAGGCTAAACATGACTAGCCAATGGCCTGGATACTGGCCAGGATCACCCAAGACACTGTTTTCACCTTACTCTCTAATTAATTGCCCCAAGGTCAAACAGCCTGCAATATCAGGCAGTGATTTGGGGAAAGACTTGCTCTGTAAATGGGTCTGGGGCTTTGTTGGCCCCCTAAAGCTCAGTCATGCACCAATACATCTCAGGAGGCTCACTGTGTGACCCAGATCATCTCCAAGGGCACTCACCCGCCAGAGCTTCTTTGGGTGTGCAGCTGTTCTAACTGCATGTAAAACAGCATGGAAATGGGAAAGTTTGCAGGGAAGGAAGAGATAATAAAATGTACAAGTATAAACAAAGTCCTTTTGGGGAAAACTCTGAGGACCAAGCTGCTGAGGGGATAAAAGAGGAGGGAACAGCGGGCAATTATCACATACTAAGCAGGGGAGGGAACAAAGGAAGCAAATCCTCTACAATTATAATACACTCAAAAGAGATGTGTGTTTGACTTCCATTTTAAGTGGCTAAATTTTACCTGCTGTCTCTTTCTGGCTTCTTGTTAACTCCTGTGACACCGATTGATGGAGACACAGAGGATCAACTTGGAGACAACCCATTGCAAACTTCAGCCTCTCTATAACCATTTAAGCAGATAATTGTTTTTATGTGGGGCAACTGGTGGGGAAAATGTGTCAACATTTTGTTTCCTGCTTCCTTTGAGTGGTAAGATGAGAAGCAAGAACACTTCAGACCCTGAGAGCTCAGCTTCCCTTACCCCTGCACTGGTGTTTCCTGGGTCACCCTCACAAATGCCAAAAGCTCTTGCCAGGGAGCAGCAGGAAACCAGAGGCATCTCCCAGCGTCACAAAAGCTGATTCTTACTTGCCCCAGGGCAACGAGGGAAGAGAATTAAAGCGATTCGATCCCCTCTGCTGTCCAAAACAGGCAGCTGAGATGTGGCAGCTAGTTCCTCGGATTTATATAGCATGCATAGTGAGAAAATATGTTAGTCCCATTTGCTTTACCGGGCTTTGCCACACTGTGAGTGTGGCTGCCTAGCAACAAGTATATCTCCGCAGATCCCATGCAAAATGAAACATAAGCTCTGGGCTACAGTCTGGAGCATGTTTGGAGAGCAGGGCAAAGATCAATGTTCTTAAGTGATCTAAAATGCCACTCAGCAACCTAGAAAGCTTTTCCCTGCGTTATCAGGGGCAAAGTCACTTGCTCCCTAAAGACTCCTGCAGAAAGCAGCAGATTGTCTTAACACAGATTTTGTCAAGAAACTGGCTGTGCCACCAGTGCATGGCAGCCAACAGAGCCTGGTGCTCTGCAAATGCAGGAGGACAGCAGGGAATGGGACATCCTTTCTGGCCAGGTCAGAGCTCCGCAGCACGGCTTCCAGGCAGGCAGATGTCCTTGGAGAAAAGCTGGGGATGCAAACCGGCAATAGCTTTTGGGCTACCCCAGCCTGGTAGTTCCCAACATTTTCATTGCTACAGCAACCAAAGGAGTTAGAAGAGCCTCCTAAGAAACATTTTGTCCGGAAGAAAGCCGGGATGGACGCGGTTTCCCACACCCCATCTAGTGGCCAGAGCACTTGTCACTAGTCCTGCTTGTGCTCCCTGCACGAGGGAATAGAGTGAGAAGGTGAAAAGGTCCAGTTAAACTGATGTGAGAAGCTAGTCTGGAGAGGCAGCAAAAACTGCAACAAAAAGTGGTCAAAAACCAGATCTGAACCATCTCCACAGTCATTTTTACATTTAAAGCAAGAGAATGGAGCAACTTCACCCTCCATGTGTCCAGCCTGCTGCCTGGTTGGCTCATGGTTTGGCAAGTCTAGTGACTCAGGAATCTGTTTGCCATGTAACTTTTTTAACCAGGAACATAATTTAATTCCCTTTAAGGAGATCAAAACCAGGAAACATTTAAGTAGGACTTCCTGTTCAGTGTGAAATACAAATTCTTTTCATCATGGAAAGCAAATGGAACTTAAACAATAGTAAATGAAGTTGGTGATGCAATGAAGTTGTAGGGAGATCAAAGCTGATTTTGGTTTTTAATTAAGATAACAAGGTACCTGGATTAAGAAAGCCAGTGGTAACCTCCTAGCTACTTAAAGAAGCACAAACCTTTCCCCATTAACTTAGTGCATACACACCAAAAAATGAGGCAGCAAAAGACTCTGCCTATACTTACAGTCAGGAATTGAAAATGGGGAAACTACTATTTGAATTTATTTATATTAGACACCATTTCTTCAAGAAGGAAAAGGATCTCATTAATTCTACTGAATATTACCCTCTTGCTGCCATCTGTGTCTTTTCACTTCTGCCACATACCTCTTAAATACATGTCTTTAATGTATTGCTGGGTTGTCTGTCTACACAAAACCCTGCTGTTCCTTTTCCACTCATGGGGCTGTCTAAAATCCAAAATCTTGTAGTTAGTTCTGATCAGGAAGAAAAGTCAGTGCAGGGCTTAGGTAGTTTCTTGCAAGCAGCTTTGTTTATTTACAAAGGAGAAACAAAGTCCTGTGTTACACAGCGAGAGTCAAGTCACGGGAGAGTTTCTCTGTCCCAACTTCCCCTGCTGTTTTGGCCAAGCCCCCCACCCAAAAGCCCCCTCTCTCTGGGCTCTTCCCAGGGCCACACACTGTGCTTGCTCAGGCATCTGCCTTTGTCTGGTCCTACACCCGCTGCGCGCTTCTCCTCCTCCTGAGCTGCCTGGCTTCACAACCGCATTCACCTCTTCCCAAAACAGCTCCGTGCCAAAGTTCCCCTTCCCAGAGGCTTCACGGTCTTGAGGAAAACACACAAGCCCATGGTTTGGGCAGAGACCTCTGTGCAGTGTGGAGGTTTTGAGATAGCCATTCTTTTGATGCCTGCTTTCCTAAGCTGATTGCAGGGGCTTTTTAAAGGGAAAAATCTGAGGATGGGGTTTAATCTGGGGTCTACCTTGTTAGTAAAGTCATAAAGCCTTTCAGGAAAACCCTACAGAGCAGGCTGGGGCTGAAGCCAGTAAGTTTCTTTAGAGGCTCAGAATATTTATAGGAACATGTCAGGAGTATTGCTGTGTGGTTGTCGGACATGAAGCATAGTTTAGCTTGGCTAGCACCACAGGACTGCTGCAGGATTTTATCTCTCCTGCAAGGCCGCATGCACCATCCATATATTTCAGCAGTGGGTGTACTGCTCCTAAGAGCCTTGAAGTGAGAGTTCATTAAGCTGGCAGGAATGGTATCATTTTCCATAAAATTTGATAGGATTTTCCAGAACCTGTGATCCTCCACCATAATACATTCTTGGCTATCAACAGCCACCCTGGGCCTCATGAGAATGCTCTGCAGAAACTATGGAAAGGTTTTTAACATGCATTTTTATTTATGGCAATGTCAAGTTTCTCACACAGTGTGACTGGGGTGGGTATTTAGAACATATTTCTGGGCTTCATTCAATTTCCATGTTCCTTTTCCCAATTGCTTTTGAAATCATATTGTTTACTTAGTCTTAAGTGTAGTTTAGCCTGTGCTTATACTACCACATGACACAGACTCACAGGGAGGGAACTGTTGTCAGAGAAAAACTGCTTTGGAGCTTGAATGCATGTATCTCCTCTTTGATTAATTAAGCTACATTATTTGTCGAAAAGTAAGGATCGTCCTTAAACCAACTTGCAGCTATTTAATAGAAAGACAGGATTGGATTGTCACATCCCTACAGCTTGGTCTGCTACGATACTCTAACCTCTGTCATTGCATAAAGGTACTCCTGTGTGTTTGCTTTGACCATCCTTGGTGCAAATACTGAACCATTTTTAGTGCAGGACTTTGCTGAGAAGGAAACCAGGCTGTCTATTTCTGCTCTGTCCTGGGAAGAGCTCTTATCTTCCATATTTCAAATTCCATTCAGTCTATTTGAGAGAACATGGTGCTTATTCTCAGCATGATTTGTAGTCCGCCAAAGTTAGTGGGAGCCTTGTAGTGAGCTTGGTATCTGGAACTGACAGGCCCAGCAGCAGCAACTGGTGACTGAAGTCCCCTGTTTGATCCCAGACAGTTGGCAGAGGCAGGCCAGCCTTCCCTATGCTTTGTTGTTCATCTGTGAACACCTCCTTTCACTTGAAAGGACACATCACTCTACGAACTTGCTGTAACTTCAGCCCCTGTGCTGAGTCTCAGTAAAAAGTGGGTGCACTGCTGGTTTATCATCTCAAGTAAGGTATGGAGATCTTCTGAAACACTGTTCTCACTCTCTCTATCTCTAGGTGCAGACCCTTTCCTCATATCCTGAAGGGAATCTTTAGGAAGATAATCAGTCCCATAGCTTAGAAACAGAAAGCAGCTTGATGCCCTTTCACTGAAAAGGACATTTTTCCCTCTCTGTTTTTTGAGCCTGGCAATGTACCCGTTTCCAGCACTACCAACAGGCAGGTCCACTTCAGCCTCTGCATTGGGTCATATGATATAAACACCTGCACCCAAGCAGGCAGTATGTCCCTTACCTCATAGACAGCAGGCGCTGACTTTGAACTGCTGGCCCAAGGATTTCTATCTCACTCTCATTTCTTTGAATCATCTAAGCATGCTTCTTCTGTCCCTTACTAATGAAGTTTTGCATTTTATTACTACAAAGCATTCAAACTGGAAAAAAACCCTCAAAATAAAGAGATCTAACCTGAAAACATCACAGTCGAACAAGAGAGATGTTTTTAAGCATCCCCAAAACAACATTTTTGTGTTGGAGAATAACAGGACTTCCAGCAATGCGGGTGTCTTTGTGCAGAGCCTCGTGACTAACCAAATCACAGATCAATACAGGCCACAGTGCGCATTACTCATTAGCATGCTGGGAGCTGGGAGCTCAGAGATGATATCAAACACCAGCCCCCACATCCCCTGAACAGAACCTACTGATAGGGCAGTGTGTGCGGCAACAGTGGCTCATTCATCACTCGGTCCTGGTTTCACAACAGCATGAATCAGTGTTTGTAAAGGAAAGTCCTGACTGCAAACATTGCTCTCATTCATCCACTTTTAAGCTTCCTTGCAACATACAGCATAGATTGTGCTCCGCTTGATATTTGCCAAGACAGTAAATCAGTGGAGGCTGAGCATCCTCTGGTAATCCTGAGATATGTGGAAAACAAGAGTAATCCGGAGGGGGACTGCGCAGTAAAACCATTGTCCTTGGTCTGTTGGACCCTCATCCCCTCCACACTGCCTCCAAGTCAGCCGCAGTTGTGTGCTGTGCTTGCTGAAGCCTTGCATGAAACTGAAGCAAAAGTTTTAAGCCATAAGATGAATTTTCTAATTGCCATTCCTACAGGTTCAACCCATGGATAGGGAAGAAATTAGGCAATGCCATGTCCTTCCTGTCTTCAGTTTCCATCAGTTGCCATGCTGTGAATGCCGACTGACAGTTTTGCTGATAAGGCAGAAAACAAAGTGAACTCACCTTCCTTATCCCTAACCGTATTAGCTTCCTCTTGCCAGCAAGACCAAAAGACTAGTTTTTGTCCGTCAATGCAATGTGCTCAGAGTCTCTCAGAATACAGATATGCTGATCAAAGAGAGACCTCTATAAGAGAGGAAGGTCAGCTCTACAGGATCGGCACAATTGGTGTGGTTTGGCTGTGCTTAAACTGACATGAGAGGTAGGAAACCAAAAACGGATAGGGAGATGCAGGCAGTCTTTCCCCTGTGCATGGTTCATTAGGCTGAGGGAAAATTCATTGCCTAATCAGTTTTCTGATCCTCCTTAACACCATCTACTGCTCTGCTTGCTGTTTCTGTAACTTTCCTGTTGGCTTTCCTACAGACACCAGTGTCAGGCAGCAAAACAATTAAAGCAAGCGTGGAATCATCTCATCCAGACTTCTCATCCAGACTATGTCCAAATCCTAGATTTGATTTGAACAGTAATTTGAAAATCCAAGTAAAATGTTTTCTAATGCATAAGTAATTAATGAATTCCTATTTTTCTTATTTTCCCTTTTTTTGTTGTTTTTTTTTTATTTCAAGCAAGAAAAAGTAATGAATGGCCTTCTGGTTTAGAGATATGTCCAAAGCTATATATAAATCAGCAGATTCCCATTGACATCTATGGTACTTTGTCTGTCTACACAAGCTACACACAAAGCCTTTAATGTTTCCACAAAGCGGTTATCAGGCTCCTTGTGGGCCTGTATAAGTTAACAGAGTGAGCTTTCTAGCAAAGTCATCCGTCACCTGGCTATCTACAGTCACCAGAGTGCAGGTAAATCAGCAGGGTTCTGCTACCAGATGTTAAAAAGGCAGTTGACCTTCTTGAATATTCCACACATGAAAAGAGCTCAGTAAATTATTTGACTTTTAAACAACAATATTCCACAATTTACTACAAAGTCCACTAACTGAATGAGGTGTTAACCTGGATATCCTGACCAAATTCCAGCTGGGTTAATTCTACATTGCCTGAACGTTCCCCTCTGTTTCAATTGTGACACTATTTGATGTTATTTTTTGCTTTTCCCCTAAAGATTCCACTGGAATCCTGCTGTTGCTGTGTTGCACACCCAAAGTGCATGTGCAACAATTTTAGATGAAGCACTCATAAATGCATTCTTTACGAGCATAGGAGCTCTAATGTGTGGATATTATTTGTTTTATTGCTTTTATTGATGTTGTTATTGTTCCTGCTTTTTTCAGATACTATTTACTACTACTGGTATTTTCTTGTCAAGTCCAGAAACACAGATTTGGATTAGCATTAAAATAAAAATCTGCACTTAACGCAGTAATCTGGCATTCAAATTTTGGGTTCCTGCTCAGATTCATTTCCAGGCAAGACCATCAATGGCAAATTCACATTGAGACTACAGTGTGAACTCCCAAAACTTGTGATAAGGAATTGCTGCCAGAGCTGTGAATAAGGCTTACTTCCAGTCATGATTAGATCAGGAGCAAATCAAAACAAAAAAGGGGAAAAAAAACCCAGTCTAACAACTACTGTACTGGAAAATCTTAGTAACGCTACTTGGAGACTTGTCATAAAAGATGTAATCAATAAGATGTTGACTATTAACTCAACATATGGTTGTCTTGGCTGCCAGCTTTTATGTATGGCTTCCTCAGAGTACATCCCCATTTCTGTGTGTACCAAAGAGTTCATATTCTTAGCTCAGAGTAAGAAACATCAAAAGGCAGAAGCAAAATGAGGAGTGCAGCTCCATTTGCTAGCAGCACATGGCTGTGGCTGCAAGGTTGGGATGTGGGTGACACCTGGGAGGGAAGGAAATTCCAATGCTGGTGAATTATCAAGTAAGCAAACTGTCTTGCCAAGGAGAAATGCCTGTGATCTGTCAATCACTGCTAGGCTGATTCAAGGGACCAAAACTGTTGAAGACTTTTAACCTATTTTAAGGCATGTTCCATATGTTTCAATACAAAGACAGTGCACTTGAAAGAACAAGAAGAACTAAAGTATTTTATCCAAATCAGTGGTCAGTAAGTTTGCAAAGAGGAATAATAAGGAGCATAGGGCAAAGTTCTGCCTTGCACAGTGAAGTCTAGACATCTTGAGAATACTCTGCTGGTATTTACCAGAATTATTCTACTTATCAATACAAGCTGTTCAGGGTTGATTTTACCTCAGAGCATCTACCCAACAAATTAAATGCATATCACTTGGCTAATTATACATAGATACCCAAACACTACCTGTCAACATGGACAGTTGGCCATTTTTCAAAATGTGTGGGACTAAACAAGAATATTTGTTGGCACAGAACCCATGGGGTATTTTTGCTTGCACAGCACCAGCAAGCCCTGTTCCCATAGCCCTAAAAATGTTTCAGAACACTAGAGTTGTATTAGTGATGTGGCTAGTACCAACCATACAACCATCAATCACCACTCTTTCTCCTGTCTCCAGCTCAGTTTATTTCCTAAACTCTAATAAAAGGCCACCTGTTTCAAAGTGTATATGGCACATACCCAGCAAAAGAGGATCTACGTTCTTCTCCTTGTGCACCACAAAAAGGTGTCCCAGCACTTTAAACAAACTTGTAGTTATGAAGATAATTTTTTGGTTGTTGTTCATCCCTGAGGTGGTTCTCTTGGCCATGACATTGAATGTGTCCTTTGCTACAGTGAAAGAGAGTTTGTATTCAGCTGGTAGTGCTGTTTTACTTTCACTTTATTTAATTATATCCTATAAAGTGAGTTATTTGCCACATATTTGCATAATCTCCCCACTTCTCTCTCTTCCTCTATGTACAGCAGCCTCAGCTGCTCTGTCATTTGGACACAGAAGCCCCAGTTTGCTAATCTAGTTTCATGGTCTAATAGACCTGGACAGTGATCAGTTCGTTTCCAAGGCATTTGTGTAAGAGGAAAGAGAGCTTTGATCCCTATCGGCAGTTCAAGCTAATAGGATTGTTCTTCTTAAACCTCAACTAGATTGTCACAGTATCCTCATGTGATAGTCTGCAGTAAATCTCATTCCCAGAAATTTGAGTCTGTGGCCTGTAGATCCAAGCCATTAACTTTGTGACAGTTAACGGGTTGACAACACTGTCCCTGTCCATGCAAAATTAAAAACAAAAGCAGGATGGGAGGAAATAACCTCACTCCATACTATCAGATCCTTTATATAAGTACCCTGAACTGGCTGAGTTGTGAGGAGATAGAACATTTGAAAGGCTTGCTGCAAAAAGACAAATATGGGGCATTTTATCTAAATGCTTTATCCTTAATCCCAAGGATATGAGATGAAGGGGTATGAAGAGAGGAGGGGAGCATGGAGTGGGGCAAGGCCATGATTTAAAAGCTCCCCATTTCAAAACTTTCTTTCTTGCCTGAAGGAACCAGATGTGTCCTGAAGAGGCCAGTTCCACCACTCCCTTGGTGGACTGAGGGAGGTCTCCTCTGACAGCTCCATGTCTGTCCTGCCAGAAAAAGTCCCCTTCTCGTGTCCCATGTGCTTCTTTCACCCTATGTTCTACTAACAGCAAGGGGTAACTGCACAATGGATTGCAAGGCCCTTTGGAGACATGTGAAGGAAAGGACACAGAACATCTCATTGCTCAGCAGCACAAAACTGCTTGAAACAGACCATCAGGTGGAACACGATGGAGGCAGGCTGGGAGACAACATTATACAAAGGGACACCAGTCTTTAAAAAGACTTAAAAACCACGTGTCCTGACCCCTGGACATCTTTTCCGGGTGACTTTAGGTGGACATCACAGCCTCTTGGGAAGTATTGGCACCCAAAATACAAATGAGAACTTTGTCTACACCACATTTTTGTCTGGCTCCTGACAGTCCTCCATCCTGTGTCTTAGGCTGTTGACAAAGATTGGTCTTCCTGAGCCACACAAAAGAAAGTGTATTTTCATGTCAGCCTGTTCCTCTAAACATTCAATTACCCTGTCAAACACCAAATACCTCTTTTTTTTATGGGAAATGCCTACTTCCAAGTGCTCTTTGCTTTGTCCTTTTAAAGCGAGGCTAAAGACAACCATTTCTGCCCTTACTTGTTAGCAAAGGCAATTATGACCACCTTCTGTGAGTAATTACCCATTTCTATCTGGTTTCTAAAAAAACCTAAATTTTATACAATTGCAGGCTACCTGGCAAATCTCATGCTGTTGGGATGCACAGTAGAGCACTCAACATGAGCCATGTTTAAGTCAGTTAAGTGTTGTGTGCATTACTTTAGCTGACTTTCAGACAAGTGGTGTGATCCATAGCATACAGCAATAGCTTAAGGCTCAAAGGGCTGCCTTTGTCCTCCCCTCCCTCCCTCACACACTCTCAAGAAGGTGACACCACGTGTCCCAACAGGTGGGATGATGCCAGCGCAGACCTGCACCTGGACCAAAACACTCCTGTTGCAAATCTAGATATACCAAACTGGGAGACCCCTGGGACACACTGCTCACAGGACCCCAACTGCTGTTCCGCACCATACTGTGCACATGGACTAACTAGCCTTTCTCTAAGTCCCATTGTGTTATGTGACAGTGACACATCCAAAATCCAGCTCAGTTCTCCCTTTTGAGGCAAGAAACAACTAAAGTATTCATATGCAGATTTTGTAGTGAGAGCAACTGAAATATCCTTTCTTTAAGCTCACAAGTTCAACCTCTTTGCAATTTCCAAGAAGCAGCAGAGTCCTAGTGAGCTGTGACTTCTCAAATACCTCCCTCCAAGACCTCCAAGCTGATAGTGCACTCTTAACTCAGCTATGCATATATCCCACTGAGACTAATGATCCAGAAGCACTTCTGGGAATACCCACTGTACCCTTACCCAAGACAGTGCATATAATTTGATGACTGAGTTCCAACAAAGCTGATCTAAGGTTCTGGGCACTCAATGAACATTTCTTGTCCTTGGTATAGTGCTATGTGATGCCTCCTGTAAAATAGCAATCATGTATTTAGTAAAGGTATCAGATTTATCAAAGGTATGCTGACTTCTCCCTGCCATGACTTGTTGTTTGCATCTACCTATGGTGAACACAAAATGCTCCCTACTCAGAAAGTTAAGGGCTCCTGCCTACTTTGTGTGTAGGCAATAACCACTGACCCAAGGCAAGAGTCCACAGACTCAGTGGAATTCATACATGGTTTCTACTGAGATGAGTTTAAAGTGAATGGTCTAAATACTGAGCCTGAGTCCCTGGTGTAACACAGAGATAATTTTACTGAAATCAATGTATTACATAGATGGGAAGCATCTTTAAAATCAGAATTAAACTGTATGAAAAAGGGCACTCAAACAGGTGAAGTAAGAGCAACTCAAATTACCAGTGAGATGAAATGGTGTTCCAAACATTCCACACATCTGCCATCTATATAACGTTGCAAAGAACAAAGATTATGGCACTCACACAAATTCCCCTTTGGTATCAAGAGTTACATACATGTTAGGAAACAAACCACCCTGCACAGGAAACATTTTTGAGAGTTGTGTTATCCAGAAAACAAAGCAGATCACTCTGAGCAGTAACATAATCCAGTTTCCCACAGGTTAATGCCTTGTGGCCATACCTCTTCACTGCAGCAGCTCCTCCATCAACCTGTCATTGATCTCTCCCATCTCCAAAATGCTTCCACACTCACGCACCAGAGTTCAAACCCCCGTGCAGCATCTTGCATGTACACTAACCACCCTGAGGCCCTGGAGTAATGGGGCCCTGCTGGATCCCACAATGCATGTGGGCCAGTCAGCAGGCAGAGCTGCACAAACAGCATTCAAATCACACTGTAGTTTTTTCTTCACCAAAGGCACTGATTGTAAGTATGCCATAGGACATTCACTGCCTTCTGAATAAACATCATTTCCCATGAAAATGATTGGAATGTAATTGATCTCTACCCTATGTAAACTTTGGACTCTTTAGCCAGCAGGCTCAAAGTTTCTTGTGGGAAGGGGACAAGTTTGAGAGACAAATGCATGGAAAGAAATGCAACCACATAAGCCATCTTTTGCTATTTAGATATTTAGTTGCATATTTAGCTGACACAACCTAGAGTATGGGGAACATATTCTATGTCAGAGGGTTTGAGCCAGTAGTATTAGTTGCAAGTGTGATGGAAATGTCTATCAGAACATAAAAAGGATCAGAAATCAGCCCATGTTCTCTTTTTGGCTCTGGAAACTAAAGCTCTCCAGATTTTGACCAGATGCATTATACAAAACTAAAAAATGACAGTTTTGCAATGCCTCCTATTCCTAGAGATTCGCTGAATACTTAGATAACCGCCCAAATTACCCATCTGGTCACTCGGTGCCATGCTTGAAAGGCAATTCCTCCCTGTCCCCTGCTGGGTCTTGCTTTCCTCTCTGAGCTTTTGTTACTGACTGTCACATTTGTTGCGCTGCTGTCCTTGAAAAAACATCTCTCTGCAAGAGCCTCCCACAGCCCTGAATTCCAAGGGTTACAAAGACAGTGCTGCCTGAAGCAGTATTTCCTTTTCCACGTTCTGCATTTACCAGCTGTTAACTTCATCAGGATCCTGTATTGTGAGAGCCTTAAAACAGAGGGCTGCTCGGTTTTCTTCATCATCTTTGTGTGAAGGCTGCCAGGCCAGATTCGACCCTGGAAACCAATGAATTCAATGAGGTGCCATGACACAGCAGGCAGGGCAGAGAAGAATACAGCTGTAATTTTGAAAAAAAAACTGCTCCCAGTTCAGGAAAAGTTCCCAGTTGCCTCAGGCTTTTTAATGTCAGCTTCCCTGAACAAACAGAGGGGGTAGATATTGCCTCCTCTTTTCTGAAATTATGATCACTTGTCTTAAATATCAACAGCACTGGAAAAGCTGCATCAGGAGAGGCTGCTGGTCTGGATTTCACTGCTCTCCCGAGATAATAGTGGATCTATAGGACACCCTGTGCCTATGAGATGACTCAACTCACAACTATCCCTCCTACCCAGTCACAGAAGTGATAGCTTTGACCTTTTGCTCATGGAAGAAATGACAGGGAAGGAAGGTACTCCCCATCTTTAGCACAAACTGCAGTGTCACTTTACCAGGGGATAGTAAGGCCCTGAAACAATTTGGGATAGGAAGTGAGGAGGGCTTGGGCATTGACTGAGATGGCAGGTGACATTTCAAAAAGGCAGGACAGGATTAAGCAAAGTAGAAGAGGGACAGGATACAAGCATGAAGAGATCTTTAATGTCATACACATTATGAACATTCATACACTTAGAACATTTTGTGTGCAGTATATAATGAAACTAGAGCATCCCTCTTATGTCCCCTTCCCGGAGCAGCAGCTATCTGGGGAGCACCCCAAGTCCTCTGCTGTTTCCTAGGGTTTTCCTGTCTAGGTGTGCCCCAAAACTGACTTTGCTTCATGAAAGGAAGCGGACAGAGCCTGCGCAGCTGCAGATATTCCATGAGTTGCACTGTCATCCAAGATCCACTGGATTTTTCCATCACATTTGCTGAAGGGTTACAGAATGAAGGTAAGTTCTCTGAAGGCTTTTGCTCTGCTTGAAAGTGCCAGTAAAACACCTGACTACCCTTGGTGAGAGCACAGTTTAGACAAAGCTGAGCACTTTTGAAAATCCTACCCCAAAACTATGAAAGGATATTAATTTAATTAAGTCTAATGTCATTTTGTTGTAACTAATCCTTTTACTGGGAACACAGCCAGCACACAGCAATTCCTCAGAGCTGTCAGGGTCCCCAAGCTACTGCTATTATGCAGTCTCCCAAAGTGGGGAATCCACAAGTACTGACTCCAGACCTGTGCATTCCCAGCTCTCCTAGATTTGGTGTGGATAACATGTGAGCCCATACAGGAGTGTTTCTCTTGAATTAACCAGAGGATACATCATGTGGTTATGTCTAGGTACAATGTGTGCAGGTTTACTACCTGCCATTCTGCCTCCCACTCTACTTCCCAGTGGTTGCTTTGTGGGAATCCTGTAGGTAGCTCCCCAAAGAGAGCATCTCTTTGTTTTTCAGCATCTGCAACCACTGTAGAGAAAAATAAAATCGGCAATAGTATGGTGTGGCACTAGGATGCTGTTTTGACAGCACAAAGGGTATGTACCTCCATGCATCTCCATTTTCTGGAGGGCTTTTTCCAGGCTATGGTCCTATGGGAGTGTCTTGGGGTGACTTTATGATGCTTGTATCCCCAACAGTGTGTTCTGTCCATGCTGGATGTTAAGTTCTGTGCCTTTAAGACTGGTTCTAAGAGCGAAGCAGGGGGAAGGAGAAGCTGCAGTTTGTGTTCAGAAGCAGTGCTCTTTGCCCCGCATGCACTCCAGGACTGTGCTGTCTGCAGCACGGACAGACTGCAGGACAGAGCTCTCCTTTGTTGTCGGTTAGTTAGTCAGGCTGCTGTTAGTCAGCTAGCTGAGGTAGTGAAGTTCCCCAGCCTGTCTTTTCTCCCTCCTTTTTCCTTGAATCCATCCAAACCTGCTCAGTTCTGAAAATCCAGGAAAACATCAGGAGCTCACGGCTGTGGTTCATCGGGCCTGGGCCTTGGCACTTTCCAGCACCAGAGAGACTGATAAGAAACGAAGTGAGCCAAGCTATACCCCACAACAAGGACTTTCCTGGACTTGCCATCTCCTCAAACAGCAAGAGGTTTCATTGTTTAATACTGTTCAATTTCTGTTAAATAAACAGGGTTTCCCCCCAACTTTTCTCCAAGGAAATCTTTTCCCAAATCATTTGGGGGATGAGCCGCTTGAATTTGCTTCCTAGAGGGACCCCATTTGGAGCTTTTCTCCCAGATTTTGCCCTAAACCAGCACAGAGAGGCAATGCACATGTCTACAAAAGGAACAAGGAACATGATTTCCTGATTACCAGAGGCCACACACATGGAGACGGAGCCCAGGTGGCACCAGTGGCAGCAGGTACATTGGCCACATGGCTAGCTGTCCTTTCTGCTGATGCAGATGTGAGTGTTTAAGGTCCATGGAGCACCCACATCCCTGTAAAAGTAATGGAGTGCTGGCAGGGACCCATCTCCAAAGCGTCTTCTCTACACTTTTTCAGTATCTGGTCTAGTAAGTTCCAAGAGCCCTTGGTCTCCATAAATCTTGCCCGACCAAAGCTGTGTAGATCAGCCAGAGTGGCCTTTAGTTCTCAGCCTGTGTCAGTAGCACTGATATCTTTAACTCTGAGAGGTAACAGAAAATACTATGAGAAAGAGGAGCACAGATAACCTATCTCCAGCACCTTTCTTGAAAGGAACAACAGTGAAATTACCTGTTCTCAAAAAAGCAGATATGTGGAGTAACAAACTGACTCCCAAAAACTCTTGGGTTTATTTGGAACAGAACTTGATTCTGCAGAATAAGGTCTAGTCTTTAAGTCTATGTAATTACAGATATCTTTCCAAGCACCTGGGCTTTTTATTGTTTTACTGGACAATGTCAAGCTTTTACCAGCCTTTATTTAAGCTGTTTCAGACCATGTTCGATGATGCAAGTTTTTCTCATAAAGACACACTGTGCTGGTTTGACCTGGGTTGGTATTAGAGAGGAAAGAAAGGAAAGACATCCCCGAAAAAAGTTCTCCTGAAAGAAGCTCTTAGGAATTTCAGAGAGAGCCAATGGCTGTCCAGTTCTGAGAACTGACAGCTTTATAAGCAATTCAGTGTTGAGTTCCACCCCCGTGAATACCATTGTGAAGCCCGGGAAACTCTGAACTCGCTCTCTTTGGTTTCCGGCGGCTGAAGGTGACAGAGCTGTGAGTGAAGGGAAGCCCGGCCCGATCTGGGCCCGGCCGGGCCGGGGCCGGGGCCGGGCCGGGGCGGGCCAGGCCAGGCTAAGCCACCAGCCGCTGCCGGAGCCAGGGCAAACCGGGCCAGGCTAAGCCATCAGCTGCTGCCGGAGCCGGGGCCGCCGGGGCTGAGCCGGAATTCCTCTGAGTCGTGCCTGAGCC